>RDPX01000001.1:596703-733063 GCA_003991215.1 Morbakka virulenta | reverse complement strand
TATATATATATATACATATATATATGTGAGTGTGAGTGTGTGTGTGTGTGTGTGCAGATGTTTACTTATAGGTTGTTACTTTATTGTTAGTACTAAATTATTTAAAGGTAATTTCCACAGTCAAAATTGTCCACCAATTAGTAGCTGAAAAGTATAAAGTTCTATTAGTTGAACAGAGTTTTATTTTTTATAAAAATAAAATTTGTCCATTCTTCAGTGAATGCCAAAAAGAAGGACATATTCGAATCTGAGTTCCAGCAAAATAGGAAGAAGCAAGTAAAGTAAAATTGAAATGGAGATATTAACAAGCTCAGTAACAAAGCATCGTAATAAGTTTTGAGATTTTTCTCTGTTTCTAGTACTATATCAACATTTTCTATATTAATCTTTTCGTAATTATATAGGCTGACAAAACGTTGAAATAGAATAAATGTAGGTTATCTGCTACCAATTGAATAATATTTATAAAGAGCTTTCTTAATTCTGTCAATGAATAGAGTGGAAATGTCCTTCTTAACAAAGGTATCTTGTTTAGATTCATATTATGACTACATAAAGTTTACATATGACTTTATATGAAATAAAATAACTGTGTGATGGCTTCTTTGAAAAACCTCCACAATTCAGAGTGATTTAAGAATAAAAGAATATGTACCTTTTGCGTGTGTTTAACGTAAAAAAAAATTAAAGCAAAACCAGAATTTTTTAAGCAAAAAATTGCGATTCTGTTGAAATACCAGATTTTTGTTCAAAAAACAAGTGTTCAAAATTTTCAAATATTAAAACTTGAAAAATTTAGATATAGGTCCTCAAAAAATTTTGCCTTTCCCTACTCAGTTATTGTCGTTTTTACAAACTGCACACAAACATATAAATATATATTTATATGTTTCACAACATCTTCAGACATTAAAGAAAGTACAATCTGTGTTTCATCCTTTTTTCCCCTATCTTTAGAGGTATTTTCAATTTACATCTAATAGGTACTGGCTAAGAGAAGGAGATGTGCTATTACCTAAATCCTGTAAAGAAATCATGGCACGAGGAACAATGAGTAGCCACTACTCAAAGGGAAATTTCAAAATATCGCTCGACGGAAAAGAAATTGTAGAAACTGTTTGTGATATGGAGCGGTTTGGAGGTGGCTGGACACTGGCTCTGACCAGAGCAAGCAAAGATGGATGGAACAAGGAAACTGTGAAAAAGAGGAACTCTAACAAGGCTTCATCGGACAATGACTATTCTATATTGGCTTACGCAAATAAGATGAAATCCATTGAAATTTCGGACGTAAGTCAAAGGTGTATTCTTTTTAAATTTATTTTCTTTACTCCAGCATGTCGCTTACACAATTAGTTAAACATTTCTTTGCCCTCAAAAGTATGTAGAAAATAACTGTATATACAAAATTATAACTGTAAATAATTACTTTAACTGTCATAAAATAGAATTGATAGCATATTTTTCAGGTGATTATTAATTTGATCAAATTGTTATTAATTACTTTTTAGCCTTGTTTATTACTCCATAGGTAATTTTCATAATAAATTATTCTTCAGGGTTTTAGGTTCATTTTACTGTCCTAGAGTTACACCTTACGTCTTCTCATAAGCAACCTCTCCTTTCAACTAATTTTTACCGTCATTGGTGCAGAGATTACTTTAGAGCGACGCTAATCAGAGGGTGGCGGTTATTTCAAAATGTTGGGGAAGAGCTAAAAATAAGACTTAGAATTAAATTTTTTTGTTTAATTCAAAATCGATTTTCGTATGGATATCAACCTGAAAATGTTGTTTAGGTGACTTTCGTTATATGAAACATAACCTACATTCCTATCTTTTATACTAATGCCTTTCTGTGTAGCCATTACTTGAGAGCGGCGGGAATTTGAGACCTGGTGCTTGTTGGAAGAAACAGGGTAGTCTGCATAGCCCTACCAAACTCCCTTTATAAATAACAATATTTTTCCTAAGCATTGGTATATTCCAAAAGGTTTCGGATTTAAACTTAAATGAATTTCTAAATTTTCCTGAGAGATAATCCATATTAATAAAAATAACTAAAGAGGACAAAAAAAGTTAAATTACTAAAATAACTTTCACATTTCACATTTTCCTAACTTCCTATAAACTGGTACAAAAGAGGTCAAAGGATATCTTAAAGCCCTCATATTTTAAATGATTTCGAACCAAAAAGAAAAGAAGGCAAGAATTTGAAAATATTCTATAACCACAATTTACAGTTTTAATTTAAATGTCAATTCAATTTTATCGTACAACATATTTTAAGAGTCTATCACTCAAAGTTATAACATAAACTGTGTTGGTGTAAATATTAACGAATCCTCTCCTGAGGTATGGTTGCATTTTACTTAGCATAAAAAGTTTTGCTATTGATACTAAAATGCACCCATTCAGCATCCAATGTGAGAAGCTCCTAATTTGTTAAGGCTAGCTAAAAAAGCAATAACGAACAGTTCTAACTCGTTGTTATCCATTATAAATGTATATAAAGTTCCCTTTTGGATAAAAAATAGAGGTTTACTAGAAATATCTTTTTTCTATTTTCGTGAAGAGAAAAGTAGACAGTAAATTAGACATACAAATAGCAACCAAAACAATTACACCAAAATCCAGGCAGCTTATTGTGTTTTTTTGTTTCAACGTCATTTTCTCTCAACAATTGAAGCTCAGACGGTGCTCTTCAGAGGCGATTTGATTTGGCAGTGAGGAATTTCTTGGAGCAACTGCACCAACTATTAAGCCATTAACTCCTTTGATATGATACGAAATCGAGGGATCTCTAAAGCATTTAACACAAGCATAAGAGTATACATTTCTATACCAAGAATTTAACTTATTTGCCTTACTATTCATGACACTCAGCACAATGAATAAATTCAATTCGAAGTCTTGATCAGAAGACGTATGTCCAAACAATACAAAAACTTCAAAGCAAATAAAATGTAGGTTTTTCTTTGACTTTTACCTGGTGATATTTAGCATATTTAATATATTTACTTTGATTAATCCTAATTTTTTAAATAAAGATAAATCTTTACACTTCAAACAATTTTAAGAAACACAAAACATTCTGTACGTGTCTATTTTGTAACAAGTTATT
Source organism: Morbakka virulenta (assembly GCA_003991215.1). Taxonomy (NCBI): domain Eukaryota; kingdom Metazoa; phylum Cnidaria; class Cubozoa; order Carybdeida; family Carukiidae; genus Morbakka; species Morbakka virulenta. Next base: position 729,940 of record RDPX01000001.1, on the reverse strand, counting down.
TATTTCTGATGCACAATTCTCAAATAAAATCTCCAAGCTACACGATCTTTATCAGTGTTTTTTTTATTCTGGACAGTGTCAGTAGTTTGCTCCTGAGTATTTTAATCTAAAATGTTTTGTTTTTGTGACGTCTTTGGTTCTAATTTGGTTCCTCTTCCTTACATCTTAGCAAAATTTCAATTACTTAATTGAGGCAAATGGCACCAACACCTTTGGAGGTGTATTTTCTTCTTCATCGTCGGCTAGTTTTTTGGTATGGAACCCTGAATCAGTTAAACCACGACTTGCAAAAAAGTTTGGTAACTGGAACGAAGATGCCAGTAACCTTGCCAAAAGAATTCCTCATCTTTCCAATAAAGAAGGAATTATTCTTACCACAAGTTTGGAAGTAAGTATATGTTTTTTTTGTTACTTTGGGGTGCTTATTAGCTTATAGAAGTTTGGATCACTACGATCGATTTCTTGTACATTGGTTTCATTCAACACTAAAATAAGTTGACAATAAACAAATTCCCGTACAGTTCATTTTTTAGACAATAAAAGGCATATAAAAAGAAATATTGTTTTATTTTGTCCTTCATCTTTTAGTGTCTTAGTGTCTCATTTAGTTGATGTAGTGATTTGAGTAATATTCCTATTTTATGCATGAATCTAGTTGGTTTGTTACATTGTTTATAACTGTAGAAACTATGAATAAAAATAGGGGAGGAGACACAAGTTCAAAACGTTTCTGTAACCTTATTCTCCCGCGCTGATAGATAGTTCTGTCTCAATAATTCCCCCCACCTTCCCTAAGTTGTTCCAGTGGAATCAATTCTCATCCCTTTTATGATCCGGTTCCAGATTGCTGTTTCTTATCTGCCTTATTCTCGATTTTTATCAATTCTTCGCTGAAATGGTCAATTCCTGCTTGATTTAAGGCATGGCTACGGAAATACGGATGATGTTTTTTGGTCGTTAATAATTTCCTTCTTATTCCCGCTTCCCTTATTACTTTTTCCTTGGTCACTCTTTCTACATATGGAATCTTTAGGATTCTCCTTATAAATTATACCTTGAATGCTTCATTTTTCCTCTCTAAATCTGTAGTCATTTTCCATACCTTACAGATGTATGTCAATATTGCCCATATCCATTATCTGAGTAAGTGCATATTTGTTTTTATTGACTGATTCCTGTTTACCAAAATGGGATAAATATCTTGTGAACTTTTGTCCTGCATTTGCAATACGTATTCTGACATTTTTCTTACGTCTTCTCTCTTTGGTAATGACAATTTCAAGCCATTTGAAACTCGCAGACTTATCAATCTGTTAATCAGTAATCCTAAGGTTGTAAGACGGTTTAATTAGTGATTTATTGATTAATTATTATTTTTTGTGTGTTTTTTTTGTTTTCCTGTGTTTTTCTAACAACGACTTATAAGCGAAAATTTTTCTGGACTCTCTGCTTAGAGATAAGGAATACTATCATAAGAAAATCAAACTGGTTACGGATGAACGTCTTTGAATTTGTGTTGGATCAAAAGCCCTGAAGGCTTATTTTTATTCTTGATCGTTATGTCACGAAATCAAACCCTGCACAATTACTTCTTTTACATCAAGCATTTCAAACAAGTATATGCAGCCGGAAATAATATTATTCAAAATGTTGAAGTTGAAAGAAATCGTTTACTCTAGGGAGATTTATACACAAACCTATCCTGAGGATGTATTAAGAGTGGAAGTCAGAAAGTTGCATTCAATTTGTATGATAAAAAGGAAATCAGTTCTGAAAATTGTATTACGCTATCACATTAATTGCGAATTTGTGGTAAAATTTTCACTCTGGAATAAAAATATCAGCTTTTTGTTGAATTTATTCATTTTATCTGCCTCATTTGTTTTAAGTCTGGTCTTTCACTCTTGCTCTAGGAAAGTGATGATTTAGACGGATCGATTGTTTATACTGAGAATTCCAAAGCACAATATATAGCTGGAACTATTAATGATCCTGCAGTTATTCGACTTTGGATTAGAGAGGGAGGGGAGTAAGTAATTTCTATTTTTAGATCTATTATTTTCTACATTTTGATTTCTAATCATCTTATATCATTTTAGTCCTTGTAAAATAGTAATAGATACTTAATTTCCACCCAGACATACACATTTGTTTAAAAATATATCTATAAGTATATATCTGGGCATGTATGCATATTTCTTCGATAATGCGTGTATGTATGTGAGTACGTATGTGTGCATTAATGTCTGTATCCGTATGGGTTTTGATGGACGCGAGTCTATATTGGTATGTAGGTATGTATTAGTTGTGAGCTTATGCTTATATGTGTTTCAAGCTACTGCTATTTGTAAAATGAGTAAGATTATATATTGCACACAAATAAAAATTGACTTGCTCATGTTTGGTTTACTTAACACTTCATCTCATTTTTATCTGCATTTGTTTTATATAATAAAGTTTTTAATATATTACAAATATATTAAAAAACAGTACATTTTTGTATTTTTTTATGTAGTCGTAAGTCCTGCAATCAACACAAGATTTATCTGCAAGAAAATGGAGTGACAAATTTTACAGATGGTATATATTTTATTCAAACCAAAGAACCAAACATTATACCAGTGTACTGCGATATGACATCAGATATATCTGGCTGGACATTGCTAGTGACCTCTGCTCATAATAATTGGAATGCGGATCAGGTATGATATTTTCTACCGAAAATTAATTATCGAAAAAATTCACCAAAACATATTTGAAATTTAAATAATGTGACAAAATTTATTGAAAGTTTAAGAACCTTGAAGCACAAGTTAATTTTTAACCAGAAATTATTTTTTGTAACGCTTCAGTTCCTTCAACAACACATTTTTGAAGATAGTAATTATACTATTTCATTGAAGTTCAAATTAAAATAAATATTGTTGTACCAGTTTCAGAATCCTTGCTCTGATGTGAAAACATGAAAGTTATCTAAATTCAATAAAGATCTAAAACATCCACAAGAAGACAACGAAGAGAAATAGCATTGAAAATCAATAGGGGATGTATTTTAATTAAATTTATTGGAAACCAAAAAAAATAAAAAACATAATACTTCTAAAACATAGAAAGCTTTGTGTTTCATTTCGATTTTCCAGTGTAGAGGTTACTATTGTAGCTACCACCAACTTAGATATCTTAAACTGTACTTTGTTGAATACCTTGGAAAGGAGTAGAAGAAATAGGGTTTCATGTAAAAAAAACGCAGGCAGTGTTTTATTTCTTTTAAAGATCAAGCTCTGACAATTACAGCCAAGGGAAGAAAGGATATCAAACAAAATATTTACGTTTTATTGAATGTCTCCAAAAGTAATTACACACCACAAATTAATCCTCCACAGTTTAAAGCCTTGAACCGGAGAGGCAGCTCTTGAAATTAACAAGAAATTCATGAGAATCAAATTAATTCTGCTAATCATGTTTCCCAGTGGGTTTTTTAAGAAGTGAATTGCTAATAGGTGGCATAACTCATTTGTGACTTGGGGTTTTAAGTCACGAGAATGTGAGTCAACGTACCGGAAAGGGTTTACGACCTTTGATAATTAGCAGTTTGTTCTCAGAGATGGTAAACTTAACATTTAAAACTTTAAAACCATTTAAACACAAACAATGAATCGACCAAATTCCTTGCAAAAAAGTTGTATTTGAAAAAGCAGCACCAATTCATCATAAAAACATTTTAGGTTGGACAAATGAAATATAGTGTACAAAGCCAATAAAAATAAGAAAGAAGTAACACCCGCATGTTTTATCTCTATAATGACAAAGTAAAATGATATGAATCATTCTAAATGCTTTTTTTTCTAGCTATACATTGCAGGAGATACCCCCCTTCCAGACGAGTTCGCGGATTCTTTGTTTAAGCCGGCCATAAAAAAGGCTTTTACAATTATTCTTTAAGTAGGAGTTACTAGTAAGTCATTTAATTGTCCCCTTTTCAGTGCAATAATGAGCTTTGCAGGTGCTGTACAATTTTTCACAACCGAAATTTTTCTATTGACCTCAAATCTTGCCAAGCCTACAGCTGGTTGATTCCTGCACACAAACGTTTGTCTTTCTGGCTTTATCTATTTTTGCAACCAAGTAAATGTAAAAGTTTTAGTGCTTTAGTAGAGGCAATCTTTTGATTAAAATTTATTAATATTAATATTTTATTTCAGTTTTATTTAGGTCGGATGGTAAATGTATTTTTTATCAAAAAAAGATAAGAACTTTTCAAAGAATAAGAAATGAAATAAAATTCGAATATAACTTTATAACATTAAAAAGTTCAAAAGGTATATTTACATCAATGTTGCAAAATAATTCTTAAAATCAACATATGTGATAATTGAAGAAAGGATTAACGCTATATAGCTAGCTTTTAACGCATGCGAAGTACATAGTCAGTTGCTAGAAATTTTTGTGACTTCGCACACTTTTGTTGGTAGATAATGACCATAAATATCAAATTACTTAAGTAAAAAATTTAACTTTTGTAACAAAAACGCGGTCATTTTTAGAGAAAAACCTAAAAGAAAAGCCTGAAAGTTACTTTGAACGTAGCAGCACAATAAAAGTAGAGAAAAGCCTTGGTCTCTTTTCCTTCATTTCTGGCTTAAATGATACCATTTTGGATACTATAAGATTTTAATGCCCTTTTGAGACCTTGTTTTATATGAGTTTTGTAAATCCTTAATTAAACTAAAATAATCTGCATGCAGTAAACATTTTTCGAGACAACATTAGTAGACTCTGTTTGTCTATCAATTATGAAATCTTTCATAAAGTAAGGCTTAGCTAGTATTTTAGAATTCTGCATCTACAAGCCTGGTAATGAAATGCTGCCAATAGAACTTTGTTTCCTAAACCATATGAAGTGTATTAAATATGTATTTCTTTCTCATACCTAAGTTAAGATAATGGTATTATTTTATTCAATATCGTATTTACTCTGTTTCTATGAGTAAACTTACATACAGTGTCATTTACGTCATTCTCATTAAAGGTCACACTGCTGTCTTCCCAATTATTTGGGGAGAAAATGTAACTATAAGTCATTGATTATGTAACTGTGCTATTGTTTTGTGGAGAGCTCCTAGCACAATCATAACTGACAACAGGGTGGTATTAAGTGTACAGGTAACAAAACCCGCTTTTTCGTGCTCAACCTGATTTTCTTCTTGCAGACTTTTAGACTATAAAAAGAGAGGAATGTTATAGATTCAGGTATGACTTTTCATACCTGAATTCCGTAAGACGAAGGCACTAAACCCAAGCTCAAACGCAACTTAGAAATCAATTTTGCTAATTACTATCACAATTGTTCTTGCTGTGAGCATCCTTTTAATATAGATCCTAAGTATCTCACCCTATTTTCACTCACATCGTGGACGTTCTTTGAGTCCCTGGTTCCTAAGGATAGATTCTTAAGTTACACAATTTAATTTTGTAACTAATCTTTGGAAGCCCACTAAAAATATTCTATCCAAGACTGTCCCTGTCATCCAGTAATCACAAATATCTAGTGTATTCAATATCATCAGCATTGATCATAATAGGAATTCTATTTGACCATTTAGTTTGAATTTGCAATAAGTGTTTCATAAAATTTGACAATTTAACGACAAGGGCGCTCGATGACAAGATCCTAAAAGTATTCAACAATCTGCAGTTACTTTTAAGGGTTTTCATAAAAGTAATCGTTCTTTTTATAAACATTAAAGGTTCTTTAGATTTTTTTACCTACACATAATTCTACGATTATCATGTTGTATGTGTCTGTATAGTACAACGAAGAACATACAGTCCACGACAACATTACTTCGTTGATGGCTTTGCCATTTATTCCAGAGGAGCTTATTAGGCAGGCATTTTCTCAGAAAGGAACATCTGCTGCAATTATTTCAGTCTAGTATATCGAACATAAATGAAACGAGGGTGATGTTTTTCGACACCCGATCACAGCAAGTAAAGGAGTCATAGGATGACACCTTTACTTACAAAATTATAAATGCAGATATGAGAAGAGCTTAATCTATATACTGATTTCTTTTCTCGACGGTTGGACCAGGCTGAAATAGCTGGAGACAAGAAGTTTTAAGGACGAAAAGTTGGGATGGTACCAAAAAAAAATCTTTAGAAATCCCCAAAGACAGTTCTTCAACTTCCAGACGAGTATTAGGGAAAAAGTCAACAATATTCAGTATCTTTTAAGCTTTAGCACAATTGCATGGTCGATCTACAAAACAGTCCAGTCAAAGATAGTAAATATGGGGTCTCTCTCTATATATATGTAATAGGGACAATTTTCGAACTGTCCTCTTGGGCTTGCTGAAAGGAAGTATGATTGGACAGTCTTGAAACTGAAAGTGTGTCGAAGAGATGACTATTTATCTCACTTTTATTTATTAAAAAAACCCCACAGTATTGCATTAAAGAGAGATTAAGCTACATGTTTAAGAGATTTATCATCTATGCGTTTTTTGAGCTTCTTTGCTGGAGATACTTTTCCAATCATTAGGCTGATGAAGGGGAAGTATCTCACGAAAGGTAGCTCATAAAACTATAAAAGTGCATAGTATGATAAAGGTCCTATACCTAATAACTATAATAACTATAAACAATAAAGTTAATCAGTTTAAAGAGGAGATAAACTGTTTGCTTTTTTTCCTATCGTGCAGGTGATATCAAAGAATGAAAAGTTCCCTTCAATTAGTCAAGATTATTCTATTTTGAGACTGGCAGATGACATAAAGAATCTGTCAAATAACAGAACCATTTTATACAAAATAGATGCTAAGCAGAGAAATTTTTTGGGAGGAATTTTTATGACTTCAGTTTCCAGCACGTACGTACATTGAAAAGATATAACCTCTTTTTAAGCGCCAGCAAGTATTGCCGCGCTTCTACATCTTTGTATTTTCCTTGTTCTTGTTCTTGTTCTTGGACGATTTCTCTTTCCGTTCTAATCAATGAACATAATAAAAGGCTAATCTATAATGCGAGCCCTGTACGCGTGCTCCATTGTGTAATAGAACAATAAGTTGGTTAATTCTGATACTCAGTTGAATGTAGACCCAATGGGGACCCATCCATGTATTAAGTAATGTTCAGAGGTTTTTTATAGACACTTCTTTGCTCGGTAATGTTCAATTATTTTGCTATAGAAATGCTCTATAATAAATCTAAGGAATTATTTAATTTTGAAAAGATTATTGATTTTTTACAATGTAAAAAAACTTGCAACTCAGGCGTTTTACATTACAAAAGGTCTTATGGTTCTCTAATTTTTTTTTGCATATATTTCGACACAATAAAAAGAAAAATTACATATTATGGGCACAAAAGGCGGCACAATCCCCTTCACAAAATGATAATGGAAGGCACTGTAAAGAGTAACGAGGAAGAGGAAGAAAAAGGACCATATAGAGAGGCTGATTTGATGAAGAAAGACATCAACAAGTGTCCTAAACTGGTATTGGATAGACAAGTGTGGAGGACTATGACAGCTGACCTCTTTGAGATGGCACCCCGCTGGTTGGCATATATTTATATTCTTCTCAAAATAAACGTTGACAGATTATTACTTGTAGTTAAAGCCTATTGTCCATATTTTCTAAATTCGTTTTTTCTGTCCTCTACAATCCTTTTAAACTTTACATTAAGCATTAACTACAAAAATGTTAAATGCTGTAAATAATAAACAGAAAATTCTTGATCTGATTTGAGTTCAGACTTATCTGTAACTAAATAGATCCCAATTTGGCTGCTACTCTTCAACCTTTGTCTCTTCGTCGAAATGTGGTTGTCTTTACCTTTTCCAAAGGTATTGTCAAGGGAAATGTCCTCATGTGTTGTCCTTACTGGTACCAGCTCAGCTTGTTGTATTGCTTCCAACTCTTTTCATTCAACTCCTTCATCCTTATAAGGTTGTCGATTCCCGGTGCAATAAACATTTGTAAAAATGCAGTTACTTTCCTTGGACTGCTAGATTCCCTTTTGAATGCTCTCCATCATCACATGACATTTAATGTTGTTATTATGTCTAAGGTTACCTCTAAATCAGTTAGTCTGTACTTTTTATTATGCTCTTTATTCTCCCTTTTTTTTCTTCTCTATCCCATACACATAGTAGATGTGTGCCTTCTATGGTTCTTAACCAACAAAAGAAACCAAAATATTATATTGTGGGAAGTCTAGAATGAATTTTCCAAACACCAGGACGAATATTTGGAGGAGTGAATTTTCTTGGTGAAAAAAAAACAAGTTTAACAATAAAGTTCTTTTTATTGTGCAGTTTGCAAAAAAAGAGTGCTTTTATCATATTACTGAAATGAGAATAATGTTGAAAACTTCTGCAGAAACACTATACATAAAGAAATTTCACAAAGCTAAGAACTGAAAACTATGCTTTATGTAAAGAATTAAATACCAAGAAGCTTCAGGAATTTTATGTAATAGTTTATTTAAACCTTTTGCCATTGCAAAACGTTTGGCTAAAAATCACAAGGACACATTCTCAGCCTGTATAAAATGCATATTGGTTAAAATAATACAGGAAAAAACCCTGTATTGAACACTCCATCAAATTTTTATCCTATTGTTTTGAAATTTTTTTCTTGACTTTCTACAGACTTTTATGTAAGTTTATGTTCCTTCTGTTGCTTAAAAACCATAAAAGACATAAAACTCTATATGCATGGGACTATGAACAGCACAGAGCCACTCATGCTTCCCTCCCAAATGGCTCAGTTACCTTCTCATTGAGGATAGTAATGAGAATGCTATTAGTGGGAAGAATCCTAGGAGGAGAGGCTCCAGTGAGAGTGATGTGGTGTAGTGTCATTTTGACAATCTAATTGAGGATTACGAATTAAGGAAGCAGAAACTATGGATAGAGAAAAATATAACTATCGTAGTGAGAGGCTGATCCTGCTATGCAACGGAGACAAGGTCCTATGAAAAGGAAGAAAACAAAACAAATAATATGCGAGGTAAATATATAAGGATAAAGCTGTATTAAGACGTGGTGAGAAAAAGCAGGAAAAAAATGTATAAGCAGTGAGAAAGGCAGTCAATTGTAATATCAAGCTAAAACTTTAATTGAACAACAAAAATTACATTAAAAAGCTGAATATTTAAATTTCTTTTTTTTATCTAATTAAAAGCAGCCATGTGTAAGTTCACGAAATTATTTTTTTTCTTACAACTTTGAAATATCAACTATTGGAAAGCCAAGTATACAGAAGGATAATAAATAACAGAGCTTTAAAGTCAAGCATATGAGATATCTTCAAAAATAAGTCTTCTTATACAGCTCTCTAGAAATGATTTCAATATAGGACAACTTAAAAAGCTAAAACGGTAGTATATTTTAAAGCATTCTACGGTAAATTTGAAACAAAAAATGGAGCAGAGATATTCATTTGATATTTGACATACTGGTGAAAACGGAAATAAAAGAACAATAACTCGGAATGATTCTTATAAACAATAAACCCAAGTTAAAGCAAATTTTGCAGTATAAGGAAATAAGAGTAACAAAATATGGAAATTTAAAAAATTTAGAAGCCAGCGCTTAAAATTAAAAAACTCTGTGGCATCTTTTTCGAAGCAGGAAAAATGAATCAGTACAAATAGCTACCCCTTTGTTCTTGTTAAATAATACCCTTTCCCTTTCTCTTTCAAAATATTCTAAGTTAGGAAAATATTCTATTTCAAATTATAATTATTTTTTAAAAAAATAAATTAAATTAGAGGATTTGAATTCCAAACGCAGACCTGTTTTTTCTTCTTTGCTATGCTCCTTACAGATTCCTTGCAAAAAACAATCGCCAAACAGATGTACAACTGATAACAAAATATGGAACTTGGACACCTTCTGATAGGTCTTTAGAATTAAGGATCCCATGGTTGGGAAATCCAGAGCATAAATGTGGTTTGCTTACCACTAGTGAGAAAGATAATTCGATGTGGTGGGGCACAATAATTTCTGGAAATGATCAATACAGACCTGCTCCATATCTTAATATTGAACTCCCCAATCCTGATATTATTTGGTATTGGATAAATGAAGATGATTGTGGATTGGTCAGAAAAGCAGGCATGTATTGACTATTTTTGATCGTTTACTTTTTCAAAGTTCCATTTGGCATATGGCTTAGTGTATCATTCAAATGTGCATATACAGGTATTGATAGTTTCAAATGACTAAAAATCTGTTTTGACTTTGCCAGTAGATGATGATCGACTGTTATATGAATATTAGGCATATATATTGTTGGCAATTGCAAGCTACGGCAATGGCTTTGATAGAATTTATCCAGACGTATAAGGTATCAGATAGGTATTGGTAATGACAAGGAGAACAAGTGGCAGAAATTTAGAAATTTTATTTATTTATACAGTTACCTATTACAAGACATTGTTTCAGTAAGGATTTGAGGAATTTTATAAAATGTTGAAATATCGGAAACAGTAGGTTAAGAACGATGCAGTATATATGTATATTATATATATAATATACATATAACATATTTATATATATATATATATATATATATATATATAACCACTCTTCCTTAGAGACCACCTATTGTACTTCAATTACCTATTTTCTTCATTCAACCTTACAGAGATATCTAGCATTAGACTTGGATAATATTTCTTCCCTCTGTTTATTTACTTACATGAAATTTATTTCTGTATTAAATTGCTTGATGAATTACAGTAATGTTGTTTTGAAATACATTTCTGCTGACTCGTTAGTACCAATGTATGTATATGAGATGTATCGGAACATTATTCAGGCATTTTTTCACAAAAGTATTTCCTTATATTTTTGATAGCCAGGGTCATATTTAAAGATCTCTCTTATATCATTTTCAAACTTTTCTCCATACAACAGTATTAGATTTGGTTTCCTGCAAAAGATTGGTTATTATCAGATTAAAATAAACTCATGAATTTTTTTTTATAAGAAAATGTAAAGCAAAGATGTTTTACTAGCTGCTTGCTCATTATTTCATATAATAGAAATAACAAGGATGGAGCTTATTAGTCGATTAAAACAACATTTCATTCTTGACCCCTGTATCATTCCTAGCACTTGAGACTATTAAAGCATAGAAATCAAAGACCTATCTGTAAGATATGTTACGTTAAAAATTAGGATTTTCTTTATAACAAAAAATTAACATTTGTTAGAACTCATATACTAACTGTCTTGGAGATGAACAACTCCTGTAATTTCTATCCAAATATGATCAGACAGACTGGTCGCTACTTTCAAAAATTAAAAGTGAAACAGTATTTCTTTTACAATTGCCTCTGTGCAAAAATTGTCATACTCCCACATTTAAATTTTTAAATCTCATTTTATACGTTTTTATTTAATTAGATAAATTTTGAGAATATCTTCAGTGTATTTTGTATACAAGCAAGTATAAAATGTATACAATTGGAGGCCATGATGCTTACCAAGGGAAAAGGAATTTGAACAATCACAATAGAACTGATTCAATATGGTCTTTCTGTTTTGGGCCTTGATTTTAGAACCTTTGTGTAAATGATTATTCAATGGTATTTGCTTAAATACTATTTCGATACTAGGGAAATGGGTAAGTTGCTGCATTCTCTAATAGAGAGGGAAAATAAGAAGACGGCATATTCATATTGCAATCCATGTATGGTTTGCTTTCTGTCCATCTTCAATGCAATTTGTGGTCTCTTTTCAGATACTTCATGAATCAAATTCTATGAACAATAATATGGTTTTACTTTTCACAAAGGGTGCTATAAGTCCCTATAAGTCCCATTGATTTTGAATGTGCCTATTTATGAGTATCAGATACTGTATCCATCTCAGTAATTATTGAACATAATTTTGCTGTAATTTATATAGTATTTGAATTCATTTCTTTGTATTATTCAACAGTTGATGGTAACTTTGGTAGCTGGAGTAATTGGAGTCCTTGTTCGGTCGTCTGTGGACCTGGAAAAAGATACAGGAAGCGTCTTTGCAATAATCCAAGACCGAGGTGTGGAGGAAGACCTTGTGATGCCAAAGCTATCACTACTGAAACGGAACAATGTACTGGATTGTGTCCAAGTATGTAAAAATTATAACTTCTGTTAAGTCATGTTATTTTTAATATGTGTGTTTCTCTGGAACGGTACTATTATGGATGTAAAAACCTTGAGAAGATAAAATATTACTACCCATCAAATCCTGACCTAAAGTCAAACATTCAAACATCTTTAATTGATAAAAAACTAGTGCAAAAAAAAAAGTAGACATTTTCTATTTAGTTGCAAATGTTGAGGGATTTTAGTTCTATTGTGCTTTTAAAAGAGAAAGAAAGAAAGAGAGAAAGAAAGAAGAAGTTTTATTCTTAGATATGTTGCGTGATAAATGGAGTAAAACTGCTTGGTAATGTAAGCAAAAGGAATGGTGATTTTTTAAACTTAAGATTAACCTTGCAAGCTTTTAATCACTCTGGTTTATCTTTTATTTACGTCAGTTATTTTACTGGTTGAACTTGAATTTGTGAATTTTGAAAATAACCAAAATAAACCAAACAAAACACATATCTTTTCTTATAATAAAAATTTAGGTTCGTCCTCTTCACTTATTTTACACTTGCTAAACGTTGTTTTGTTAAAATACCTTATATTTTATAGGGTATTTGCCAGCCAAATTTTTGGAATAAAATGAAAACTTTTAATATACTAAAAAAAGGTTGGTATATTACACATTTTCCCAGGAAAACGTTTTGTCTTTTGGGGATTTTTTAAACAGCAACACACATATTGTTTCTATAAATTTCTTAAGCTGTATTCCCTATTAACCTTTAATTTGATTTTTTTGTCTAAGTTTGGATTTTCTCAAAGATTAAACAAGCTACAGGGTATTTTAGTAGACAGCTTAACCTTCGACAGCCAGAACAATTGGTTTTTTAACATAAATAAACCTTTTTTATTAGTTTTATAAGACGTAATTTTTTTTAAAAGATAGAACAAAGTATCCGTGGAGCATTTGAAGTTATCGATCCAATTTTTTTTAGTTGCAAACCAAATAATGAAAATGATACAACTAAAAACACTATTTTATCACATTGGCTCATACCTAAACTTTTCCAAAATTTTTTCCTACAATAAACTAGGTATCTTTTACTGATGGATAATAATATGGAAACGAACAATATACTAATTATAAAGAAAGTTCCAAAACTTGTAATACTATGCCGTTTGTGAGGTATTGAAAGAATACACGAAAAATATAGTACTGGACCTTTAATGCAAAGTATTACAGTGCTTGGCTTATACCTAGTCAACTTAATACTTTGATTCACCCTTTAACATAACATTTATTAGCCTGCAGTCATTACTCCTTAAAATCCATAGCAATAAAATAATAGCTTTACCATCGGACGTCTACTATAAAAAATATTACAAATATTACAAAAGTCATATATGTAATTATTAATAGAGTAAATAATAATAAAATACAATGCATCATCTAGTCAATGCTTCAAATAAAATTTTCCGGAAAGAAACAGAACGGCATATACTGGCATTACATTTGAATATCATTGACAAATGGAATTCTAAACAACGAAGTTTTTATAATTTTTAATAACTTTATCTAAGTATTACTGTAGGGGAAGATCATTGAAAGCTTAAGTCTCTCTTAATATTTTGTCAAAGTTCACAATGTTTGCAAAAAGCTCTAAATAATTTTTTAAGGTCTAATTATGTTCCAGAGATTATTATTAAAATTTGTTAAGAAAATGTCATTCAGACTACTTTTATAAATAGTCTGAATATTATTCTGGTTTTCGTTATCAAGTATAGAAAATTTCATTTTTTTATTATTATTATTAATAAGAGTAAATTTTGTAATCACTTTTTTGTTTGTTTTCGAAGCTTCGCCTATTATGAGTGGAGATGATCGATTTTGCCTTCTACCCCAGAAAGGTAAATGTAATGTCGAAGATGGAACTCCTGTTGTCTGGCGCGAAGCGAGTACAACATGTGACCTTAAGGAAGCATTGTATGTATTTGATTCAGACACAGGCACAATAACACACAAATGTAGTGGGAAGCCAGTCTGCTTTCTGGGCTCTCCTTGGTATGGAAGACTGATTATCATAGGGAGCCAATGTCCAAAAGTGATGTCAGAAGAAAAACATTTTCAAAGAACATACTGTAAGCATATTTTACTTTAGTATATTTGCTTGGACAGGTTTTGGTATTTTATCCTGTACTGTGAATTAATGAAAAAGTTGAATGGAATAGTTGGTGCAACTAGATTTATGAAATTTTCCTGATATATTTAATGTTTCATTTTGTTATGTATTCTATTCAAAAAGATTATAACAACTGTATTAGTCAAGGTTTTTGTTATGAGCCAGTGTTTTTGCTTCATTTTTAAAAAGATATTGTCCGAGGTGCCTAGAAATCTGAGTATTTTACTCAAAATATATTTATATCTTTGGTTTAACTTCACGTAAATTGATAGTTGAATGTTAATCTATAATTTATTTAACTCTGTCTTTCCCTGTTTTACCATCTATATATTTAACTAACCTATGCACCCCTGTCTGTACTAATATTTTTATGTTTATATTTACGTATCTTAACCTATTTATATTTTATCCAATAGATAGTTGTATACATTGACATCGATAGTTGAATCTATTTCTCTATAAATGTTTATATAGTTTATATAGAATCAATATTTCTCTTCTTGAAAGTCAGCGTTTTGAAAATGTCCAAGTTCTACTTATTACTCAAATAACACAGCAGTATTTCTGATACCAGTATCTGTTAGCATAAAATTTATATGCAAAAGATAATACACATAGATCCACTTGTTGAATCCTGTGTACTCACCAGTGTAATAGTAGAATAAATTCTAATTTGAATTCAAACACTAAGAGAAAAACGCTAAGATCACACTACTAAATTAGAAATAACTTACAAATATTTAATTTCAAGCAAGGAATGAACAAACTAACTACTCTGACCTTGGCTGTTCTTGGGGTTTCACAATTAAGATCTATATTCTAACATGGAAGCCATTTGCCTTTTATACAGTTATAGATTAATAAAAGATATAATAGGTATTTTGAAATAATTCAACTGATATTCATTTAAAATAGACCTGGATTTGCTTGAGTTAACAACAGATATGAAAAATTCTTGATTCATTTAAAGTCATACATATAGAAGCTTTATTACGCCATGAGTGGTAAGCATTTTCTGAACCTGACAATGGGAAAAGTATCTTTCCAAATATTGCTTAAAAAAAGCTAACGACTACTCATGACCCTATGAAACTCATATCAATAAATACAAAAACACACACACGGACAGGTATATATATATAAATATATATATATATATATATATGTATTTATGTGTGTATGTAATTTTCTTTATCCTTTGTAGATAAGAGTCTTGATGTGTCAGGATTTTGCATCCATGCTAAAGGATATCTAGAAGATGGGATGGTAAATGTTTTATGGAAGGGATGTTATGGTCACCCAAAATTGGTGTTCAACTTTATTCGCTTAGGTATGTTAACGTTTTGTATTTCGCACAGCATAGGACCTATTTTACTACTAGTTTTGCTGTTAAAGTTATAAACCTACTTTTAAGTTATGATTTCAACCACAACATTTCGTAACCCTGGAAGTCACAGAGGTTCATGGAAACACCCAAGATCACAGCGATAGTAAAGAATAGATTGCATCATGGCGCAGAGCCATTTCCAGTTCTATGGCCTACATTCTAGAGGTAGACAAAGTGAATATTTTTAAAGAGACCGTTATTTCCACCATGCTCACCTGAAACTCTGATATCATATATCCACTCAGAAAAAGCAGAAACCAGGACAAAAGCGTCTAAACATTAGCCGGTTCAAGAACCCACAAAAATCTAAGAAATGCTTCAAAACAATTCTGCCAGCCTCAATGAATTCTGTCACACTACACTAGATCAATACTGGCTATTTCTACGTTACGTAGTACTCAAGACTCTTAAAGATATTGTTGGTCATCATAAGAGGTACCTGGAGGATAGTTTTGATGATAATAACCAAGAGATTATGGGCCTAATGAAGCATACACATTTCTGCTTACAGAGTGTTATGTTGAATGACTCTACAAGCAACAAATCACTAAAGAAATCAACCAGAAATTGTTTGCTTTGTTTCAAGACAGGATTACGTTGCATACAGACCCAATGCTTGCTGGAAAAGGCGCACAAAATCAAAATGGATGCAGAATGTAGCACCTCTAAATGACAAGGATGATAAACACCTAAAGTGCAGCAACAACAACCCGTTGAAATAAAATGTCAGCACACTCCTAAATCAAACAGAAAGTGTTGACCTAGCAGTACTAGACAAGATGGCACTGGAGGAAGTCCTTACAAATCTAGAAGGCCCATCTGCAAACAAGGAGGCTTGCAAGAGTTTCACTTCCAATCTCCACTACGACTATGGTATATTAATTTCCATAACAATGTCGCTTCATAAGCATAAGTAATTAAGAGAAAGTGCAATCTAATGATTTCTGTACCTCATTTATCTTAAAGCGATGGTAAAATAAAGAATATTTCATTCCCGTAATATTGTTCTTCAACGCCTGCATTTTCTTTCTTCCATGCATGGACCTTTATATAATATATTATAGGGGTGAAAAATAAATTTTGCGTTCTCCTTTACCTTTGCTATCTTGGTGTCGCTCTACAAATCTAATGAAATTTTTTTATTTCAACTCTTACTTATTGCTGACCGAACTTTCGCACTAGGTATTGTGTTATTAGCTGTTGACGGCCTTGGTTCCATTGTTGCAACCTAGGTATAAACGTCCATATGTTGGCATGATGAGTTGATACCACGTACTGTAATTTTCTGTGGAGCCCTTTTAGAATGCTATATGTTTTGTGTGTACTATTTAGAACCTAATTATAAACATTCCAAGTATCAGGCCCAAGCTTTGGTAAAACTACATGAAGTAGACCTGTTTTTTGGATGATCTAGAACGTATATCAGGTCTTTATAATTATGCTAGTTCTAAGTATTTTTACTAGTAAATTATCCACCTTTTGATTGAATACATTAGGAATGCCTACAATAGGTACAAATGATACAGCAATATGCTGTTGTATGTGCTTCCTGATCTGAGAAGTTTCACTATTTTTTTTGCATATGCCTCGTTAACCCATGGTCAGATAGTTTCTTCCAAATAGCCTAGGTGAAATGAAAGAGACATTCTTTCACCGCAGGTTTTGGGAACTATGGCTGAAAATGCAATCATTCTCCATTACTACTTCTTGAAATTTTTAATCGAGACTTGTGTTTTAACAACCTTAGTTATTCGGGATAATATAATAGGATAGATGTTCTCTGAGTTATGTTGTTTGGAGGAAATATTATTGGAGAGACAAAGTTTTCATACATCCTGCAGAATAGATATTACTACAACAATTGGTTGAAGCAGTTTTAAATGGACCATTTTTAAAGCTTTGCTTTGGTATACTAATCGTAGATTGCTGGCAGTCTCAAATGTAATAATTCTTCAGTTCCCCTTTATATCGGAGATGAATAGAAGAAAATCTGCTTTGTTCAGAGTTTGTTTAGAGCTATTCTCTTTAGGGACCTCACAAATTGTCTTGTTCTTGCTTCTGAAAAATCATCTACTCGAAGGATCTTGCTGGTTTCATTGTGAAATATAGTTTTGTGTCTAAGTTAAGGATTTTGGTCGTCCTTTCATTGCAATGTTTTTGTCCGTAAGTTCAAAAAATATCTTTGTTCCGTTTTTAATATTCGATTAATAATTCTAGGTATTTTTTTTTTCAAAATTATGCTTTACTTTCCTTTGTACTTTTGAAAATGATTACCATGTTAAAAAAACATAGAGGGTAATGTAATGAAAGAAAAATTAAAATTCAGCATTTGAAAGCATAACCGGTTTCTGATAACCAGCTTCTGTCTGAGGGGAACAATCTTACACATTTGATATTTTGAATGCTTAATTATGTCACGTCAATATTAAGCACATTTAGCAACTCAATACCATGTATTCTAAACATCACAAGTAAACTCTATTCACATAGTAAAAATATTATTAGTACTACATATTTTTCGAAATTCCTATTAACCAAAAAAAAAAATGTACGTTTATATATGTTACATGAGAACGTTACAATTACAAATAACAAACGAAGTATTCTTAAAGGAATACAATGTGCATTTTAGCTGTGTACGGAACACAACTGTAGACAAGATTGATCAGTGGAGAAACAAGTACAGGACAACAAAAAATAAAGCTTATAGCTGTGGACGAAAAAATTAAAAAAGTATTTTATGAACCAACTTGCTGGAGTAAATTTTTCATAAAATTCTGAAGAGGTTGTCACTACACTAAAAGAGCTAGCCTGGAAAATCTAATATTGGGCTAAAAATGAAGAATTTGTGCAGCAATATTTAAAGAATGGCAATATTATTATCTTATGTAAAAAGCAATACCACTACACATGTGATAACCATTTTGGGATCATACTGTTACACTGACACTGACAACTATGTGATGTGCAAAAGTTATCCTGAATAGAACTGATTCTGTTGTCGTAAAGGCACTTGCTAAAAGCATAGTATTTCTTCAGCGGAGACAGGTCGTCAAATGACATGAACATTTTTATCTTCCAAATCCTTGAGAAATATAATAAAAGAACACCAGAAGTTATATATATATATATTATATATATATATATTATATATATATATTATATATATATATTATATATATATTATATATATATATATATTATATATTACATATATGTTATCCTTAGATAGATGTACGTTACATAGAAGTATGTGGTGACTTTTGATTAAGGTAGACTTGCCACAGAAGAATGTGAATATCAACAAAATTTTTAATGGTGGCATGCAAACCAAACTTACTTTCAGTGAGATACTCACAGAGTAGTAGTAGTAGTAGTAGTAGTAGTAGTAGTAGAGTAGGTCTGATCTACGGTTGCATCCCAGGCCCTNATATATATATATATTATATATATATATTATATATATATATTATATATATATTATATATATATATATTATATATATTACATATATATGTTATCCTTAGATAGATGTACGTTACATAGAAGTATGTGGTGACTTTTGATTAAGGTAGACTTGCCACAGAAGAATGTGAATATCAACAAAATTTTTAATGGTGGCATGCAAACCAAACTTACTTTCAGTGAGATACTCACAGAGTAGTAGTAGTAGTAGTAGTAGTAGTAGTAGTAGTAGAGTAGGTCTGATCTACGGTTGCATCCCAGGCCCTTATTTCATTGTATTTGTTTTCTTCTCCCATGGGTCATTCCTACAACAGATTTGATAGCAACTAGTTTAACATAAGCAACCTAAAAATAAGGTCTCTCACTGCATTAAAGGAAGACTACTTTCTTTTTTTCTAATGACACAGCATTAGGTGAAACTATTGAACTCTCTCTAAAAGATATTGTTACTGTTTTTAAAAACTTTTGAAGACTGTGATCTACCGTTTTTTGTGATCGAAAAACAGAAGATATGTATGTGCAATGCAAAGATAAACTTTTAAGAAACTAAGGCTTGTAGAGCCACTAATGATTGGCGCTCGTGGAATTCAAACTGAATCTGAAAAAGGATGTTGTTAAAATCGTACTCTAAGAGCCATTACCTTTCACTGAAAGACCTAAAAGTAAAATAAAGCTTCAAGTTTTAAATCTCAAATAATTAAGTATTTTATTACCTGACAGCTACAAAGGATTGAATGTTCTGTATTATTTTTTATTTTTTCTGTTTTAACGTCATTTTCCCCAGTAACTGGGGCTTAGATGGTGCCTTTCATAAGAACTTGGATTCGGCAGAGAGGAGTTTCTTGACCGGGTGTCCTTCCTGACTCCAACCAATGATTTTTTCTTTTGTGAAGTTGCACTATCACTGGCTCCGAAAATAGAACCAGAAACCTCTTGGTTAAGGTGTAGTTGTACTAACCATTAAACTATGGCTCCTCTTTGAACGTTCTGTAGTCTAAAGTGAAGAATTTAACTTCGCTTTAAAAAAGTTGTGAACGAAGATTGTGAAAAAATAGAAAATTATTTTTGAAACAGAAAACATTATATAAATTTTTTAACTAGACCCAATACTGGAACAGTAAAATCTTGAACATTATAATTACACGGTCCAATTACGAAAGTGTAAGTAATCGATGCCGTGACTAAATATTCCAGAAATTTATGAAGACAGTAGCAAATTTCTACTTTTGATTGTGTTAACATATTTTTAGGGGGGTTGCTTTTGCATAAAATGCCCACGTCATTCCACTACCTCAGTCATTATATAAATTAACTGAATTTGATTATACATTGCCTGATAAAATGACTAAAAAAGAGAGGAGTGAAACACGTAAAACTATTTTCTACAAAAATAAGAGTCAAAAAATGATTTATGACGCAAAATGTAAGTACCTCAATTAAAATTGGAATATGAATTTGGATTAAATCTGCTTACTTCGAAGGTCAACAATAAACTCATGACCTAACCTTTTTTGTCTTTTCCCTTTCATCACCACCACCATCATGATCATCATCATCATCATCACCATCACATCATCATCATCACATCATCATCATCATTTTCTTCTTCTTCTTTACAGTTTCTTACACTTACTGTTTATATACCCTGTACGTATTTTAACAGGAAAAATATGGGTTGATTTTGATTGAAAGCTCTTTCGTTCGTATTTGACTGGGAAGACGTCAAAATAAGAAAAACATGTGTTTATTATTATTAATAATATGGAAAGCAAAAAGAGAATTGAAGAAGCTTGACACTTATTGTAATTGGCTGAGAAAAACAAAGATGATTTACAGAAACAGTGTTACCTTTGTTCAATAGCTGTGTAAAACAACTTATGCTACATACTTTTAAAGGTTTTTATTTGAATTTATGTAAAATTATAATAATGCTTTTATGATTTTTAGGTGATTTTTATGGTGTATAATTTTTTGTCAGAACCCTTGCCAAAAATGTAAGCTATATGTCATATTGTCAAAATTAAACTGACCTTGCAAAATCAGTTTTTGTTAGAAAATATGTATTTTACTTACATGATTCACAATGCATCTTAAAAAAGTGGTCAAAATTGAAAAATACTTATACTCAACATGTTGTTTTGTGTATAAAGACACTAAATTTATTTAAAAAAGTATACCAAAGATGAGAGATCCCAAAGAGATTATTGACGGACCCCTGATTAAACCCTATTTGCTGAATAAAACGAAGTTTAATAGTTAACACAAATTGCCACAGTAGGTATTTGGAAAAGAAAGATACATACAATACGTAAGTGCTCATACCATGCATATATAAAGAGTTAATTATTATTATCCTAATTCTCGCATTTTCTTATAACGGAACAGATTTGACGAATAAAACCGATTGGACCAGAAAAAAACCCCATCCTAATGAAGCTCTCAATACTAACACTACCACAGCTATTACTACTACTATTATTATTACTACTACTACTACTACTACTACTACTACTATTAAAATTACTATTACTACTGCTGCTAATAGCACTACTACATCTAGTAGTATTATTACTGCTTCTATCACTACTGCTATTACTGCTACTGCCGCTACTTCTAGTAATACTTTTACTGCTTTTATTACAGTACTAACGCTATTAATATGACTACAACAACAACTACTACTACTTGTAATACTGCTATTACTGCTTCTATTACTACTGCTATTACTGCTGCTATTGCTGCTACAACAACAACTACTGTCACTTCTAGTTCTACTATTATTGCTACTACAACTACTACCTTTACTACTAGTTCCACAATTAAGTATTTAATTATGTAAGTAGCAACAGTTATCCAGGACCTATTTTCTGAAAGTCACAATCTTGTTTGTAAAATATATTTTTTTATGCATTCTTCACTTTTTTCTGTATTGTGTATTCTATTTTTTTTTGCTGCAGAAAATGGACCAATTAAAATGAACCTGTTTTATGACTTGAAAGGGACAGGTCAAGGTATTGCAAAACTGTTAACCGATTCTCGTTACCCAAATACTCCATCGGCAAGCGGATATATAGATAATTTTGACATCCCCCCAAATTTCAGGTCCAGTTACTCTGCTAGTTTGCAAACCTTTTTGGTGGCACCAATGACGGGTTACTACACATTTTTCATAGCCTGCGATGATTTGTGTGTATTATATTTGAGTGACAACGACAAGGCTGAAAATGCCAAAGAAATTCTATCTCTGACTAGCTATACCAATCGTTATCAATGGAACAAGTAAGTATATCTTTGGTTTTTATATTTAAACTTGTTACGTTTAAGTTTTATTTAAATTTCTGTATTTGGAATTATAAATCGTCTGTGGAAATTAATTGTTTACAAATCATGAATAATGGAGGAAGACAGTTAAAATTTGAAAATCTACACTTTTTGTTTTTGTCTAGTATTCCAGTACTGATTAGTACTTATATTAGTAATTTTTTCTCTGCAAAAAAAAAAAAAATGTAAAAGGAGAGAAAATTATGAACAAAATGATTTAGCCACCTCTTGTGATTAAAAAAAGAAGTTTTACATTGAAATCTGCAAGATATTGTGCTTTCTTTTCATTGTTTTGTAAAGAGGAAACCATTTCTATGAATACGTAGCATAGCGTAAATTATAATTTAAGCTATTATTATTATTATTATTATTATTATTATTATTATTATTTAACTAATAATTAATATAACAGGTAATGATGTATTAAACTNAAAAAAAAAATGTAAAAGGAGAGAAAATTATGAACAAAATGATTTAGCCACCTCTTGTGATTAAAAAAAAAAGTTTTACATTGAAATCTGCAAGATATTGTGCTTTCTTTTCATTGTTTTGTAAAGAGGAAACCATTTCTATGAATACGTAGAATAGCGTAAATTATAATTTAAGCTATTATTATTATTATTATTATTATTATTATTATTATTATTATTATTATTATTATTATTATTATTTAACTAATAATTATTAGTTCTTTTATATAAAAATCAATATTATGTCACGAGAGGAAGTACTAGCCTAACAGGTAATGATGTATTAAACTTTCTACACAAATTTGAGTGTTAAGGGTTTGTGATACAGATACAATAGTTTAATGCAAACCTGATGTTTTATTGGAGGATGCAAATTGAACATACACGCATACACCTACATATTGGCAGTTCAATAAAAAAAATAAATTTTTTAGCATATCTTTTAAAATGCTTGAATGGTTCATCTAATGTTGGATTAATTGAAATATTTACCAACAACAACAGAGAGATTTTGAAAGTAGCCTTTTCGCTAAAAGTAGACAAACGTATGAACTGAAACCGTTATAAGTTGAAATTGGCAAAAACCGTGGTTGAAATATATTTTAAATAAAAACATTAAATCTTATTTGAAGTTATTATGTCCTACATTTTAGAACTCACTGTTCTGTACATTTCAAATTTTTTATTTATTTTCTTTTAAGATATCCAGCAAAGCAAGTTTCAAAAGAAATTTTCTTAAAGAAAGGCAACTATTACTACATGCTTGGACTGGTTGTTCAAGAACGAGGCAGTGATCATTTTTCTGTTGGTGTAATGTTGCCATCTAGAGAAATAATTCGACCAATCACTAGACATTATTTAGTGGCCAAAACATCTCAAACTTCTACATAAGGTCATGGAAATCAAAGAATTGCTGCAATACACTTGGAAATGAAAGAATTTTGTATAAAAATGCTACTGGTAACTTATCGATCCTGAATAGGGTTTAAAGACTGGTTACTCAGTGCTTTCCATGCACTCTTTTTATTTTTACATAGGTGGAAAATATAACACTGGCTCTTATTGTTAAAAACTAGGGTTGTTTCTTTAAAGCAGACACATTGTAATTCTTTCTTCCATTGCTTCTTCTGGCATCTGTTAAGGAATTTTATTATGGGACGTTGTTGGGTTTTTTTCCCTGTGGGGTACAATATAATAGGTAATGTTCTTATTGTAAAGGGTTTAATAGAATTACAAAAATGAAAGTTATGTAATAGAAAAACACAGAAATAGCAAGAAAATAGACTGATGATTTAGACTACCAAACTTATCGCTTGTGAAAGTAGGGTCGAAGTTATTATCGGGGGGTTTGGATCCCTATCTAGATAAGATTAAATAATTTTTGACGAACTTCAAAATAGAAATTAACAAAAATTTTAAAAAATTTTTTTGCAAGTCAACAGAGACTTTCCTAACAAAGTCAGAAATAAATTCTATTAAATGGTCCAAGTATGGCAAACTCGTTGACTCTTAATTAAAAAGAAGTGTCTCATGTAAAAAAACAATTTTGGTATTCTGCTTGAAATTTTTCTCCTTTTTGTAGCGTTGTATACTCTACAGAGGATAAGTATACTGACAATGAAAAATCGATATTGACATCAACTTCTAAAAATGCTATTATCTCATGTTTATACTCAGAAATTGAAAAAAGCAGTTTTCTTTCACTGTTTTAAAGTATTTGAACAAATCGATTAAAGTTCTATTTTTTGACCTTAAAAGCTTTGACAGGAATATGGAAAATTATTTTAATGTTTAATTTTAAAGAATGAAAGAACATTATTTGCATGAGTGAAATCGTTGGGGTCATAGTGAAATTATTCCTATATTAATGCATTAATACCTTGCTGATTAAAGCATTAATTTGAATGTACTAAACCCTTAACAATTACTGACTGCTCTGCTTTGAAAATCGATGGGTTCATATCATGGTGATCTCTAAGTAACAGGCCTAACAGACATGCGACTGAAGGCGTGAGCTGAAGGCGGGTAACTTAAAATGGATATTAACGGATTTTGAGAGAAAGAAAGGCTTAAATCCTACTCTTTCATCAAAATTAGGTCAAATTTCTAAGAAGTTCATCAATGTAAAGATCATAGTAAGGTTTTGAGACACAAAATCACACATATTTTTCAAAATCAGCCTCTTCCTGAAAAATAAAAACATGACGATATATACAGTATTTACATAAAAAAGACTTAACACAGATAAATAATAATTAAATTATTTTGTTATGGTTTACTCTAATGCCAACTTTAGCAATTTCTGTTTTGGTTCTACCGATGATCTTGGTGTAAAAAGTCTACTATTTTTTTAAAAAAGCATGTTTGAGAAAGTATTACCATGCTTTCTTTCCACATTTAGTTCATACATATCAGACAATAACATTAAAATGTTCGTAAATGATTTTCTACAAGTTTTGTTTTGAACTTGATGAAATACAACATACCCAAATAAACATGACTGACAATAATTATCTGGGAGTATTTTGAGACCACCACGATTAATTGAATTTGTAAAATCACCGTATTTATCATAATAACTGTATGTATCTGATGGCATTTCTTTAGTTTTTCGAGAAACATATCCACTAATATACATAATACTCATTTTTACATCATGAGGTGGTGATTCGTCCATCGTATGTATGTTTTCAATTATTTCTGAACAATTATCATCAGGTAAATAGGAGCATTTATCACAATTGTGTTCAGCGTTGGCTAAGTTATTAACATGGATATCAAGTTGCAAAAATAGCTTAGCTTTTTGAATTCTCACTTTCTAATTTGCTAACTGGAAGCATCTTGCAAAAAAACTTTGGCCCACCAAATAGAGAGACAATCATGAATGAAAGTGTAGTAGTAGCAAGTCTATCTGGATCATTTACAGATCTCCAAAATATGGAGCCAGCATCATAAGTTATCGAAGGCTTTACATATACTTCATCAATTAATATGATACAATTTTTATGCCGTTCACCTTTCATGCTGGAAAATATCTTTTTAATGTAATAACTATCTGAGTACAAATTACTAATTTTTGTTGTGATTTGAGATGACATAGTTAAGCTCGGTAATTCATAATCATGACGAATTCGGTTATACAAAAACCTTGATGTACTAAAATATTTGAATGCCCGCATGATAGTTTTTGGTTTGTATTTTTTCTCATCGATAAAGGTGCGAGAAGCCATACAGTCAATCTGGTCCAGTATTATTTCTTGTTTATGGCTTAAAATTAAACATTGAGGATACTGTGGTGCTTCTTGAATTTGTGAATATCTTGTCATTTTAACGATACGGTTTGTTGAAAGGGTTGATGCATTTTACACCACCATAAAATGCATGAAAAGAAAAATCCTTTATTATTTTTAATAAAAAACATAGACCTCCAGTCTTTTCTTGAAAGTCCTTTGATTGACTAATCAAGTAGTCCAAATCTTTATTAGTAAACGAAATATAGTCATCAAAATATTCCTTCCTATCTGATGCCTTGGAGCATAATTCTTTGAATGAGAATTTTACATCACAAGAGAGAAACGAATTAATTTCGTCAGGCTTTTGATTACGTACTTTTGCACATACTTTGCTTGAGAAATACTTTCTTTTTGAAGGAGCAGGTGTAGGAATCAATGAAGGTTTCACACATGTAATCACAGAAGGAGGATCATTAGGTCTTTTTCCCCTCAAAACTGCTATACTGGGAAAATTCTCAGGAAAATGTGTCTTACAGACAACTGTGCTAGGATTATGTGGTAGATTTGATCGGAAAATAGCTTTGATCCATCTTTCACGATGATCATTCGCTCTTAAATGCTGTTCTTAGCGCATCATGAGCTCAGCTCACCAGTTTAAGCCAAAAGTTTGGTATTGCATCTATACCCGGTGACATGCATTTACTTAATTTTTTGATCGAAGCACGGACCTCTTCTTTTGTTATTTTATCCCATTTTTGTCCATCTACCTGTGCATATTTTTCTTCTTCACAGGTTATCCAATCTACATTATTATCATGGTGTTTTTCTTCTCCCAAGATGGCTCTCCAGAACTGCTCTTTCTATTCTTTGCTCTGTGGTTTAACTACTTTTATTTCTTCTTTACCAAGGGATATATAGAATGTTCTATGATTCTAGTTAAATAGCCTCTTCTGGTTGTATTACGTGCTTCTTTTGTAGTATATCTGCAATTGCTAAGTTTTTGCTTGAATCTTTATCTTAAAGCTATCCCTTGTTATTTCGAGATCTTTCTTGTTTTGATGTTGTACCTTTTCTTACCTCCACTTCTTTTCTTCAAATTTTTCTGATGGCCGTCTTCTTTAAACATCCCAGTCAGCAACGGCAGTTCTTCTCCCGCCTTTCCA
Organism: Morbakka virulenta; assembly: GCA_003991215.1. Taxonomy (NCBI): domain Eukaryota; kingdom Metazoa; phylum Cnidaria; class Cubozoa; order Carybdeida; family Carukiidae; genus Morbakka; species Morbakka virulenta. Next base: position 702,628 of record RDPX01000001.1, on the reverse strand, counting down.
ATTTTTTTCTCTACTCCAATTTGCCATTAAGGCTTGTGTGCAATATTCCACATTTTCATTTTTTGCTGTCTTGCCAACCTTATCAGAGATCGCAAAGGATGTCGCATATGACATTTTATTAATTTCTTTAAGTGATTTTCCTTGTATCCTTTTGTCTAACATTCATTTCCTTGATTAACGATTTCAGCTTTTTGGTAAGGAAGAGTTAAGTAACGGTGGTCTATTCTTTACATTGACATCTTTGAGATTTGCATACTTGTTAAGTATGTCTCTTGATTCTGCTTTATTTAAACTTCTCGTTGGTATATCATTTATCAATTTCTGTTAGCTTTTAGTTCCTTTCAGTGTATCTTGTTTCCAACCATATTTGGTCAAACATTCTGGTTTCTCTGACGCCAAATTCAGTACGTTTCCTACGTGCTGTTGCCTTTCACGGGTTATGTTTGTGCCTGGTAATAGCATAGCATAGCATTATTTCTTTTTATTCCTCTCGTATTCATTTGTGTATTTTAGCTTTAGTTTGTTGGTCGCAAATAGGACTTGTCGCTTCAAATGAGCTCTGTTGAGAATATCTCCCAGAGGAGGTACCACCTGCAGTTTCTTGGATAGGGAGATCAGAAGCTGACTTTGCGATCTCAGCCGGATCACTCACTGAGGAAGAGACCCTGGGTACCCTAGAAATTTACATTATAAGGTAGGGTAGTTTAATTGCCAAGAGTTCCGATGAACCGGATCCTCTTTTATTATTGTTATTTCTCTTTTAGCACTCTAAATTTTTCTAATAGACTACATCAACAAGTAGAAAGCAAGAACATCTAAAAGATTTTATATTTTCTCTTTCTTGGCTCTAAAATTAAGAGGACCTTTCTCGGAATCCTTTTAGTACCCAGCAGTGTTATTTTTTGTATTATTTCCAGTTTTGCATCGACCTGTGCTTGGATAAAGCAGCAAATGCCTCAAACACAACCGGGAGAAATCCAGCTTTCTTCAAAATTCCAAAGCATAATGACCTGGTCTTTCAGATTTTGGTTTTCTGCTACTTCCAGTGTTTCGTTCTTCCTTACATGTTTATTGCCCGGACCTGCAATATTTGTTATTACTTCTTTCTTTTTTTTTATCGACAAACACTATCTGGTTTTCTCTCCATAACATTCTTGTGACCTTTAAATCCGACAACGTCTTATAGCTGTCATCTTCACTAACTCCTTCAGGCGTTTGATTGTACCATTTGCTCTTTCTGGGCCTACTCTACCATACAATGCTCAGTGAATATATCTTGCTGCATTGGCTTCTCAGCATTTATATTCTCGTTGAGCTAAGTTTCTACGTTCACTGACCATACGCATGACACTCTTGCTTTTTTTGTGACACACTTTACACATGGAGGATTCACCCCTTTGCTCAATATGGAATTTCAAACAATTTGGTCTCAAAAGTCGTCAGTTTCTGTGCACTGCAAATCAAAGCTTCCATTGGAATTTTGAGATCTCCTTTTCTTAACCATATCCATGTGTCTTTCCTTTTCACATCATCTTTATCCTTTTCATTTTGACTATGAAGCCTTTTTTCATGCCAATTCTGTATCAGCTATTCCTTCTCCTTTTTAATGACATCTGAATAAAAAAAACTCCTATACCCTCAAATGTCCATTCCCTCTTACCATTTCTAACATTTCTTCTGTACTACATTCCAGGTATCAAGCAAGACTGTTTTTTTCCAGCTCCAACGACATTCTGAATTCCAACCAAACCCGTGCCGTGATCTTTGCCTTAACAAATGGCTTGTCAACATCACTGTTGGGGATTATGCACTTGTTTATTGCCAACAGTTTCCTCATTCTTCTATCTAATCCAGTCAGTAAATTTTTTCTAGTTTATCACTCCGCCCCCGTAGTTCATACGAGATACGGCCCATGCATTTATTTATCATCCACGAATAAGAAATTATTTATTTCACATTGTCTAAGGTGTAACCAGCTGAAATGTCTATAAGAAACGACAAAAAAGGTAAAATACAGATGACAAATAATAGGAACCACTGATTATCTCCCTGGAAAATACTTGTTTTAATATCAACCTCTTTAGGTAACTCTCCGGACTCAGTTAGTTCCATCTTCAATTATTTATAGTTTCCTAAATAAGTAAAACAACATTATTTGAGATGTTAACAAGTTCCATGTACTCTTGATTCCACTAATGTAGGACCACTTCGCACTGTGTTTGTAGTCCACCAATGCCATTGTTAGATTTTTATGTTTTCTTTTGCTGTCTGCTGATATGGCTCTATCGATTAGCAGCTGGTATTTCAGCCCTGTTCATCTTTTTTCACAAGATGAACCTTTCTATTCATCTTGTAAAAAAAGTCTTGTTATCAAGATACTTGTATGGTACATCTGATGTGATACCAGTTAGTTATTTCCACATAAGTGGCAAGGACAAAACTAATGTGGAGTTGCCTACTTTGCTTCCCTTTCCTTTACCTTTTTGGCATAAAACGGATATGCCTTTTGTCAACTACAAGGGGACTTCTACATTTATCATATTGTTTGTTTGATACGCAATGCGGTAATGAAGATATGTTAAACTTTTCAGCCAATACCCTTGAACTAAGTACGGGCCTAGTGCTTTCCTATTCAAAGGTAATCTACTTTACCTTTTAATAAATTCTACTGTAATTGCAAGGGACTCTTACTGGTATTCTCCTGTTTCTTTTCTTAACTCTCTTAACCATTCTGCATCACTCTAGTGATTCTTCTCGCTTTGACAAAAGGTTTTGGCATTAAAACACTGTTTTAGTTTCTCTATCACGACACAAAGCTTTTTACGTTTATTCCATAATTTTTTTCTATCTCAGCAGATTTCACTTTCTTTGATTTGTATGTTAAACTGTCTACATTTATAGATACTTTGATTCTTCTTTTCCACCAAGGCTCATTCTTTTCAATCCTGTTCTAAATGCTAAATGCTTTTAATTGTAAATTTCCACCTGTGAAAATGATCGCCACTTTAAAAGGGTTATTGATACTTCTAGTAGTATTTGTCCTTTTCCGTCAGTGAAGACAATCTAAATGTGTCTACATTTTTGAAGTAATTTCTCAACTTTCTAGAATTTCAGAAATTTCATCTGTGACCTGATCTTCAATTCTTTTTTCCCCTTCATCTACAACAAGTTTGCGTAATCATCAACAACATCCTCCACTTTTGGTTTTATCACATTCTCTTTATCAAGTTCAGTTTGTTCGACAGCTTCATTATTTTCAATATCAACAGCTATAATACTCCTTATATTTTTTTTTCAATAGTTGACAACCATTCGTTCTTGCGTGCTCTGGTGTGCTTGAAAACAGATTTTGCTCGGTGGTACCAAATAGCCCTCTACACTTCAAGATTTTATGCATTTCTTACAAATATTCTCTTATGGGCTTACAATTTTCGTACATTGTGTTGCTTAAGGAACCCACACCATAACAAGCACCTTCAACTCTCTTGTTCATCTTTTCTTTGCAAACCGTGTGATGTAGATCGGAGCTGCTGGGCTAAACCACTGGACTCCTGCCAAGCGAAGCACATTCATATGAAATTTATGTGAAATTTACGCCTCTATTTTCAATAATCTGATTTATCATTTCACACTCTAAAGGAAGATAGTAGGGATAAGGTGTCCCTGCCACCAGTACTTCTTTTCGATATGCAATCTCTAGAATTAGTTGCCAACCAAAGCTGAGGACACAAAGCTGGACATGCAGCACAGTTACATCTCGCCAGAAGTCAACCTGGAATTTACAACTGCGGTTTGTTTATTGTTCTGAGATTTCCTTCTCATAGGGTGGCTAGAGATTACAGCTAATGACCTTACCCCGGCCATGAGACAGAATTTTCCCAACCGAGTACCTTGCGATCTAAGGGAGAGCTAACAGGTCCTACATTGTGCTCAAAGTTGACCTGGAGGTTGTTGTAGCAAAGTGTAATCTCATTCACCCACGTCAAATCTCCACAACTAGATGCAGTTTTATGTTAATAGCCAGGACAGATTATTAAGATTGATATTATTATTTTATTATTATTATTATATTTACTATTATTATTTTTACTATTACAATAATTTTGGTCTGAATTTTAAAGTAAGGTGCCCAAAAATATCTTCAACTTTATCATTAGTTGTCTGAATAATACCCTTGCAACTCGTAAAAATTTATCAAAATGGAACCTCAGTCTATCTTCTTCTTCTTTTTGCTGCGTGCCAAATACCTTTCTTCGTGTTGTTGCCGGCCTCCTGAAGGTGCCCAAAAAGTACATTCAGGAGGCTGTATAATTTACGGTGACATCTGTGAATTCTTATCGCCATGCAATATTACTTGAGATGCCTTGCTACCTGATTTGCTCTTTGTTACTTCAAAAAAATAGTTAAACATACTTGAATTGACAATGGGGTATGAAACAAACCTAGATAAAAATGCTTCTCTCAAGTATGAAAAATATATTTCTTTAATTAGTGATTTACATTCCACCTTTTCAAAAGTTAGCTTTGTAAATCTTTCCATTTTCCTCTTTAAGTATATTCGCTCAATCTTGTATTATTATGAGTAAAACATGCAACGCTTTGAGCATTGATAAAAAACACGAGGGCTTTCTTTTTATCAAAATTCCAAATATAATCATTCGCACCACATACTACATATTTTGTCGTAGAAACCAACTATAGACAAAGCCTGAACTATTGTCGTTTTAATAATTTTGTTAGTAAAATATTTAATTTCAATTTTGCTAACTAGCCAACCCAATGGAAGCTACCTTGATTGGTAAGGTTTGTAATTGTATGTGTTTGGATGAAAAAGAATAAAAAGTTTCCATTATTATTATTATTATTATTATTATTATTATTATAGAAACTCTTAACTTTTATTGGACGCTTGTTCCCCCAACATGCTGAAAATTTTGTTTTCAAGGCAACACTTTTTCCAAAAAGGTTAATTAAATTATTTCACAAAAATAATTTACTGAATTTGAAATTTTGCAAATTTTCTTAGTTTTGAAGTTGGCATGTGTAATTACACCAAACAGTTTTTTAATTTTGGCCTCAGAACTGTCTTGTAATTTTTGTTTATAGGAAGATATATGATAATGTATTGCTGTAGCCAAAGGGAAACCTTTTTTTAAATAGCACAATCTTTTCAAGGATTAGCAAAGTATCACAATGTACCGTCATGATAGAAATTTGTCATTCCTTGTGTTTTCAAATCAATGATCTTCCATCAAAGGCATATTCAAACGAACATCGATCTGAATTCATAACTTTTTCACCATTCATAAACTCGTATTGAGAGTTATGCATAAAGCAATCAGGAACTAGAAATCCACACCAACAGGTGTGAATTTTTCCGTGTGATAAGCATGCAAGAAATTTTCTGCTTGCTGTACTGTACAGAGAAATTGTTCTTCAAACAGAGCTTATTTAATAAATTATAGAATCATGTGCTAATTATAGGAATTTGACTAAACAAGATGTTTAAAAATGAAAAATAGGGGAAAAGAATAAACCTCTTAAAAAGACAAGTGGACAAGCCCTGGTTTTCCTCGTGAAAGACTTAAATTGTAGCAGGGTTTGCAAAATTGAAATGAATGATATCAAAGCCCAGCACTGTCGCATATATAGACAAGGTATATAGAAAGGATGTGAATTAAACAACCCAAACTGAAAAATCAGATATTGCTACAAATACAAAAAGAAGAATTAAGTTTTTCTGGTCTTTAAAACTTAACTGGACCACAGGGTTTGCATCTGGAAAAAATGAGAAACTGAGCAGCCTTACTGATGAGCATTTATCAAGAGAAAAAGCAACCACGCCAGAGTTAACATCAAAATAATTGCCGATGACTATTGAGGGTTGATAAGGACGTTAGCTGTGTTTTTGCATAATTTAAAGAAGGCGGCCATTTACTTTCACATTATTCCACAGCCTAAAAGTCAGACTTCCAATCTTCTTCAAACTTCAATTGTTTCTGCAGGTTTGCCTTCCAGCCATTGACAGAGAACAAAGTAGGGTAAAACAGAGGTCTTGACTGAATGAAGCAGTTTACCAGGAAAGTAATTGATGTAAAGAAGGAAAAACGTAGGACCAAGTATGCGTTTTGAAAAGATACAACCATTAAAAGGATATTTCATCCAGAGCAATACAAATTTAAAGATTTGATTGAAAGATCGGAATGATATCAGGATCCATTTCGCAATTAACATAACCAGAAATCTTATAAAGCAAGCCAGCGTGCTACGTCTTATTTGATGCTTTCAAACATCCACAAATAAATCATGGTTTTTAGGTTCCCCTTGACACTTTTTTGATAGCAGAGTCCAAATTCGATGAACGTCTTTGAGGAAGAATGGGAAGAAAACAATCCAACGAAGCAATCAGCCTTTTTACAAAAAAGATAGAAAGCCAAAAAATAAAAAAGATTTGGCAGAATAACCGACTTGCTAGAGGCCAAAACACTATTGAAAAGATTCAAGAAATCTCGGCTTTAAGGATTTGATAATGATATTGGTTTACAAAGTCACTTAACGTAGCAAGATTTAGCATAAGAAAATACTTAAAGCCTTACTGTGATGTGGCCTTTTAACAAAACTTGAAACGGTTGTCCTAATTTCGTCAGAAGGTAGAAATGGAGATAGAGATGTAACTGCACAATGCTCAGCAACAGAAGCTAGAAAATGATGTAAAAGGGAAGGTTTTTCTGATTATAAATCAGGACGTGTTGTATGAAAATTTCTGAAAAAGATTATAGTCAAGAGCGAAGTTGTATGTAACCTGTTCAGGTCTACCAGCCCTTTTGAATGAGTATACAAGGTCATCTGATAAACAAAAGAAAAGGTCTCAGCAGTAAGATACTTGCCCAGAGCCTTATTAGTTTAGTCTCATACAGTCTCAAAAACTGAGGAAGAATAAGGAAATGAAGATGGAGAACACAGGACACTCTAAAACACATGAAAGACTTAGGTTCAAATCCACGTTTTTGTACTCTAACAGCTAGAATATTTTATCAAGCAAAGATAGCATGAACATGGCAAAAAGGTATGGACTTTAGTCTAAACAAATGCTAATTGACATTAGACCTTATACAAAGCTCCAGAATACGAGTGGAGTCATTATGCAGAAAAGCTTTCTTAAAAAAAAATTGGAGCGAAATCCTCTGCCATTACTTAAACTAAAACAATTTGTGAATAAAGCAAGTCTTTAAGGATATTTGTAGGTCCAGTACAACTTCATCTTGAGTCTACATTTGGGATAGGAATCAGTCTTTGGTCTGAAGATTCTTCGCACTTTCTGGCTATTAAACGTTTGTACTGAATCATTTCCGTTAATTGAAAATTGTCATTATAAAGTTTAAAAATATAGATGTCCGAAGCCAATACCAAGACAGAAAAAACCTGCATGCGGACCAACTCAGCCCAATTTAAATTGATCTGGTATTAAACGTAGTGATACAGTGACGCGACCATATCTCTAGAAGTGTTACTAAGTAAGTTCAAGGGGTCCACCTCCAGAGGTCCAGCCTGTGGAAGAGACAGACTCTTCCACAGGCTAACCCTTTATTGTGGTTAAAGTTGCCTTTGATTTAATCAAATGGTCTAAATTAAAGTTGAACTATGAGACTGCTAACAGTAGACTTCTCAAATGACGAATGATAAACTGAAAGCTTAACCGAGATACTTGATTTACTAGTTCATAGTAAATCTATTACTTTGTTGCTTGATATGTATTTTATGAGGAGCTGATTTCAAAACTTTAGGGTTTTGTGTTCTTATTCTATAAATTAGATATTTTCTTTAGAATATTTGCCTATAGCTTTTACATTTTTTTCAAGTTGAATGATTTGTCTGACTGTCAATTTGTTAGAGCTTTTGCACTAAATTCCAGAGACATTTATACCAATCCTACATTTTGCTTATTTTTTTAAGGTTTCTTTCTGTTATGTAACTTAAAAAGTCTTAGAACCTTATGAAATGGGAAAAAAATTTGTTCAAATCACTATAACTAAACCATTCGAAGGTAGTGACTAGAACACGGACAAAATAACTCTGCTATTGAGATTCAGTATCACATTTCCGTAAATCTCTTGTTCACTTGTTAAAGGTTTACAATAAGTTTACTTCGTCCAAAATTACAGTTGATATACCCTAACTTATCTAATTATAGAATATCTTATGGCAGAAGTTTAAGAAATTATGTATGGTATGCTCAGTCATGCTGACGTCATACTCAGCTGATGTGCATGGTGCAATAGAGCTGACTCGTCTCTTCTGTCACATTCCTTCTCACATGATGAAATACTTAAGCTAAAAGTTACGTAACTAAACAAAAGTCTCTAAATGAAAATAGTGTCCGATTTCCCACACGCTCCTCCTATTTGATAGAGTACTATCTAATATAATGTTCATTACTCTACCACGAGGACACCCTGTTCGCAGTCCATCTGATCCTGTATACGTAAGTCTGCAATGGCTGCAGCTACTCGACGAGGTCTAAATTCTTTAACTCGTGGATTAAGCTCTGGCTGTTTTGTTGGTTTACGATTGCATGCTAATTCGAGCGGATAAAGATGCTGCACCACCATTTTCAGAAACGATTTGCCAGCTCGAAGTCGTGCTGCTCTAATGACATCATCTCAACCAACGATAAGTTTGTCAACAATTCCTAAATCCCACTGTGTGCGATTCTTTTCCTCACTCTCGATAATGAAAACATCTCCTTCGCGTAGTTGATGCTTTCTCTGATTGTGGACCAAGTTTTGTCTCTCCCGTAAAGCTCTCACATATTCTTTGGTACACCTGGCCCAAACTCGATCTTTGCAGGATCGTAGGTATCTTGAACATTTCCGTAGATCAGGGTTCCCTATATTCTCTTGCAATTCGTCCAAGGTAAAGTTGTCTTGAGCAAATATCATGAAATTTAGGGTCAGGACTGGCAGTTGAACATCATCTTCATAATACTCAAGCAGTCTGTTATTCAGGGTGGTTTCGATGTAGAGTAACACGTTCTCCAATTCTCTCCACGTGAGCATCGTTTTCCCAATTGTGCAGTACTGGGCTTGTTTGACCAAACCAATAAGGCACTCGAACTGCCCACCCCACCAGGATGCAAGGGTCATGTTAAATTGCCATATGATTTATTGTGATGTCAAATAATCGTGCAGTCTCTCTTCTTTCATAATATTTCTCAACCATTTCGATGCTGCATTGAAGGTTGAGAAATTGTCCGAGTAAATCTTGACTGCTCGAGCTCGTCTCGCAACAAATCTCTGTAGACTGGGTAAACATTTTTCTAAGGACTGATCTGGCATTAGATCAAGGTACGCAGCCCACGTCAGACTACAACTGTATAGCAGAATGTACGCTTTACAAGGTTTTTTGTTCGTCTGTAGGTCGAGTCGGTCCTGTGTAATCAATGCCAATAACTTCGAATGGCCGCGACCCCACAGTTCTCTCGTTAGGGAGAAGACCTGTTTTTGGCGACTGTAATGGCGTTCCTCTAAATCTTTTACATCTGTGGCAAAATCTGATTACTTTCTTTGCTAAAAGTCGAAGTTGGGGAATCCAGGACCTTTAGCGAATTTTACTCATGGTATACCCCACTCCACCGTGCAATGTAGAAAGGTGTCCCCTGGCAACTAATTTCTCGCTGAAAGTGCTTTCGGAGGTAGGTAGATTGGGTACTCTCCAATTAATCTTCCCTGACAAATGTAAATCCCTCAGTCATCGCATATAAGGTTCAACACACCTTATCTCTTTCAAATTGCTCAGTGTGCAGATATTGTCCCTGGACTCGCTTCGACCATTCCAACTCGGCATCCGCAAACTCTTCAGTTGTCAACGGACCAGCTAGCTTCGCCTTTCTTTTCTGGCAGTTATTGACAAATCGTCTCACAAAAGCTGTGGTTCGTATGGACTTCAAGTAGGTGTGTTTTTCCAGCACACGGTCCAATGAATCTCCCACCAGAATTGCTGTTGCTAAAATCGTTTTGATAGCTTTAGCTTCCTTTTCTGATTCTTCTGTTGGCTATGTTTTAATGTCAAGTGGCCATCGTTCATAGTCCGACAACCACTCTGGTCCTTTCCACCAAATATCAGAGAGCTTTGTTTCATGAGCTGCCCAACTGCCTATGTCTGACGGATTGCTTTTACTGTCAACATGTCGCCATTCGATACCATGTTTTTCTCGGATTTTATCACTGTACGATTTGACGAACTGCTTGTAGGAGCCATTTCCGCGTATCCAGTGCAATGCTACAGTGCTGTTGGACCATGCAACAACTCGATACAATCGAAAACCTGACAGTGCTTGTATGGCGTTGTCAATCAAATTTGCTGGCATGTGTGCAGAAACTAATTCTTGCCTTGGAATAGTAAGTCCTTTTTTTGCAAGTCTAGATTTGGAGGCTGAAAGTCCCTGAAATATTTTATTTCCCTGTTTTGCAACAACGAAGAGAGTAGAACAAAGTCCGTTAATACTGGCGTCTCCAAACGCATGCAAGTCGATATAGTCTATCTTCTCTTGCAGAGCTGGTATAGCTCGCGGTACTGTAATACTTATTGGCAGTTGCCTCTTCCAGTACGTCCACTTTTTTCGTATGGAAAAAGGAAGCGGAGCATCCCATTCCAATTTACTGTCACAAATCTCATGAAAAATGAGCTTGCTGAGCAGAAGAACTGGCGAAGATAAACCAAGCGGGTCGTATATTGAAGCTAAGTATTTCAAAACCCCTCTCTTTGTCAATGCAGTCTCTAATTCTGGAAAGTTAACACTTATCTTATCGGCATCTTTATTCCACGTGAGTCCCAGTATTGCTGTTTCGCTCTCTTTTGCTGGAAATTGTTGTTTGGCGTACGTTGTTTCACTCTGATTATCACAAATAACTTCATCCTCTAAATCTCTGACATTTGAATGCCACTTGTGTAGCGTGAATCCTGCCTCTCTAAATATTGCAGTTACTTTCTCTTTTAAGACATGTGTAAGTTCAATCGTTTCAGCACCACTGATTATGTCATCAATGTACAGACTATTTTTCATTTCAGCAACTGCATCCAAATATTTCTCTGCAACTTCATCCAAATGAAACTCTATAGTCCTATCCAGTACAAACGGAGAAGGCAATAATACGAAGACAAGTCGCGTGAATCTCAATGTCTCTTTTTCATCGGAATTTCGGTCCATCGCCCAGTGAAAACGAAGTGCATCAAGATCCTCCTCTCGAATTCGAACTTGTAGGAACGCTTGCTTATATCCCCTGTAAGGGCTACTGTCCTCAATCGACATCTCATAAGGACATTCCATAACAGATTCTGCAGCGGGGGTCCAGCCTCTAAGCAATCATTGAGTGATGGGGCATTGACATTTGGCCTAGCAGATGCATCATAGACGACGCGAAGTTTAGTACTCTCTGCATTTTCACGCACAACAGGCTTATGAGGTATATAGAACTCCTTAACATTTGCAGAAATTGGTGCTTTCTCGACTATTCCCTCGGATATCTCTTCGCGTATTGTATCGTCATAAGCTTTAAACAATTCTGGGTCCCGTTTCAATTTAACCAGCAAATTCATTAACCGAGCACGGCTACCTTGCTCATTGTTCTGCAATGGGGGATGATTAATTTTCCATGGTAATCCAGTAACATACCAACCGTCCTCAGAATGTTGTAACTGCTCCTTGAATTCTTGGTATACGGATTGTTGATCTAAATCAGAACGGTCTTCTAACCCCAACACATCCAATCGACATAACCGATCGTAATCTTCTACAGATGAACCAGTTAAATACAAGTGCGAAGAATCTTCAGTATCGGGAGAAACAATTATTCATCCAAACTGTGTATTTTCGGCGACAGACTGACCCGGTTGTCCCAATTTCGGCAAAACTTTCATTTTGATTTTAGCATACTCACTAGCTCTAAGAATTAAATGCACAGGAAGTTTCGATTTAGAGTCCTTGTCACTTACTTCGATGTCTTTGAGATGGCTGTACGTTCTGATCATCTCTTCATAATTTGGGTTCTTCAAGTACAACAAAGCTTGTTTTTCCAAGCAGCTAACTTCTACAGTCATTCTGAAGTCATCGTTAATACTCGCCACTTCCATTTCATAAAGCATTTCTATTCTCCTCAATTCCCGTCGTTTCGGTGAAAGTCCCAGTCTGTCAATGAGTGTAAAAGAAGAATAAAAACTTCCCGCGCTGGTGTCTATCAAAGCTCTACACTTAACGCCATTAACTATAACAATAACTGTCAAATAGGCTACCGTCCTCTGATCAGAATAACAAAGCAGTGGACCATCTGACGCAGGCGGATTTGAGCTCTTGCTCTGACTGCTGCTCTCTCTATCACATACAGATGTGTGATGTCGACTTCCACATTTATAACAACCACGGCTATGGCACTGTGATGCACGGTGCCCTTTTCTCGTACAATTAAAGCATGCTTGCTTGAAACTGAGAATATGACGTCTCTCTGAAACGTCCTTCACAGTAGAACATTCGAGGGATCTATGTTTATCACTGTTACAATAAATACACTTCCCAGGTGCTTGCGGTGGTTTTAGCTGGATGTTAAAGTTTTTATCCTGTCTACTAGATGTTTTGTCTCGTTTTTCTTCTGATACAGGATTTCGTTCTGTCCATTGATGTAAAGCTTCAATAAACTGTGAAAAAGTCCATTCTTTCCAGTTATTGTCAAGTCTGACCAGGTCTGATCGAATATGAGGTAGCTTGTCCAGAGTTAATCGAACATACCCGTTGATGTCCCGAAGTTTACCAATCATCTCTAGGGCTTGAACGTGAGTAACAATTTGCTGATAAAAATCGTTTATCTTTACTGATTGTGATCCATGAACAATTGGTAAATCCATAACGCATTTTACATGAGCAGCAACAATTTCACTCGGCTGTCCATATTTTGTAACTAGAATGTTCTTGGCCCTTTCGTATCCTTCGCTGGTGAAAGAAAGTCCGTCAATAATTACTCTAACACTTGGCACAACTAATTCGTTCAGGTATGAATACTTGGCAACTCCTGCTAAACTTGCTTTATCAAACTCTGCTTTGAATTGACCCCAAAATCGTAACCAGTCCAGATGGTTCCCGGCAAATTTAGTTATCGATAATTTGAGCAATTTCGCCTGGACAGTTTTTATATTCCCTTCACTGTCAGCAGAGGAATCGATGATTTTCTTACGCAGTTTAGCTTTTGCCATTTCTTTTTTCCTTTCCTCCTCGATTTCTTTGTGTTAACGTTCTTCTATATATGCTTGCTCTTCCCATTGTTGCTGTTGTCATTTCAACAAACGTAGTTCCTAGAGTTTTGATTGAAGATTGTCCAAGGATGATTCGAACTTGCTGACGATATCTTCTTGCGATCTTTCCCATTTGTCCAAATCCTCCTCTTCGGCATCGATTTTTGAACGCAACAGTTCATATTTTGTGTCGTGGAACTCATCTAGTAACTTCTCCAGCGACCGTGACTGTCTTGTAATGTCCCATTCTTTGGCATTTTTTATGATTTCAGTCGTACGTTTACCGGTAAAATCTAACGTTTTTGCCAAACTCTCGAGACGTTGATTTAGCTCGGCCATGACTTATGTTCGTATCCCAGAATAAAGCAAACCAGATTCCCCAGGTACCTTTCCTGACACGACTTTGTGGACTGTAAAGTTAAGAATGCTTGACGTAATGAGTTAATTCATAAAATCACCTGACGTGTTAATTGCCCCCCGTTCTCGTATGTTCTTGAACTGTTCAGAACAATTACTCTATTTGATGTCGTACCGTTATGTTAAAAAATTCCTCGTAGAAGAGTTCACTCACCAGTTGGTTTGTACTTCCGCAGGCAAACGATAAGTTAAAAGCTGCTAATCGATATCAGAGGCCAGGTGTAAAAATAACAGCAACGTGGTTGTGAATAACACTTTCTGTCTCTAATATCTGTTGGCTTTTCTCCGCGTAGAAATATCTCTCCAAGGGCTCCACTTTTGTAGTGACTAGAACAAGGACAAAATAACTCTGCTATTGAGATTCAGTATCACATTTCCGTAAATCTCTTGTTCACTTGTTAAAGGTTTACAATAAGTTTACTTCGTCCAAAATTACAGTTGATATACCCTAACTTATCTAATTATAAAATATCTTATGACAGAAGTTTAAGAAATTATGTATGGTATGCTCAGTCATGCTGACGTCATACTCAGCTGATGTGCATGGTGCAATAGAGCTGACTCGTCTCTTCTGTCACATTCCTTCTTACATGATGAAATACTTAAGCTAAAAGTTAGGTAACTAAACAAAAGTCTCTAAATGAAAATAGTGTCCGATTTCCAACACGAAATAAAAGAGTATAGGGTTTGAGGTATATAAAGTCAAAGCCATCCATTTGTAGGTTTTCCAACAATTAACAATATACGTACATTGTAACACATTCTAATCTTTTCAAAATTTTGATCTTGTTGCGTATGGCATCATATATGGTTATGTAATTACGTTTAGCAAATTTATCGAATCCTCTGAAAATTTAGTAATTTTTTACAACTAAACTTTGTCGAAAGGTAGTAATTGTCAAGTCTTCTCTGCAGGATACCAGAGGATTCCATTGATCGACATTTGTAGCGGTGAGCTTACTTTCCCTCTAGAGCCACTACCCTTACCAAATAAATAGCTAAATTGCAATAAATCACCTGAAATCTGTTCTTATTCTAAGATATACACCAAGCCTTGGTCATTAGGAAAATTTCAAATTTGAGAGAACCTTTTTCGTTTTCTTGAAAAAACTTAATTCGTTAAATTCCAATAAAACACTTCGGAATTATGGATAAAAATTGATTTTTTTTATTTGTTATGGTAATCTATTAACATACTATAAACAAAAAGTCACTTTAGCTTTTCTAAAAATATACAATAAGATATTGGCCTTGGATGCAATCCTCAGGTACATTACAATTCATAAAAATGTCAGGAACATTAAGGGTTATTTATTGATACCTGAACAGGCAGAATCGCTACAAAATAATTAAACAGCTCACCTCAAATAACCAATATTTATTCGTAGATCATAACAAAGTAAAGAATTTATTACTCTATTCACAGTTATAAACAGGATATGACACAAAAACAAACTAATAATTGACGTTTGATTTGAGTCCTTAGGAAAAAAAAAATATTAGAAATTTTTCATAAAGCTAGTGAAACATTTGTGAGAGATTTTATCCCTATACTCCATAAGGATAAAGTTTACTAACAGGGAAAAAATAACATGAAGTACAGGTAATAATTGAATATTACACTTATTTACCTATTTCCTTTAATTCTGAATAACCTGTTCTAAGTTGCCTGGTCAACTAAAACCTAAATTAAAAAAATGTGAAATTTTAATAGAACAAACAATGAAAGCAGTAGAAATACCAACATCTTGTCAACACATTGCAAAAGAATATTACCGCACTTCTAAGATAACAAATCGTCTGTAATGAACAAAATTATCAAATGCACTAAAACCATGTGAAAATGTTTGGCACCGCACACCATACTGGGGTTGTCATCCATGGAGGAATATATGCGATTCAGCAGGCGGAATTTGGAGACTAAAAAACGGAGCAACAAAACGCCGCTGCATTTCTCTCAAGGCATGAAACATGAAACCTATAAGCTATTCATCTTCTTTCCATCGTAAGTTACTCGTTTCAGGAAACTGTACTTGTAATAAAGAGGAATGTTTGTTTCTGTTGGAAGCTGTTGCTATAACTAATGGGAAATATTTAACCCATTGTTATTGCACCATGAGCAGGTTTCAAATACATATCTACTTGGTGTTATAGATTAAACTTTTCATTCTCCATATTTCTCATGTTTTTAAGACTTTTAAGATTAATAGCGATTAACGTTGTCAAGACAAAGAATAGGTACCCAGTTAGAAAAGTATTCTCAGTCAGATTGATTGATTTGAGTTTTTTCCGACAAGACGCACGAATAAGGATAGACCTATTTAAGCAATTGAACTTTTTTAGAATTTTAAACGTTTTAGTTTTTAGCATTCAAAAGATCGGTGGTCATCAATATTTTATGTTTGACACTGTGACCATATTGAAAATCAAAAATGCTTATTAGTAAAACGACAGGCAGATTGTATATACAGACATCATTCTGAATAGAAGAGGGAGCTTTTGGTAACTCAGAATAATATCAAATCATCAATTACAGTTCTTAGTAATATGAGCAATACTGCACTTTTGTGGAAATAGAATGAATTAATTTTAATGTGTTGAATGCAAATATCTAGAAAAACCTAATCTTTTATGGTACTTGATATTTTTAAGTAGCTAAGATAAAATTTTTGCAAATATAAGAATAACTCTAGACGATTTTGAATGGTAAGTTTTACAATGCTTTTATTTTACAATATTTATCAAATAGATGTCTCGAGGCTTGGATTTTAAGCAATTATTTTGAATTTATTTACTGTTAATTAAAGCAGGTGAATATATTTGAATTGATAAGACACGCTCTACGTAATTTCAATTCAAAGTAAAGTACTTTATTAGAGGTTACAAATTAAAGAATTCTTATGGTATTTTTATTGTAAACTATTATTGGATAAGTAGAGCATCTCAGGGTCTATAAATATAAATGTCTTTTTATTGGTTCCTTATCAAAATAATTCAGAGTTATATTTAAGTATACATCTTTTAAGTATAAGGATTCGTTTTTTAAATGCAGTCTATTTAAAAGTATTTAGCAGCAAGAAACTTACAAAAGAATGCCATTTTCAATGACATTCACCTATTCTAGTCTATTAGTAAAGACCAGGAGTAATAATTCTTAGCTTGAAAAAATATAACAAAGAACCGGAAGGCTTTATCATCTTATTTTAATGCTGGACATATTGAACATCTTGTTTTTCAAATTTTTGAATTTTTGATTGTTTTTGTGGAAGGAATATTGCTAAAATGATTGCTATATGTCTTCAGGTTTCTTATGTCTGCTGACAATTAGTAGGTTTACAGCACAGCTTTGTCTGTCATAGTTAATTATCTT
Source organism: Morbakka virulenta (assembly GCA_003991215.1). NCBI lineage: Eukaryota > Metazoa > Cnidaria > Cubozoa > Carybdeida > Carukiidae > Morbakka > Morbakka virulenta. The sequence continues at coordinate 685,563 of RDPX01000001.1, read as the reverse complement.
ATTTCTGGTATATTGCTATATCAATATAAATTTGTATAATTGAAGCAATTAGAACTTTTTGAACCCTAAACATAACTGCAATAACTAACATAACTAATTGTGTTAAACTTCAAAATATTAAGCAAAACGTATAATTAAGAATAGATATTTGATAATTTAACAAATTTTACATTGATAAGAAAAACTATTAGCTTTGAAATAAATACAGAACCAACTGAACAGATTTAAGTTGCAAATGAGCAAACACAATGTCAAGAATCTGATTTAAAAGTTTATTCTTTCCTTATCAGTTATTTTTTCATTACATTTATTCAGAAGGTAAATAACAAATATTAAGAAAATGTATCCATTATTTTGCTATAAGATTAATGAAAAAGTACAATAAATGTTTGAAATGAAAAGCAAATCGTTGTATTTAAATTTTGTTACATGATCCAAAAAAGTAAATATAGCAAGTCTTTTATTGACATCAGATTTATAACTACATTAGAGATGAATAGATTAAACTGTTTAAACATAAACAAGAAAAACAATTACCTTTCATTAAACTGAATCTTTTAATTAATAGCTTTTTAAATATATCATTTTCCCCTTTTTATTCTTTAGTAATTTTTTTGATACTTTATCTGTGATATCTGTGATTAATAAAACATTATTTGAAAAACGAAATATGAAGGATTCCATCAAGAATGCAGAAGAACTGATTGGTACTAATTATGAAAATCATAGCTTTGGTTAAAATTTGAGGAATTATTAACATAGTACTCACAGAGGGTGATATTTGTTCTTTTAATCCAGTACTAGCAATAAAAAACAATAACGACCTTACATACATTCATATGTGTGTCCAAGTAGATTTGTACTTTGTAGTACATATAAAGTTGTTTAATTGATACATTTTGCACTAACATCCTGATAAAAGAGGCTTTAAGATATAGAGTCTTTGTTTTACTTATTTTTTCCCCTGATTTTTGGGATCAAAATCTTTTGGTTGCAGTCCAAGGTATTTTTATATCTGCACAAGTTTCCATAAGGTGCATTTAATACAATTATCAATGAAGAGGGCAAAGCACTGACGAAAGGTGTATGCATAAAAGCTAGTATAGTAAAACACTACAACGTTTATATATGTTTATGTATGTGCATCAAATTTAACGAGATTTGCTACATAAACTACTATATTATTTTATCTAGATTATACTAATTAATGTTAACACTTGGAATTGATAGAATTTTCTCTAATAATATACTTCATGATTAAAGCAAGCTCTCCCACAAGCACAGTGTACATACAAAAATGTGGTACTTACATTTTGCATATTACGTTTTGACAAACACTTCATTCTGCAGCTATTCCTACATGCTTTGACTTTATAATTTATTTTTTAGCTTTTGTAACAAAGCAGTTAAATATATTTTGCAAAAGTAAAAAGTTTTAGTCTGTAGACACACCACCACTTTCAACTCTGAGTTAATAAAGTGCGCAGCGATCTTCATTCATCTCTCATTTCCTTTAGGATCAAGCTACCACTGTTTCCAATCAAGTACTCTGCATTCTAGAATTTGTATTCGGATGACATACTTTGAATTAAAAAGCATCCAAGTGCTCGCATTTTGATAACAGACACAATGTGGTCAAGACAGTTTTCTTGATATTGTTTATGAAACATGGTCTAACTATTCAATTGTACCTCTGGAGACCATAAGCTAGTCTCTCTTTATTTAACTAAAATTTAATAAAAGAACATTCCAAATTATTTTACAAAGACAAGAATTTCCTATTAAACAATTTTGAGATAATATTAACAATTTTCTATATGAGATTAATTCAAAACACAGTATAGTTATTAGGTCTTTACAGACAAGCCTTTTACACTTTGGTATCTATGCCGTTTTTCAACAACCAAATGCCCTTCCGATCACAACACCTATGTTTTAATAGTAAAAATAATTAAAGCATCAAGAATGAGAAAAAACAGTCATTACTTACATAGTAAATATCGTTTTAAATATTGTAATATTAAAACTGGAATTAATATCAAAAGAAAATTGGGGTAGAATATGAAATTGCTCGACAAAATGGTAACATAACAATGCCTACATGCAAAAAACCCTATAAATATAATTATTGAGATCTAACTGAAATACAACCAGGTAAAATAAGTATGTTTAGACAGTTATATCTTCAAGCAAAATTGCTACTGTAATAATTTTTACATATCTAATTGTCACATATATAAGTAAATACTGTTTAGCTATTATAGCATCAAAACAAGAGTTAATATCCAAAGAGAAATTTGGATAAAACGTCAAAATTATTCGAGAAAATAGAAACATGGCTAACCATATAAGTCGTTTAGATATACTTATTTATATTTTACTGAAATTTAACAAGCATAACTGACGTAAATTTGTCTAGCTAGCTTTACCTTAAAGCCACACACACACACACACACACACACACACACAAACACACACACATATATATATATATATATATGTATATGATATTTAAAATTCATAGGACATGGCAAACTACAATTATTATGATAGTGTAATGGTTTTGGTTTTGTATGTGGGCCCTTATGTAGGAAATGATGCTGGAATTATAGCTTAAAATACCGAATATCAACGTTGATCAAGATATTACTGGAAATCATTTCTAGATCAAGTTTCTAGTCTTGTATTTACCTTCACATACTGATTTTTACTTTCAAAATAAAAAAATGTTGTTCAAATTAATCACTAAAGCGAGAAGAGCGGTATTTTTATCTTTTGCACCAAATTTTTCCCGAACATGCAAATGAGGCTTTAACTAATTTGACTGAGTCGGAAGACATTCTCAAAAACCCCCTTCTAAATGAACATGATTGGATATAGACTAATTTCTGTACGAAATATCATTGTTTATTTCCCGCCAGGTTTGAAATACTAATCTCTTTCCTTTTAGGTCTCCTTTGGAAAAGAAAAGTCGCTAGTTGTTAGGAATAGGTGACTTGTATAAAAAAAACATAATATGGTTTTTACATGAAAGAGGTCACTTTCATCAACTATTAATATTTGATATTTTTGTTTTCAAATACTGTTCAAAACCTTAATCAATTTACTTTTTAAAAAGATTTTAATCAAACAGTCAAAATAAAAGAACTACTATGAAAGACTCATTGTGACAAAAAGTATTTAGGCATCTTAACGGTATTGTAGAAATATGTATACTATGTATGGTGATGCGAAATAGCACATTTTTCATCTCAAAAATAGTATTCAGGCAAAATATAAAAAATTTGAAGGCAATTGTTATATATTTGTATGGTGTTACAGAGATAATGAGGTTTCTTGTAATTGGAGAAGAAAAAATATCCAGCAATTTTAATGGGTACATTTTTGGACTCAGATAGCAAAAGGCACACACTGTATTTTATTGTATAATAAAAAAATTAGCAAACAAAGAAGTAAGATATTAGCTATTTAACTGTTTTGTAAGACATACCGGATAGAAAACCAGATAAAGATTCTTGGTATTATTGGTTTCCCTAATAATCTTGAAAATTCTGAACTCTATGGGATCAGAGGAAGCCATAGATGTAAGAGCTTTATCATATCATGAGTCGTAAGCTTTTTTCGAGCTCGGAAAAAGCTTACGACTCAATAATAATGTCATTCTTCATTCTTCAGAACAATAGTATTTGAACCTCTGGTTTGTGCCTCTGGCATGTTTATTAGACTGATAATAATATTTATGTTTACATTTTTCAGATTTGAAAATGATAATGAATTAAAAATATTCATCTAAAATATACATATATCAATGCCATTCTTGTTATTATAATTTGCAATAGCGTTAATGGCAAACTAGTCGTACGAGGAATTCAGATGCAGCAAAGATAATTGTTCTTATTTTCTTTCCCAGAAACATGAAAAATATGTGTCCATGTGACTGGGTTCAAAACAGTGTCTAAGCATAGAATGCCTACATTCTCTACTACTTGAACCATCGGCCCTTCTTTTTAACCACATGGCTGTTGCAACCATATTTTCCAATTTAGTGGTTCACTATGCCCCCATAGTGGGAAAGACAATGCAGTAAAGGAATAATGAATGTAAAGGAATATATTAGGGGTAAGAAAAGAATATCACAGGTTAATATCAAGAAAAAAAGTAAAATTTGCATTTGAACATGTTATAAAAGTTAAGAGGAAAGGAAACCATTAGTATGCATGGCGTTTATCTACAATTTTGATGATCATGATGGGTATGTTTCAAGCTTTTCATTTCATTTTAAAATTTAAAAGGAAGTCATGGGGTTATATGGTAAAATTTTCAGCAAACAATTGAATGAAGGCATTATCCCAATGAGTGTAGGTATGGAAATAGAAGCTGCAGTGGTGATTATTTTACTCTTTCTCCTAAGCTCAAAAAGAAATGCCTGATATACATAAAACCAAATTGACTTCAGCTGTAAGGAGGTATTTTTTCTACCTCCCCAAGCTCTGCAATTTCTGGACTATACATCAATACCTACTTTGAAACTGCTGTGTAAATCTTAATCATCACTTGTAATGACAGCGTCTTGTCGCAAGCAGTCAAGTTTACTTTTCTTTATAGCCAACTGTATATTTTCTTCTTCCTATAGACAACGGATACATTCTTTGGATAACTTTAGCGTGGATGTAATTGAACCAGACCAGATAGGCTTTTTGGGATGTATTTCGAGTTCTAATGCAACGCTGAAGTTGAAAGAAACCATCTTAAAATTGTGATAAGGTATTGGAAGAAGATAAGCCATTTATTCAGTTTTTGTGGTTTGGAAAAATTATTGATCAAAAGTTCCTTTTGTCATCCAGTAAAACAAGGAAACAGCCTTATCATCAGAAACTGATTATCTTAAAATTTTACTTAAAATTTCTTTTAACATCTCTGCAAGTAAAAGCAGAGCAACTGGAGCTTAAATTATTGGGAATAAATGTGCTAGACTTAGTTGTTCTTGTAAAATATTGTAGATTCCTAATAACAATACTTAAACAACCTGGTGTTTAAAACCTCTAAAACCTAAGTAAACTTACACTCTGGCTATTTTAATCACATCAGGAACATCTGGACAAAACCACTTAGATTAAACAATAACAGAAGTCTTTAGAAGTAACTCTATCAGGTTTTTTTATCACATTTAGGCTAATTTTGTAATAGCCACAGACATACGAGGTCCTGTAATATTCAATAAAACAGTAATATTGCATTGTGAGGGATAGCAATTGATTAATATATTTAGAATACTGATGAAAGTTGGTGCTAAGAATCCAAATATTGCACCATATTTTTTTTGGTAAAGTTAGTATTGCTTTTTTATTGACAATATTTTCCGATAAAATAAGAATTACATTACGTTCTGTATGTTCTGTTAGTTTGAGAAGCTGAAAAGTCTTTTTGTATTTCTGTTCTGTAAACTCAAATACACATGTGATAACTATACCTTCAAGCAGAATTTGAAGATAAATGTGGTTTGGATTAGACTAAAGGTTATCATAGGAGTCTGGTAAGTCATAAATATATTATTTCATTCAAACCATTTTTGTAGTACAGCCAGTTGTAAGTTATTAAGAGGCAAGTTAGTTTATTAAACTATTTGGCGAATATTTACATATTGTTTTTAATTCAGAAATTTAAAGTAACTTATACGTCATTGCTTCTTTGACCTGTTGTTTTTTAAACGAGAATGGGCAAATTGATATGAGTAAATGCTTGTTCTGCGGAGGTAAAATATTGATCATCAGATAACCATAAAATTAATAGATTTACATCTACGCCATTTTGCAATTTATGAATATCAAAGCTAAGGTGTTTTCCATTCGAGTTACCTTCCAGTACTTTTTCAAGCAGAGGTTAATATTAATAAGTTGCAATTTAGAGGTTACCAAGACATCCGAATACTAGATATGTCTATTATAAACCTCTTGTTGCGTTAATTATAACAAAGTTGTGTGACCAACTTCTGTCAAAGATAAAAGAATAGATAATTTATTTTATCTACGGGGTACGAAGATCTCACATATGATTTCGCGAGAAACAAAACACATTGGCATATTTTATCAATTTTGTTTACATTTTGTTGGTTATCAATTCATTCAATAGGAGTATTTCAAACTGGTTATCCGTCTATGCACTTAAGTCGGTATGTCTGTATGTCTGTATGTCTGTATCTTTGTATGTCTGTATGTGTGTATGTCTGAATGTCTGTATCTTTGTATGTGTGTATGTGTGTATGTCTGAATGTCTGTATGTCTGTATGTGTGTATGTGTGTATGTCTGAATGTCTGTATCTTTGTATGTCTGTATGTGTGTATGTCTGAATGTCTGTATGTCTGTATGTCTGTATGTGTGTATGTCTGAATGTCTGTATGTCTGTATGTCTGTTTGTCTGTTTGTCTGTATGTCTGTATGTCTGTATGTCTGTATGTCTGTATGTCTGTTTGTCTGTATGTCTGTATGTCTGTATAACAATTCTTAGTAAAAAAATGACTCATAAATTCAGGTCTTTAGGCAAACGGAATTTGTCATAGGGGGGTTGTATTGGTATAATTAAAGTTTCTTAATTATGATAAATATTGCTATAAGTTATAACCTCATGGTGTAGTTATGACCTGATAGTAGTTTGAATGCAATGGGTAAAAAAGTCAAAATATTAAGACAATATATACAATTCTGTAGATAGCTATAAGATAGGTATTACAAATAAACCAGATTAGACCAAATATTAGCCACTATTATCAATTTAATCAATTTTATATGAATTAAATGTTGACACTATTAAAATTTGTTCTGCTTAATTTAAATCCAGGTGGATTTCTTGACTAATGCTTAATTAAGCCCCTTAGTAGTACTACTTAAAATGTGTTTTTTTGTTTTAAGCTTTAAGATTAACAAATCCACTGATAAAGTGTTTTTTATTGAAACTGTTGTTTCTTTCATTGGCCAAGAAGGCGACTACCTTGCACTTAATTTCATTGTACATATGCTGAATTATGGAAGGATAATATTAGGTTTATCTTTGTGGTTATGTTGTTTATTTATATTTGTTATGATTGTTTTTCTGCTTTTCTTAAACTTTAAAAGTTTTAATATAGAACCCTAATCAGTAATTTGACACACCAAAAAAACAAACGGGACAATATTTTGTTAAGTTGTCAAAATTGTTTTTAGAAACTTGTATATAATTGTACATTGCATCAGTTACATTGTTTACTAACCAGTTGATTTGACATAGATTCATTTTGTTCAAGGATGGTGATAAAGGCATTTACTTTTTATTAAAGCATGGATGAGTTGAAAGTTAATAGTTGCATAATTTAGTACCTCTATTTTGGTAGAACACAGATAGGAAAAAAAAAATATATATATATGAATTCACAGCCATTTATTTTGGTGCTATATTCTCCGAATGTCTTTGTCACAAAGAGAAATTTACATTTAACTTACTAATGCGCTACTTATAGTTTTCAAATCAAAATATTGTTCCAAGAGAAATTTTTAAAAATGTAATAGCGATTGAGTTTGCTTGTCACCTGCATACCTGCTTGAACATTGAGCTATGCAAGACATTAAAATCTACTTTTCGAATTACGATGTCTGAAAATAAATCCGTCTTGACACATTGCAATTTCTCAGATTTAATTTTTTCTTCAATCAGCAGTTCTTATCAAAACTACGAGTCTTTTGTGTTGATGTTTTATTCTCTCCGTTTTTCCAAAAGTCATTTTCTTAGATTTTTCTTTTTTCCTACTGATAATTAATCAATTCGATTTCAGACATTTAGGCAAAGTAGTAAAATCGTTTTTTGAAGTATCATGTAAAACATTTATATCTTTGGCGCGTAAAAAGCACAGTACCACCAGTTTTCAAAATCATTTTGCAATCTATATAGATTTTATATAGTCTTCTTCTTCTTCTTCAGTTGCATGTCCGTGCAGAAAGTTGGCAGTCATACTTCTGCAAAGAGAACTGTCTTTTCCCATCCTCAGCAGCTCTACTTCACTTTTCCCAGTCAAGGTTGATATGCTTTCCATGAATGTTAGCCGTGTACCGCCTCTGTCTCTTCTGCTTCTTCTGCCACATATTATGGCTGTAAGAGCCAACTCCTCCAATCCCTCTTTCTGATAACATGTTCCAGGAAAGATAGCTGCCTTCTCCTGATAGTTTTTAGGAGCCTCATGTTGTAATCTGTTTGTCTCAAGACTTCATTGTTAGTTACATGGTCCGTCCGAGAGGTTATCAACATTTTTTTAAAAAAACAAATCTCAGCAGTATATATCTACCTCTTATTTCTAGGCTTACCGTCAAGCTTTCACACACATATGTCAGAACAGGGTCGATGTATCAGCTAAATACTCTCAACTTTGTTTCCATTGAGATAGATCAACCCTTTAGAATATCAGCTGTGCACTCAAAGATTTCCTTTGCCTTTGCTATTCCCTTTCCTTACCCAACATTGCTTTGCCCGTATGACCTTAACATACTTTCAAGGTAGTTGAAATTATCTACCTGCTGTAGCTCCTCATTACCGACCTCCAGATCACACTAGACTTGCTGTTTCTTTTTGCTGACTGTCATACAAAGAGTTCTCCTTCGTGTGATATTGAGTCCTTTCCTGGCACTTTCTTCACAGACAAGGAGTCTGCGATAACTGTGGTCTCATTAACGTATCTGACATTATTTACGTTATGTCCTCCTACAATAAAATGTCTTTATTCATCAACGCTTCTGATGATATTCTCGGTATATGAATTAAATAGATCTGATGATAGAACACAACCTTGGCGTAATTTAATGCTTTTGTATTTTCCGATCTCATTCTGTATTCTTATCCCTGCTATTTGTTCCCAGTACTAATTCTTCAATGCACTAAAACCTTTCCTATCTATTTCTAGTAATTGGAGCATATCTAATAATGTCTCATGTTTTACTTTATCGAAAGCTTTGCTGTAGTTGACGGAGGAAATATAAAGGCCTATCTGCATCTCAGTAGCTATTTCAGACAGCATTCGCACAGCGAAGATTGCGTTCTGTGTACCCGAGTCTTTGACCACTCGGAACTTTTGTTTATCAGTTTCGGATCTCATTGCTGTTGCCAATAACGCACATCATGATTTTGATAATATAGCTTATTAGGCTAGTTGTTCGATGAAGTTTACATTCTGCTGCACCTTGTTTCTTACGTAGCGCGATTAAAATTGATTATGCCGGGTCTGGTGGAATCTCCACGCCGTCCTGAATTGAGAGTTCAGCTTCTTGCCTTTCTTTAATCAAGTCAGTCTCCTATTTCATCCATATCTTCTTTCCTTTTGTCACCTGTTAAAGTGTAAGATTCTTATTTGTATCCACAAGAGCCTCCTTCAGCAATTCCCATTTGCTAGCCTCTGCACTCTAAAGGTCATTAAAACAATGTTTTACTTTCACTGCATATCAAGCTCTCGACTGTGCATTATCTCTCAAAAGATTCCATTGCACCTTTATGTTGGGCACAGCGTGCTTCCACTCTGGGTAGGCGGATTTTGATCCTACACTCTACTAGATTATGGTAACTGCCTACGTCAGACCCAGGATATGCTTTAGGATTTTGGAGAGCATTATGCAATCGAGTGTTGAACATGAAGTAGTCGGCCTGGTTGCCAGTTCTATTTACCTGATCTCTTCATGTCAATAAACGACTATTGTAATTTTTAAACCATATCTTTTTGTTAACTTGGATGTTGTACCAACAACCCGTTGTTTCTTCTCACGTTGATTTCTTATGTTGTTATGCTCCCACCGCTTGTCCAATGCTTTTATAACCATCTTTCCCATGCAGATGTCCCATGACAATTATGATATCTTGAGATATACGGTATCTTTCTGGCTCATCAAGCTACTCATAGATCTCTTCGATATTCTCGTCACTACTGGTTGTTGTTGGAGCAAACACTTAATATTAATCTCAATAATAATAATTTTTTCTGATAGTTCTCAGAATCCGAGTAAGCACTTCTTTTTTACCTTGTTAATAATTATCCCTGCACATTTTTTCATGAATTTTTGCCACCTGAGTATATTATTGTGTGTCCGTCAAGATCAAAATTTTGGTAGTTAGGCCATGTTTTTTCACATAACCTAAGCACGCTGAACTTCATTCTGTCCATTTCCTGGTCTACATTTGTCACCTTATTAGTTTAGCATAGTGTACAAACGTTCCAATTTCTGATTCCTACAGTGTTTCTATTTCTGACAGTATCAGGCTGACGTTCGGACTCTAACTGCAGGAAGTGGATATCACAACAAAGCGAGATGTTGATTGAATCAACTCCATGTTAACAGCGTAAACATTTACGTTGTTGAGATTTGGAAGTGCTCTGTGCATTTACGTGGTTATATTTGGCAGACTACAGTGGTGGTTTGCCATTGCCTTCCACTGGTACATGGCTACTAATACGGGGTATCATTAGTGCCCTCAGAATATCACGATGCGTGTAAAGCTTGTGCCTTGGTTGGCGTTGGTCTATGCAGGAGTCAGCCGCCAACTCTGCTATTACCTGTTTCCATGCGCTTGTGTGAAACATGCACAAAATCACCAAAGAAAAATTGTTTACTACCGTCATGTCGTTTATCCCGCCAGCTGAAACGGTGTACCAGGTTGTGAACGTTGCCGCGCACAAGCAGCTACTTGGAGCAAGACCCAAGAGTTGGGATCCTTCATGAGATCAGTAAGCCCATCCACCCTTAGGTGAGCTGATGGTTGCCACTGGCTGGTACTTCATGCAGAAACCCAATACACTTTATTTATTGCTTCGATAAAGAAAATTATTAAAAGTATACAATCAATTATGGATCACAGTTGTATTCCAGAGGATTTCGATTGAGGTGATAAAAGGGTGTCTATATATAAAAATTTCATTTGGGAGAATAAAAAAATCAGTGAACCAATTTAAAGCATTACCAGATATCCCATAACTTTTTAGTACAATCAAGGAAAATGAACGACCCAGAGTAACAAATGCCTTATTGTGTTCAATGAATATTGCCAAGATGTAATTTGCATGGATCAACACTTTACCAATCTGACCCTCTTTCTCTCTCTAAGTGCCATATCCTCTGAGGTCGTTGGCGATCATGGTCTTCCTTGGCATCGGTTTCTAGCCATTTGAATTAACATAGCTGCAGTGATTCTTGAATTTAGGCTATCGTTTATGTACCTGCAAATATTTTCTAGAAACGATATTCTTTGTCTTCCTCTAGCTCTTTTGCCCTCTATTTTTCCTAACAAAGTTGTATTTTCTAAGCTTGACTTTCGTATCACCTGTCCTAAGAATCTTAACTGCGTTTCTCTAATAAAACTGAGTAAACGTCCGGTTGAGTGTGTTATTCTTAAAACTTTCTCCTTACTTTTCCTGTCAGTCCTTGGAATTTTTAACACTCGACGGAAGAACCACATTTCAGCAGCTTCAATCCGTTTCTTCATAGTTTCATTTATAACCCAACATTCACTGCCGTATGTTAACACTGGTATCATATAGCTATTAATAATTCTTTTTCTTAGTTCAATTGTTAGACTTCTATTTGTGAGTATGTTTCGGAGTCTCCCGAAAACATCTTTTGCCATGCCAATTCTTCGCTTTATATCTTCATCACATCTACCATCAAATGTGATTATACTACCCAAGAAGATGAATTTTTTCACCTGCTCAATTGGTTTGTTATTTATTGTTAAGGGACATACTTTTCCTGCTAAATCTTTAGAAACAACCATGCATTTAGTCTTCTTGTGAGTTTAGGTAAGTCCACTCTGTTCACTTGCTTCAATCACTTTATAAAGTAAGGTTTGGAGATCTTGTTGAGACTTTGTATCTGACCAGTGAAGTTAAATAGTTGCGATTTTGGTTGAATGGTTTTATCGAAAGCCAAACTGGAAATCGGCGAAAAATTGTTTTATTCTACATGACTTTGTTAACTGTCAGTGTACTTATCTAAAAGCACATTCCGGTGAGATGGACAAGATGCTTATTGGCTGATAGTTGTCAAAGGAAACTCAGGTACCAAATTTGAAGATATGAGTAATGCGTGCTTTTTTCAAATCTCTGGATAGAGATACACTTTTGAGCAACAGATTAAATGCAAAACAGGTCTTTTCCAGAATATATTTCCAGAATATATTCATATTTGAAAAAACAACCAGGTATATTATATTATCAAGTCTCCTTCCGGGTTTAAAGTTGAGATGTTTAAAGATATTTAGGCACTTCAATTTTAGTGACCGAATCAAAGTACAGTTAGTGAATTCTAGGGTTGGCCTAAGTTGTTGAGAATCTAATAGGCTGTTTGTTAAAGGGAAAGCAACCGCTTAAAGCTTAGACGTCATATTTGAGAAGAAGGTATAGAAACTCTCTAAAATGTTTTCTTTGCCTGTGATGAATTCTTGATCGTATTTAAGCGATTTATGAATGGTGTTTGATTTCTGTTTCACAGGTAAGATTTCTTTAAGAATGTTGGTTAGAGTTGGTTCTACCTTTTCTCAATATATCTCCGATAAAGTTACGTTTTGCACGATTTACCAAATTTGTCACCAATACCAATATTATATTCTGCCAAATACTTTCCAATCGGAATTCTGTTTTGGGCCTCGACGTTTTTGCAAAACATTGGTCATGTAAGTTCATAGCTTGTCTGACTTCAGGTTTTTAAGCAAGGTGATGGTTTTCCTTAGAATTTTTTCCAGATAAAAGGAAAGTGTGTATCAATAACATTTAATAATAATAAGACAATTCTTTTTATGCGGAGTAAGCTAATAGGAGGTTATACACAGATTTCCAGTTTCTGTTTGACAATTTATTGTTCATTTTTACGTCATAATTTACATAGTTTATGATTCTTGTATTGGGAGGCCCAGATTTGACATTGTTCATTTTTTTAATGCAGGCATTTAAATGATTTCCCAAGCTAGAGACTATAACTTTTGAGTATAAGAAGTTAGTTTGAGTATTGCTAAGAATAACATCAATAAGATTTGGTGTGCCCTTTGTGATTCTAGTAGCGGTTGTTATAGCTGGCCAAGGTCAAACAATATAAAAGCATCTTTAACTTTTACCATCTAATTTGAGATAACCAGAATTCAGGTTTCCAGGGGCTATGACTTCCTTCTTTTAATTACCTATGACCTTTAACTTTTGAGGTAATGTGTCAATAAAATTTCTTGTCAAATGTTTCCATGTTTCAAGGGATTTATACATAATACAACTATAAACTGAGTGTTTTGATGTAACTGATAAAAATGCTTTTTTCATTGCAATGATCTTTATGAATTTATTAATCCTTGGCCTCAGCCTAAGCCAGTTTTCAGTTCTTTTGTATGAAGGTGTGTAGTGGAACGTAAAGTTGTGTGCGTCACTATTTTCAACGAAGGTTTCTGTGAGACCAAACACATCGATGTTTTGTTTTGTTTTTTATTGTTGAATTAGAATATCTCTAATTCCGTCAAATTTTCAGTTAAACCACGAATATTTTGATGCAAACTTTACTTTGGCGCAAAGCACTGATATCTCGTTGGAAAGATGGTCCTGGGTTAGCCTCGATATTTCCACATAGAAAAAAAAAGAGTATCTAAATAGATCCGCCAGTAGACCTTATATTTCGATATTGGACAAATATACTTGACCATGTGAAAGTTTCCAGTTTTGTAACAGGATTTTGTACATTTCAAGTAACACTCATACGATCATTTGTTATGAAAAGCTCCTTCTTGACTGCAAAGTTAAACACTATGAAAAGCAGATACAAAGCAACACTTGTCCGTTCTTCACCGCCATAATGAACATCATTCGGTTTTCAAGAAGATCTGTAGCTTTATGAAACGAAAAAGAAGTCAATCTTGGAGTAAATATTTTAATAATGATATTAAATTCAACATTAAACCTCTAAAGTATCTATTGAATTTTACAGAAAATTCCTTCCGGGTTTGCTTCTTGTACTCGAAAAATTCGTTCCTAGTACAAGGAGCAGAATCAAAACCTTCCGTTTATCACACGAAGTGAAATTCAACTTGTTGGGACTGAAAGTCAACTGTTTCAAAATTACCTATTCAGCCGTCAACAAACAGTAAGCTTTAATAAAACCATCTTTTAATAACAGTTAGTACCTGTGGTGTACCACAGGTATCAATACTATGTTCTTTACTGTTCCTCATCAGTTTTAATAATATCGGAGTTTTTTTCAAACTCAGTAAAATAATTATGATAAAGCAGATGATAAAGTTGTTTATACCTCAAAGAAGATGGAAAAAACTGACTTCAACCGTGTTGCAAGTTGGTAAAGGCAAAATGAGTTAGTCTTCAATACCAAGAAGAGTGAATGTATATTGTTTGATACCACTAAAAGACTAAAAGACCAAGCCTTAAAGGGTGAATATCGTTCTGAGAATATTACTTTTACTAAGTCATTTCAAAACCTTGATGTCAAGTTTGACGAGTCGTTATAACTTATCAAAGACCTTTCTTCAACCTACAAAAAGGCAGGTGCCAGCTTATACCATCTATGGAGGCTCATAACTCAACTAGCTATTAAAGCGGCATTATCATTTAATAACTCACTACTGATTTTACTGTTTTCATATTGCTTAATTCTCACCTGCAGTACCAACAATACTGGCAGTGAAAAATTGAAATGTTTTGAGAAAAGAACATATAAAATAAAGTATGAAGGAACTACAACATCATGAAGGAAGGGTTATGTTTTGAAATTTACAAATCTCTAAATAATCTGAAATGTAATGAATTTTACGATTAATTTGAAGTAAAGAGAAATCCAACCAAAAACAATAATATTTTTTTCTGTGGGACTTTCAGTCTTTCGTATCTCAGCTCAATACATTGTATTTTATATTGGTCACTGCTACAAACATATTGGGATATTTGAAACTGATTTCGGTAAAAGTTGATCTGTTTGTTACAATGGGAGATAACTTTGATGCTTAAAAAGATGTTACGTGAGCAAACAAGTCCCATCGGTAAAACTATGATCCATCTAATTACAATCAATATACTCTACTCACTTTTAGACATAATTTCTAAAGAAAGGGATTGGTCTGAGAGCAATAGACATTTGAACTGACTGTTCATATGTTATTTAGGTCCTTCCCAGTTGATTCATTTTTTATATAAATGACAATGTAAAGATCTCTAATTTTAGATCGAAGAAAGGAGAAGTATCTTTGGAAACACAGCTCAGTAAAAAATTTAGACCATATAATTGTTTTTATTTGTCTTTACTTCGAAATAAGTTTAAGATAGTTTTGTTTAATATGTTATACTCGTCGCAGATGCGATTTTAAGTTGTCCATTTAAAAGAACTTACAGTTTTTGTGTAAATTGTTGGAAGGTGGACCTCGTTTCCCTGTTTTCCGTTTCATTTTTGATACTTGGTTAAGATCCTTTATTCTCCATATTTCGTTTTAAAGTTGCCATCTACGACAAGTGTAAAATTTATATGATTATGTAAAAATTAATTATAAATGATAATTATAATACGTTTGTCCGCCGCTCTGTTTGTTAAAACTAAACTAAATCGTGATACAAATTTGTTCATAAGTTTGAAAAAAAAGGTGAAATGACTAGCCGAAAAGGATCTCTCTTAGGAGCAAAAAGCAATTGTAAAAAAACCCCACAAAATTTGAGCATACAACTTTAAATGATTTATTAAGATCCTAAGAAAACTTTCACTGACGGCTTTATAAACGTTGTAACCAACAAACTTTGAGAAGAAAGAGACATTGTTTCTAACAATTCATTTAGTGCTTAGTTGCTACTGCACACCAATTATTTCTTCAAATTAGGTGCATATGAAATGCTACAGAATAATTTTAATCTAGCAAATAATTTCACAAATCCAATAACTATGAATTTTTTTACAGTTTATCCATATCTGTAATACTGTACTTAGCTTACTATACTTAGCAAAAAATTGAAAAGTTAATAAATGAAATTTTAAACATAACGTTACTAACAGATCAATTACATATAGCTATAAAAAATAAGATTTATTACACAGGGAAACAAGGCTTGTGTACAAAGGAACTGACAACTGTTCCTTGGTAATTCCTACACGCTGAGTTCGAAAATCGAACTTTTTTCCTTACCGGATGTCAGTTTTTAGATATGGTACTTATAAGGTATTTATTTTGCAAAAATATGACAATTTTTCATTTTTTTAAATCGGGCAAAGAAGAATATGTAGTAGCAATTTACTTGGAAAAATTATACACTAAAGGGTTGTACTTACTTGTAAATGACTAGGAAATAACAAATTCACTGGTTTTTATTGCATTAAAAGTAACAAAATATGGATGTAAAAATGTTCTTGCAGCAGTGAAAATGAGTGAATTTCATATATGATATCATGTTTGTAGGTATAACCAAAATACTTGCGCTAAATGTGCACACGTATTGTCAAAGCAGATACAAAGAAAATTAAATGAATGTCAACTTGAATGCTGGAAGCTTCTTTTTTGACGGTTTTTTGTGTGTTTAACTTTTGGACAATCCCGTTTCATTGACCAACAGTAGTCATCAATCATGTGTATGTCCCATCTCCTTTAATATCTTTTTTCCATATCCTTCAGGTCCTGATGGAACCTCTTGTCATACTCTTCACTGACATCTCCGAGGTTTTCTGGGAATACATCTAAGTGAGAATGCTGAGAAATATAGCTTGATGCTCATGTTGCTACTAAACGTTTGGAAATATTTAGCAAGTCGGCAATCAAGCTCCTGTATATATAATTTCCCAAGACCTGCTTGATAACTGCTACAAAAGAAAGCCATGCTGCCTTTTCATTAACGTTCATACTTCCCTCAAACTCATTAACATTCATCAATTTGTGAATCCAGGTTCCGTATAAACAAGTGGATACCCCTGGTTTCATTTGTTTATACGACAGTCCGGGGACGTCTGTCTGATGTGCTGGAAGTTTCCTTAGTCTTTGTTTAAAGCCTTAACGAGCTGGTTCATCAAGCCTATCTTTACGTGAAGTGGAGGAGGAACAATGTTGGAGCGGGCACCTTGGAGTAGATCTATGAGATTCCGCCCTCCAGCTTCCAGCTGTGGCCTATGGGGGGAAATCTTTCTTTATCCAATGATGATCACAGTCCAGACTCTCCCATAAGCACAGATGGTAAGAATGCTTTAAGAAGCCCTTCTGTTGACCCAAAAGGAAGTTTAACATCTTTACATTTACACATATTATCCAATTCACCTTCTTTACCCTCTCATAATCTTCCTTTAAAATTACTTAGTGGCCTATAGGTACTGCTCTTATCTTATTTCCATTATGAAGAAAAACACATTTTAAGCTTTTCTTTGAGCTGTCTACAAACCAAAGGTTTAGAAAAGTCCCTAATCCTTTGATTTGTAACCAGATATACCTAAAGCTAAAAGAAGTACACCAATGCCATTGGAATATACAAAATCGCTATCACAACTGAAGAGTTTAAGGAAATCACTTTCTCCAGATCTGTAGAAGGAAATTCTTAAATCGGCGTGAGTTAACTTTTTTTTACTGAGTCTAGAGCTAGATGCTCTGAAGATTTTTTAGATACACTCTAGTCTCGCACCAAATCGTTTATTTCAAACTGATTGAAGGGACTAGGAAAGATACATGGTACCTCTCCGACGTCTGAATCATTTGAATTACCTGTAGTCTCTGAACTGTAAAGGGATGTTCTTCAAATTCTGCTCGAGGCAGCTCCATCGAATTTCGAAAGAGGCAGTCGAGCAGATTCCAGATGAAAATATACAATCTTCCTTCGCATTTTTCTAGTAAATTCTGCTGTTTTTACCAAACAAAAATAGCAGTCGGTAGTGTTATTTTTGGGCCCTCTCCATATCATAGGTATTCTAAAGGAAAGATATCTCTTCTTGCTACGTATCCAGTAATTCAGTGTTGTGTAGTAAGTAGTGCAAACAATGTGAGGAGACCCAGGGTTTGCCCTGGTCATCCATCTTCAAATTGAAATATGCGTAGTAAGCTTGATGAAGATCTATACTTCTTCTCCGCTGCTTAATGGCGAATTTCCCTCATATGTAACAAAAAATATCAGGCTAGTTGTGAAATTACCTCCGTTGGACATCCATTAAATCTGAAAGAAAGTAAAGGCAAACATAAAATTGACTTATCCATTCATCTCTACATCCGAAATACTGATCATGTAGGGAGGCATCTACCAAATAGTGAACAATAAGTTAGCAATACCTTCCAAAAAATACCCCCTTCCAAAAAAACCAACACCAAATAGTATACGTACTTTGACTCTGTAATACTCACCTATTTCAAGAAATTTGACAGTGATTGAACTGCTGAGAAACGACCAACGAAGACAGTGGGTGATTGGCGAGCTATCCAGACGTAATAAGCTGGGTTCCAGCTTTCTCGGTTTGTGTTACCAACATTTGCTGAATAAAAAAACGTTTTATTGCTCTTTTACTAAATCTCAGATTCTGTAAATATAAATATATACTTTGGAGTATATATTTATATTTACTAAATACTAGAAGTAACTACTATTATACTAGAGAGTTCGAAATGCCGTGACCCGATTAGTCCCTTTTTTCTTGCCTTCAAGAAACCGGCAGTAATTTTTGTGAAATTGTTTCTTAGAAAAACAACCTTATTTGTTCTTTTGAAGAATTTCTTTGAAATCACAGTTAATTGCAATGCGCTAACCATTACTTTTGAACACAGTGTTTACATAGCTTCTGTCCGAAGAACCGGGTTTAGTGAAATTGACTCTGTCATCGCCGGTACAAAGGAGTTGCTATATTCCCTTTCCGGCACTCCAATTTCTTTTTTCGGTCGTTATAAGATGAGTTCAAATACTTACAATGGTGGCTGGAATGTTCTTGACTAAAAAAATCATAAAAATTATGAAATTCAAGTTGTATTTACTGTGAAGTATATTGCAACGTTTATGGAGACTTTTCAAAATCGGAAGAAAATAAAATGCGAATTAAAACAGTCTGGACCTGATAAGGAATTTTCGAGGGCAGCTCAGAAATCATCGTCATCGGATTAACAAGAATCGCATTAAAAAGTTCTTATCAAAAAAGTTGATTTTTTGTTTTTCAGTGTAATCATCTCGCTAATTTTTTTTGCTTTCCTTCGATGTTGCGCATAATCAGGCGACTTAAAACTTTGCTATGTAGAGTTTTTATGACTCTCCCGTACTTTCCAAGTATTTTTTTTCACAATATCTTTTGTACAGCTAAAATTAGTAACGCATCTATTTAAATAATTTTTTTTTTTACTTCTATATGTCTGCTTTTTACAACATATTTTATTTAAAAAGACACAAGGTTTTCAACGCAAAAATATATTTGAAAAATAAAAGGAGTGCTGTTGTGTTTATTAAATATTAAATCAATTACTGCTATTACTAATATTACTACTACTTACAGACGTAGTGGTACCACTATCAAATCATTCAGGTTTCAGTTTAAATTTATTTCGAGGCAATGTACCGATATTTTTAATAATTTATTTTTATTTCTGAGAATAGACAGAGAATTTATTTGAAAAGAAATAATTGAAATAATTGAACTAAAATTTTCAAAACATTTACATTAATGGACAGTATGTACATATCTGTAAATTCAATATGATGGCCTAAATACTTCCTTTGAAACTTAAAAATTTGTGTGTGTATTAACCACGGAGTCATTGAGAAATCTGAAGATAATCTTATAGTTCGGTTCATTTTACACAGACAAGCAAATAAATTGAACATTTGGGAAACCTGCCGCCATATACTTGGATATGTGGTCTCCGATGAACAATTTTTAAATAAAAATAGATATCTGTTTTGGAAACCAAGTGCTAGATCTTGTAAAACTTCAAGTAATTTGTGATTTTCTGTCAATGATGTTCAACAGAAAGTTGACAGATTGACAATTTATTAAATTATTTTTTGTCTGGGTCAAATAGGAAAGGATGAGGGATGACATCATTGGATATCTCTAGAACCTCTTACTTCAGAAATCATATATCTTAGTTAAGGTATAGACATACGTTACCAAGATTGAGTCTTGGTCATACAACAGGATGATCTACTTTTGTGAATTTTTTTTATAAAGACAAACATTTTTGACAAGACAGGTGTAAATAGCACTGACAGAACATTTTGTCTCATATCACAGTTTCATCCAATATCCCTTTAAATCAAGAAATTTTTTCTTTAACTATCACATACCACAGTCAATATCAATATCCTTTCTCCAACAACAGCATCTATGTTTTGTAATAATATCAAAGTAGGTCATTATATGTAGTATAAGAATGATATACTCAGAAAACGTTAGCCAAATATATATATATAAATGTGAAACACTAGTTGTATAAATTTGTTTTCACGTATATAGACAATTTTACAAATAATTAATCAAATATGAAATATATAGATGACAAGGTAATACCCAGACTTCAGGGCTAACCAAATAAAAAAACAATTTTAAAAAGCTTTTCAAAGCAAAGTTCTTATCTTCTGAAAAAGTGTTATCTTTTAAGTTTTAAATGTCAGAAATATAAAGGAAAAAAATAAGTATTTTGATAAAATCAGAATATTTCTAGTTTAGTTGAAATCATATTCTTCACCAACATATTTCTTTTTCAGTAACCTATTTTGTTATCCTCTTTCCTCCTACTGTTTTGTATATTTTCTAAACATTTCAATTTTTAATGGACCTTTCGATCCATTGCAAAATAGAAAGTCGAAAGGAAAACATGAAGACTCAACATATAATTAGTCAATGCCTCATCAAAAGGTGAAATATAAAATATTACACTGGAGATCGCTATTAACGTGTTTATTTTCGGCTTCAGAATATACAAAGAGAAGTTATTGCTGGATCAGAAAAAGTATTTTGTTTAAAAAAGTTTTATATATTTTTTCGAGTGAAAAGGTGGTAGGGCTTTTGTCGTGTACTCTTATGACCTGCAGGCCTTTTTCTTAAAATTAGATTTGACCAATCTGCAAAGTTTTACCTTTTACACAACTAATACAAAGCTTTGCAGATATATTTACTACAGAAGTTGAAGTATATATTCCACTACAAAATCATTTTTCTTAAGGATTCCAAAAAAGTCCAACCTAGAAGACAGGTCTAATGGATATAAAATACTTTAGGTCTATTAGCAATTTAGTGTGTTAATTTATCATAAAATCAAATAACGTACTAAACTGACATATTTGTGAGTACATCTTTTATGCAATAGAATTACGAGTTTGTTAGCCGAAAGTCAATACTTCATGCAAGGACTTCGATCGTCGATTACCACCTGCAGCCTTCTTATCATACTGTCGATGAGAAGGCGACAGTATTCCGATGAAAGGTCAGGTCACCAAATGTTTTTTATGATATTTTTCAGTTCGTTTACACTCGGTGCTTTCTTATCTTCAAATTTATTCTCTAACGTACCCTGTGGGGTTAAGGTTAGCGCTGTAATCTTGCCAGTCCAATGCTTAAATCTTTCTTTTTTTCAGGACGTCCGTAAACATTTTAGATTGATAGCAAGGAACACAATCCTGCATAAGTAAATTACAATTGTGAACACTTAAGTGATGCTCCAACTTGTCTTTAAGAGGGTTAAGGTATTTTTCACTATTCATCGTCGTACTAAGGGGTAGTTAAAAGATGTAAGTAGTACATAATATTCTGACACTGGGTTGGTGTTTCATTATTTGATGTGTATACTTTTCGTTGAAACGTGCTCCAGCTAGTCACCAGACACTACGAAATTGTGCAGTAAATTGTTGAACCGTCTATTAACCTAAGAAAAAAAAGGTTACTCCACTATTCAGTAGTCCAAGTAACATGCCTGCTGATAAACTTAAGACATTTAATTTTTATCATAACAGTTATGCATCGCTCTCAAACCAGTTTTCCTTATGTCTGACCAAAAATGTAAGCAAACATTGATTTACAATTCACGTAGAAGCATCTGTACCTTTCAAAAACAGTGTCAATCATATTTNAAAGTCGAAAGGAAAACATGAAGACTCAACATATAATTAGTCAATGCCTCATCAAAAGGTGAAATATAAAATATTACACTGGAGATCGCTATTAACGTGTTTATTTTCGGCTTCAGAATATACAAAGAGAAGTTATTGCTGGATCAGAAAAAGTATTTTGTTTAAAAAAGTTTTATATATTTTTTCGAGTGAAAAGGTGGTAGGGCTTTTGTCGTGTACTCTTATGACCTGCAGGCCTTTTTCTTAAAATTAGATTTGACCAATCTGCAAAGTTTTACCTTTTACACAACTAATACAAAGCTGACCAAAAATGTAAGCAAACATTGATTTACAATTCACGTAGAAGCATCTGTACCTTTCAAAAACAGTGTCAATCATATTTTTCATGTATAACTGGTTAGCGAGCGAACAGCCAAAAGTTTTTTGTGTTGGTCGTTCAGGGGTGTTGTTTTGCCAGGACGCCCAGTCCTTGTAAGTCCCGGTATTTTTGAACCTAACCAACTCCTTATGAGCAGCAGTTTTGTTATATGGTAGTTTTTCACTGATTTCCTTTGCCAAATTGCAAAGTAGATCAGTCACAAACTAGTTAAAATCAGAAAAACATATTCAAATATGTACGTTTTTATGCTGATAATGCCGCTTTTTTGCCTAATCTGAAGGCAAAAAATTAACTAGTAAATACAGGAAAGTAATGACTAACATGACATTTGGCCCAAACAATGGTGATTACAATAAGAGAGGAAAATGTTGAAGGAATCATTCATTGATAACGGATACCAGTCAAGTAATTTCTGACATAATCACCAGTGTGATTGCTTTTATTATTTATATTATTTGCCTGGCGAGATAGGACTGTGACTTGTCAAAGTAGGTACAGAGTATTGGCCTGATAATTCAGTTTCCAGGATGCACTACGTGTAGGCTCTCTGTCTGCATCTGAGACTGATATCAGGCATACCCTGTTCCAACACAAACAGCCTAGAAAGCGCCTTTCCTCTCGCAATAGTTTTCTAGATTCTGAAATCCCAAATCAGGAAAACGAGAAAACATGGAGTGTGAGCGATGGGATGCCTTGGGTGACAAGAAACGAACCTGGCAGTCGAGCGGAATTTAACGCACAGAAACCATAGCGTCTGGTAGCAGTGAAATTTGGCCCACATGGAGATCACTAAACCGACAACAAGTGAAACAGGGCAGGTGCATGGCATCCAGAAAGTCTTGAGGTTTCACGACCTCAAATCTCTGTATCTGCGGCCAAATGCAGACTATGCAACACCTATTTAGCTGCCCAAACGCCCCAAACTGCCAACCATAGGACCTTCACGAACCACCTATAGCTGCTAACTACACCGCTAATCATTGGTCAAACAAATTGTGATTGTCAAGAACGAGACGAAAAAGAAGAACTTGACTGGCATCTGTTATCAAGATATTATTTGTCAATAACTCTTACTTCAAAGGTGGTCTTAAACGTTTGTTGGTAAATATGGTGTAGGTTCAATTGAGGGATTTTCCAGGGATACATTTACAAGGAATATACTATCTTATTATGCCTGAGTAATAAATGTAGTCTTTTATACACTAGTCTCAAGTACATTTTACTTAGAAGAGGCAACCAAGAAATAGCTACATAATTAGACGTTATTACAAGTAATTAAGTAATTAGAAGTTAAAAAGACACCCTGAAAAGTAATTGACTTAAATATTTGGATATTGGTGCCCTAGGATTTCTAGTAATTTTGTAGAAATGCTGTTGGGACAAAACAGATTCAATGGGATCTACAGTTATTATTATTTCATTGACCTCTGTATAGGTAACTAGCAGAAGAAAAAGTGAATTGCAATTTTTATTCTTAAGATATAAGGGATTAAAGAAAATAAAGCCACTAGAGGAAACGATTGGATTTATGGATAAAAACATTTCCTCTAAAAATTGTCAATAGATTACAGTCGTAAATACATTATGAATGAAGGAGATAGAGGGAGAGAGAGTGAGAGGATATAACTATTTTTTGCGTAATCGTAATATGATTCAAGTGATCAATTTTTATGAATATTTTCGTAAAAGTTGTTGATATAGTCATTAATTTGAGGATAAGGAACATGGTTAAAAGGATTTTTATTGTCACTTATTATCAGGGCCAGTTTTTTTAATTTATGAGAACTTTCTTTGTAATGGTTATTGAACTATTCTACATCAGAAAGCTTGTGTCGGTAAACACAACAAAATATGAGACTTCTATCCTTTTCTTTTCCAACCTGGACCCAAATCATTTAAAACTCTTTGCAAACAAGATTTAAATCATCAAGACATTTCAAAGATAAGGGAAGAACAAAGACCATTACTCCATCTTTTGGACTTGAAGATTTCATATATTTTTTGTGATATATTTTATAGTTTTCTATACCAGTAAAAGACTTTGTAAGGATTTCAACAGAGTACAACATGGCGGATATTCCAATAACATCAAATGACTTCGAAGAATTGACGGAAAGCGATATTAGTTGACCATGATAACGAGATAGGCTTCTTATATTTGTGTAAAAAAAAAGTTTGTTGATATTCATATTTAAAAAAGCAAGCTTAGAAACTGTAAAATAGCGAACCTCAGTTAAAAATTGTTTATCAATATCATAATCACTTTAACGTGGCATATCAGTTAGACTCGAAATCCGCTGAAACATGGTAAGTCAGTTGATACACGACGGTAGTTGCAGACCATAAGGATTAATCATGTTTTAGTAGTTAATACTGGTTAGAAAAGTAAATAACCCTGATTAAATATGAAAGAATAGTAAATAATTAAAGCTAAATTAGTAATTAGAGCAGCTAATTAAATGGACAGTTTTGACAATAAAAAGACGGGAGTCAGTAACAGGTTTTTTAGACTAATGAATACTATGCAGCAATTTAGTAAGATATTAAATTATCGTAATTATTCGATTAAACGCACGGTGCGCTTAAATAAATTCTAGAGATTCTAAAGGATGTGCTTAATGTCAAAAATAGTTTTATCAGTACAAAGAGTACGAAGTAAACTTACAAAGTATTAAATGTCTAAAATGTCAACGTGGACATTCATCAAGTTCAAAAGTAAAATTGACAAATGCAAAGATATCTGTAATCATACGAACATTATGATTTACCCACATGATGTTAAAAACATAATAGAATATACTCACTAAAATATATATTTTTAATGCTTTTATTCTTGACCTTCAATTTTTTACTTTGAAAAAAGGGTGTGGTTGTTGAAAAGGAAATCTGCCAAAGTGGGTGGACTTTTTCGAGGGAGTGCACTAATTAACATTTTCGAGTTCCAAAGGGTGCGCTTATTCGAGTAGGGTGCGGTAAATCGAATAATTACGGTATTAGTTTTGGAGTCATTTCGTTCTAAAGTCTTTTTGCGCAAATTAATTTTCTATTTTTTTAAACTTGTTAATGATTTCAAACAGATAAGTGATGTACTAAAAAGCAAAGGATTAGGGACAGAATGCTGAAGGCAACAACAAAATTTCAAGATCATTCCCAAGCATAAAAATGCTGTATTATTACTACATTGTATATTTATCAGTGCAGATCTAAATCATTTATTGAAAATGTTTCGTAATTTTTAGCATTCGGTAAATAAATTTTGTTTCATTGCATGCACCCCAAAAATAAGAAAATAAAATTGCTGCTTTTTTAAATAAATGAATCATTAATGTAATTATAGGCAATACATCCAACTCATAAATAGATAACAGGTAAGCATAAGGTTTACCTCGATTGTAAATCTTTTCTTACTCAATAAAATTGCTGAGAGAATAATACCTCTGATTATTAACCAACAAGGCTGGCCATTAGGTGTTAAAAGCTAACGAGTGTTGCTTTGAGTGGAACAATTTGTTTACCTTTTATAGCTACTTCACTCCAATTTTTAGGTGTTTTACACTAAACAAGGCTCTAAACCCACTTCAGCGCAGTGTTACTCTTCTTATTAGTTGTTTTCTATGTGGTTTTCAATCCTTTTTTGTCAATTTGTTGCTTTTCTCTTCCATTTTACAATTTAGAAATTAAAAGAGATTTGTAGTCAAACCTAGCTTTATCAAAAGATTTTTCTGTGACAACACGTAATCAAACACACGAACATCTGCCTGACCTTTATTTCGGCAATTTTCAAATGTTTTACTTCTCTGTGATCCCCAATAACCAAGGTGTCCGAAATTTAAAGATGAGTACATTGAATACCTTCCTTAACTATTTGAGGTACTCCTTTCGTTTCCTTTTGACCTTCTGGTGGCAAAACATGCCAGTTGATTCTAATACACAGTGTGAACTGCTGCTGTTGAGCATTATCAGACGATTTTGTAGATGAGAAATGCGGTTTTCAGACAAAATAATTGTGTTATCCATTTCACTTGTCTTCTGTTTCTGATCTTCTATCAATGCATGGCTTTGTTACCACATCCTCACCTGGATCATTTTTTTTCTACCTTGACTTGTTTAAACGCTTCACTGTGAACTCTAGGTAAGGTCAGACAATGTAGGGATAAATGATTGCTTTCCTCTTAGTTTCGTGATTATTATCATTCAAAAAATTATTATATTCAGTTATGTAACACTTGCCATCAGGTATTAATAAAAAATTGAATTATAACCTACAAAACGTTTTATAAGAATGCCGATATTAAGTGTTAGCTAAAATGCTTCCTCGATGAATGACAATAACAAAAGACTTTGAGAGAGAGGGTATGCTTTTCTGTATGCCTTTGTGGGAGAGAGAAAGGAAAAAAGACAGAGAAAACGAGAGGGAGGGATAGGAAATAAAGAAGAAATGAAGGCAAAGAACAAATAGAAGTAATCGTAAGTTTTATTGAAAAGTATAGTTTAAAATTACAATCTCATCAAATAAATGGTTACAATTTGAAAAGGTCCTTAAATAAAGCAACAGTGGCATTTAGACAAAATAAACAAAATATTTTATATCATTATAAGATGACGATTTTAATCTTACAACAGTGAAAAAATGAAATGAATAAAACATGTACTAGCATATATCCATCCACAGGAGAAGCTGCAACGCTACCTAGAGAAAAGCCAGATAATCCACTTTTCTCTGACAGTCCACAGATAACAAAACCACTTTTGATATGCTGCTGTAAATTATTACTCGTTACAAGCTCACATCTAATGTTCCCATATTATATTTTAGATCTGTGAACGTGCTTTGGTTTGACTAACTAGTTACTAAAAGTTAGCCTGCAAAAATAGCAAATTAAGTTTGGTAGGTACGTTAGAAAGTACACTGTATGCTAATAGCAGCATCCAACGTAATGTTTATTACCTGTCTACTTTGAAGTTTACGCAATAGAGAAGGTATCAACCTGCTGCCTAAACGTAATTTGATTACACTATCTGTAAGTAGATGAACTAATTTTAAAAGGAACTGCCCTAGGTAACGTCTAGTGTCACTTCTTAACTGAATAAAATATCTGTATTTCGTAATTAAAATCCAATATACTTTAGAGCTGGCAAAAAACTTTTGAATTAATAAGAATAGTTATTCAGCCCTGTTGCCTTTCTGTAATCTATTTTTTGCATATTTCTCAAAAAAAAACCAATTGGATTTTTCAGCCAAAGATATATTTTTTTATAGTCCATTCGATTTTGATATTCATGGCGATCAGATATACTAATCAGTTGTATATTTACTTTAAAAAGAACATGTTAACATGTCAATTGAAGAAATAACATGCACAAAATAATAACTAGTCAGTATCTAAATTTGAAATATTTAGAAAACTTTAGATATTAAACACATTTTTGTTTTGAAAGACCTTGAACTATGGCACATTTCTGGCCCTAAAGTAGAGGTAACCGAGGCTTGTTTTAAACCAATTAATCCATTTCTTATTATTTCCTTATTCAGTTTTCTTGGCAGATAATAAACCTATTTATCATATATAGCAATATTTCACAATATCTCAACTCTGGAAAAATTTGAAATTGAATGAAAATTGAATTAGCTACTTTGGGAGTGTTACGGAATAGTAGATTTAATCTTCACACCTTTTATCAAGAGATTGTTTCATGTGTATTTCAGGTTCAATCCAAGGGAAAAGGTTTTAATATTAAAGTATTTTCAAATATTTGAGCCTTAAGAGACAGAGGATGATAACTTTGGTTTAACCTATAATTACATTTTGAATTTCTTTGGTAGGACATCAATTAATCCTTGAAAACAAATTAATGTACGAAAATTTAGTTTTGGTTCCAGTTTGGGTAAGGCTGTCATATTTGACGCCAGGGAGATATTAGAAGCTTAAAGATATAATAAAGGTCAAATCGAAATAATTCTAGGTGTAGTTTTAGCAAACCATAAAGCTATAATAAACTTAAATATGCAAAGAAAAAAGAAAAATCTAAAAACAAAGTACGGCAATATTTAGAAGGCAACAAAATGCACAAGAGATCTGCAGACAGACAGTTTACTACTTATAGCTTCGAGGCAGTTAAGAAATCGAGTCAACGTCTTAATATGTGAAAGAAAACAGAATTTTTTGATTGAACGTCCAAGAAAAAGCTAATAACCCAAATAAATTCTGAGACCCAATAAAAAAGGTTAGCCGTCAAAAGATATAAAGAACACCTCCAGAGTATTTGAAACAGAAACAGGAAAAACAACCGATAAAACAACCATCTTAAATGGCTTTTTTTCAATTTTCAAAAATATTTGTAAAAGGTTTTAGAATTTGCTTAGCAACACTATATGAAAATATTGTAGTTTTCCTGCTCGTCACAACGGAGTCAGTGTCCAGTTTCAAACGAGCACCGAAAGAGACATTTAAAAATTCTAAAAAACCTTATCATCTGTATCTGCAGAAGAGGTCTGGAGATAGAGATGATAACAAATCAACCTCAGTTTATAAAGACGCAGCAGACGAAATAACAAACCCATTGGTTCTCCTTATTAATCTTTGTCTATCAAGCTCAATATTTCTAAATTCCCAGAAAATTGTCAGGACGACTCGAATTTACAAAAGCAAAATCGAATCAGTTTTATGACAGCTACAGGCAAATTCTATACTCCTTATGCTGTCCAAAAGTGTCCAAAGGAACTTCAGCCAGTAATACTGTCACCTACTTTACTGACCCAATTCGAATAAACATTGACAAGGGCTAATACACAGGTGCTGTTTACATATACTTGAAAAAGAGCGATCGACACTGTCGACCACGGCCGACTTTTATCTAGGTTATCCCGATTCGGTATCAGCGGTAAAGAGCTTAGTTGGTTTGTAAGCTATCTGTTTGGACGAGAATAATTCATGAACTTCGACAATTGCTACTCTGAACTTTCAATGGGTACCACAGGGCTCAATCCTAGGGCATTTGCTGTTTACATTGCTGATAAATGATATAAACACTCAAATTGTAAAATGCGAGGTGCTTCTCTACACAGATGACACAGTGATTTTTAGATCTAATGAGAACATAGCTAAGAGTTGGACCGACTTAAATAACTACTTGAATACCCTTGGAGTGTGGATGAAAGAAAACAACCAGATGATAAATTTGAACAAAGTAAAAACGTCCTTTGTGCTCTACAGAAACAATCAAAAACTGTCACCTAAACAAGAATTTAAACCTGAAATCGACAATAAATCAAGTTGCGAGGTGACTGAATATAAATATCTGGGTGTGACACAAAACAAGTTGAATGTTATGAAACATCACCAGAAACCCTGGAAAAGACTTACACATTGAGTAAAAAGTATGAAACAATTCCAGATCTAATGTTGCTAAAATTATATATAAATCGATGATGCAGCCGATAGCTGCTTTACAGTCTTTCTAGGAATGTGTCTAATCCAACAAGTTAAATATGTGCAAATACAAATTCGACCTGGAAAAGTCGTAAACGATCACAGAATTACCAGAAATCTCGAAGACCGTAACGCATAACAAATATTATCTAGCAATGATTCAAGCATACACATGTCTAAACAGTAAAGCTCCTGTTGTTTTGACGATTACTATATTAAGATGGACTATCACTATAATACAATTATAATGAAAACGTAAGCCGCAAGAAAATCATTCTACCTCCAAGGCGGGAATTTCATAAAAATATTTTGATTGATGCAACAAAACAAGACCCTCATCATTTGAAATTTACATTAAGAATTTTAATATATCTTTTCGAATTTCTTATCTTTTTCACTTTTTATTTTCCATAACGTAACACACTAAATTTTCAAAATGTTTTATATATAAAGAATTTAAACATTTTGTTTATTTTTATATACAGGTCCTCTAACGATAGCAACATTGTATTTGTTGATTGAGTCAACCTGCTGAAATACATTATTTATACATATATAAATATATATATATATAAATATATATATATATATATATAAATATATATATATATATATATGACATTTTTCATTGTACATCCAAATACTAGGTATATCTGTTCTTTAATTCCACGGTTCTTCCATCTTCCTAACTCCTTTATAACGCCATTATTTATGTCCAAATTACAAGTTTATGTTAAGCATTACAATATTACAGAATTTATTAATATATTATATATATATTACAATATTACAAAATTACAATGTAACAATTACAAAAATTGTAAAATTACAATATTACAATATTACAATATTACAATATTACAATATTACAATATTACAATATTACAATATTACAATATTACAATATTACAATATTACAATATTACAATATTACAATATTACAATATTACAATATTACAATATTACAATATTACAATATTACAATATTACAATATTACAATATTACAATATTACAATATTACAATATTACAATATTACAATATTACAATATTACAATATTACAATATTACAATATTACAATATTACAATATTACAATATTACAATATTACAATATTACAATATTACAATATTACAATATTACAATATTACAATATTACAATATTACAATATTACAATATTACAATATTACAATATTACAATATTACAATATTACAATATTACAATATTACAATATTACAATATTACAATATTACAATATTACAATATTACAATATTACAATATTACAATATTACAATATTACAATATTACAATATTACAATATTACAATATTACAATATTACAATATTACAATATTACAATATTACAATATTACAATATTACAATATTACAATATTACAATATTACAATATTACAATATTACAATATTACAATATTACAATATTACAATATTACAATATTACAATATTACAATATTACAATATTACAATATTACAATATTACAATATTACAATATTACAATATTACAATATTACAATATTACAATATTACAATATTACAATATTACAATATTACAATATTACAATATTACAATATTACAATATTACAATATTACAATATTACAATATTACAATATTACAATATTACAATATTACAATATTACAATATTACAATATTACAATATTACAATATTACAATATTACAATATTACAATATTACAATATTACAATATTACAATATTACAATATTACAATATTACAATATTACAATATTACAATATTACAATATTACAATATTACAATATTACCAAATTACCAAATTACAGAGTTTCTACTCTTTCTTCCACACAAATTCCTTGCCATCAGTTATATAAATGGGAAAAAAGTCCTTTTAAACAACATAAACAAAATCTCGTTAATATCCTTTTTCCTGTATATATTGCACAATATTATTAAATCTCCTTTGCAACATGGTAAAGTTAAAAAGTAATTAAATATTCATATTATTTTACAACAAAATAACTTTGAATTCTAAATTATTTTAATAACTTTAGTTGATTAGTCTTGGTAAGCTTTTAATGTTGACTTTTTTCTTCAAATATCTAAAACTGACTGAATTACTAAGTAATAAATAAAAAAGCTTGGTAATAGAAGGAAAAAATGTGGCTTTCCCATTATCTTATTGTAAATATTTTAACAAAATTACACAGTACATATATGTATTCCAAAGCATTATGTAAAGAAGCATCGTAGAAGTAAAATTAATACTTTTTTACTCTATTTAAAAGACTAACTTTGTAAAATTTGATGAGGAAGAAAATAGAAGCCAATTCAAGTAAAATTTTGTCATGAGCAAATGTATTTTGATTCTAAATAAAACAAATCTTTTAAATTTTTCTTCTAATTAAAATTTAGAAGCTTTAATTTTAAAAAATCCGATAGTTTTATGAAGCATTTCAGTATTAATGTTTCGATTTTACTGGTTTTCCTTTCAAAATCTTTAAGCGTCACTGTAATTACTGTAACCAAAGAAAAAAATTGAATATATCAAACCTATGAATATTGCACATTTGAGGCACATTAAAAAGTGGATTTAAGTCTGACGATGGGACAATTATTCCTCGAAATGTGGCTCAGAAAAAGCTTACGACTTAAGACATGATAAAGCTCTTACATCTATTAACATTAAGAGTTTTGGAAGAAAATGCCACTGCGAGAACAATTTTCTGCCATTTGGTTGTTTTATTAAAGTTACCATTAAAACTTTCGTCAGCATGGACAACAGTTTTCTACCCTTGGATAGATTTTTTCAACCCTTGAGTCAAAATCAGTTCAAGTTGTCGCATGATTGATAAAAGTTTAGAATTAAATGATTACTGCCATTGAGAAGTAATTGGAGGCTCACTGTTTTTCAGGGTTTTCTATTTTTTTGAGCTATTTAAGACCGACTTATATTACTGTTATGTTGCAAGGATTTTACAAATTGAAATGCATGTGGCATTCATTATTTTCTCACTTAGCCAGGTATTGCTAGACATTCTTGTCCTTTATTTCCCTATAAAGGTATACATTTCCTAAGTAAAATCCATCCTGCTGGTTACTGCTGACAACCTGGGTTCGACTTTTTTGAAAGGCATTTTTAGACTTTGAGATACCGCCGATGCAAATATCAATTATTATTTGATACTGAATTGTGTTTATTGGTTTTTCTATCTACATTCCTTTTTCAGCCTTTTTATGCTTTTACGAGCCTGCCCATGTACCTCTTTTCTAACGACGTTAGAAGGGACCAAAATAGAGTTTAAATATTCTTCTCAAAGGGCTCGTCAAGACGAGAATATTCTCTAAACGATAGCTTATATTAACGTCTCTAAGCAGCACTGATTCTCGATTGTATAGTAAATCGAAAAGGGAATATTGTGTAAAGGAGTGTTTACGGACAATGAGTAAAACACATTCCTCTGTTTAAAAATGGACCATGTGAAGCAGTCTTCCAATATGTTTACAGGCTAGCTTTTGTTTGGTTGTTCTTTTCTGTTTTTGGCCATTTACTTGTGGGCGATAGGCACTGGTAATCCTTAGCTTCACACTTGAAGGACGGTGACACTAATCAGACACCTTAATGACCAATTCGCCACTCTGGTCATTAATCATGATGATAGATGACGATAAGGTTTCCCTTTGTTACTAAGACTTGATTTCAATATTTGAAACTCAAAGTCTGCAGTGAAAAGAATCTCACCAGAAGTTCTAGGAGGTAACAATGAAATTGTACAATAAAAGAGAAGATTTTTCTGATTCTGAATCAATAACTCGTATAAAATAATTAAAAGCTGTTTACCAGTGTTAGCCTAAAGGCATATAGCATATTTTTCTATTTTGTATTTTGTTCCTATGTCCCAAGTGTTCTGTTTTAGAAATTGCCCATGTAGAAATATCGCATTGTTCTTTTTTAATGAGTTTTATAGTATTTGAACTTGTAATGATTCTTTAAAATTTCTTAATCTTTACACTTTACACTTGATAATGCGAGCCTGCCTTACGAAAAGCTTCGTGTATATAATTTAAATAAATAAATGTGTTTTGAATCAAATGAAATGTTTCCTATCAGTTTAGTTTCTATAGTCTGTCACTGATTCAACTACTCTGATAAAAAAACTAGAAGCTGATTCCTAACTCTTCAAGTCAGTATTTTAAACAAGTTCACTAAACTTATCTTATTTTAATTAATTTTATATCAAATACACAATATCAGTATAAGATAAAAATTGGAAAATCTATGCGATTTACACCGTCACTATGAGTACAAATTTTTTGCTGAAATAATAAAAATAAACTTCTGAAAGAACAGTTGTTGAAGTTATATTGAATGTGTCATTTTTAAAGAAAGAACATTTCTTTGCCAATCTTATTTAATTTAGTATGTTAACCAATGTTAACTGACCTTGTTTTTTTGACATTTTCTTGACTTCCACAAGCTGAAGCATTGTAAATAGCTATGACCTGACCAAAGTTTTTTTTTATTACAATTTAGCTTGTCTAAGTAACCATTATTTTTCAACTATCAAGAATAGTACCCAGCTATCCTATTATGGAAACAACTTTAATGATTCTGCATATTATTTTAACCCTACCTCTTTGTTGAAAATTGCTTTAAAACTTCATTAAAACATCACAGTTAATTATATTGAATTTCAAAAGTAAGTTTCTTGTAAGGAAATAAAAGTTTTCCTATCAGTTCAATGTGACCCAAAAATAAAAGGTAAAAGCCATAATGATATTTGTAACAGCTGCTTTCACCTGTGTTTTAGTAAACTACAGTAGTTTTTCTTGACAAATAATGCAATACTGCGTTTAGGACAAGCCGTTCTTATAGTAGTAGGTCATATTCATACGAATAGGGCCTTGCCACTCTTGAAGTCATTTTCCTGCAAAGGACTTTTAAAAGCAAAGAAAATTGTAACTAGAAAATTTTTTAGAACATCTGAGTTCAAAGTAATAAATGATCAATTTTCTTTTTGTAGCCATATAACTGAGCAGTTGTATTCTCTATATGTTTTCAGATTGGTCTGATGATGTGTGAAATACACGAAAATATATACTGAATTGTTGGTCTCTTGACTTCACAAAGTAGTGAAAGTCAGAAAACTTTCAAAGAAAAAATTTTCTAATGGAACCTTGAACTCCCTGAAAACAATAACGTTTGTAAGCTATATTTCTTAACTATACCCCAAAACCTAATCATTGAGATATAAAAATGGATATACATGTCACGTAACGCGACTTTAAAGGCGTTGATATTGTCAAAGTAATATATATATTTTCTTGTCCTCCTTTGATTCCAAGTTGACGTTTAGACCATTTTCATTTTTGAAGTATCCATACAGCAGGTTTTTTCAAACAAGCGATCCAACTTTTTGACGTCATCACCGATACCAAATTTTGGTTTTATTTTAGTGATTCTGTTGAAGCAAAGAATTCTCTGCCATACTGGTTCAGACTCAAGAGAGTATTTTCTTTTGGATCTCTTTTGGATCTCTTTTAGACTTCTGACTTGAGAATTTTAAAAGTTTCATCTTTTCCTTCCCTTTGGATCTTCTGATCATGTTGTTGTCACTGTCGAGCTTAACGTAATTGTATTAAATCTTATTGGCAAACCATATCTTCGTAAATTTGGTCAGGTTAACTGTAATGGATTTTGGTAACTGCTTTGCGATATTCAACAGGATTCAGTCTTTAACAGATCTGCTTCTGATGCGGCAACTTAATTTACAGTATGGGTACAAGCTGTCATGAAAAAATTTGTACCTACCGGTAGTCACAAAATGAAGCATTAGTTTCCTCCATAGTTTAATACTCATTGTTCTTCAGCAATTGCTAATTTCAATAAAAAACAGGCTAGCAATGCTTGGAAAGAGTTATTTCTGATGGCGAAATTTGCTATGTTGAGCAGTTTTGAGAATCTAAAAATACTCGAAGACTTAAAAATCGAAATTTTTTTGAAAAGTTAAAATAGTGCTTTGAATGGCAAGTCGGCTATTCTTTCGCCCTTTGATGAAATTCACTTTTTCTCTCCCCTAGAGAAAAGGCTAATATTTCAAATGGATTTTTTTTACCGTTTTCTTCCTAAATGACACTGGTGATTCTTTTCAAGAGTTCGACTTCCAAAAACTGATTAGATTTTGAGCTCTGTCACTATCAATCCAAGATTATTTCGAAAGGTTGTTTTTGAGCTTGATCA
Organism: Morbakka virulenta; assembly: GCA_003991215.1. Taxonomy (NCBI): domain Eukaryota; kingdom Metazoa; phylum Cnidaria; class Cubozoa; order Carybdeida; family Carukiidae; genus Morbakka; species Morbakka virulenta. The sequence continues at coordinate 649,478 of RDPX01000001.1, read as the reverse complement.
TTAAAAACTGATGGTCCATATTTGATTCCGGTAGTTGTTTCAAAATAGTTTGGTTCTCAGCTATCTCATTTGCTGTCAATACTCTTTAACCTTTGCCTAACAGAGTCTTGTTTCCTGCCTTCCTGGAAAGTTTCTAATGTGGTTCCTGTCGTCAGGAATGTAGGTGATTCAATTGGTTATCTCAAATATTGGCCTGTATGTCTTCCCTCTGTCATTTGTGAACAATTAACTGGTTGGTTTCTTGCAGAACCTGGGTCTATTCGTTGATGTTCAGTATGAACTTAGGAGATCCAGCTCTAATAGTGAACTTATGACTCTCTATAGGTTTACAGATAGGTCATTTGATAAGGTGTGGCACACTAGCTTGCTTCATAACATTTCTGATTAGGGTGGTTGTGGAAAGGTTATTGGATTTCTTTAGTAGTTTTCTCAGATCATAAAATGCGTCTCACATTAAGTGGAATTACCTCTCATGGGTATTCCAATTTTAATGGGCGTTTCTCAAGGTTATATTCTTGGTTTCAATTTCTTCTTTATTTGTTTCAATGCCCTTTCTGGTCATTTGCTTCAGTGAATCAATATATATGCTGGTAATACTACCATGTACGTAGGCATTGACCATAGGAGACTCAGCAGAAACATGTTATTTTTCAATTTATACGCACGTTTGCTCCTAAAAAGGTTGATTTATATGTAACATGTTAGAAATTATCTTGCATCTGAGGCCATCTTCTATCTTTATAAATCAACCATCTGTCCTTGCATGGGGTAGCGTGGCCATAGCTGGACAGGTGCTCCGTCATCTTATCTCCTTGTTCTTTAATCGTGGTCAGAAAAGTATTTGTAATTTGATAGGTCAAGAACTAGCTGATACATTTTAATCTCCCATGGATGGAATGTGATTTGTTTTAGTCTTTTCTAAAGGTATTATTGTGGGGCGATTTCTGATGAGTTTTCCTCGTTAATACCAGGTCAGTTTGTTCCATCTCATTTGATTCGTTTCTCTCAAGGTCTTCATCCTTATGCAGTTGTCCTTGGCAGTTATAAATCTTTTTAATTGTGTAACTTTTTCTGACTATAAGAATATGGAACTATTTTTGAGTACTTTTTAAAATTATATGGTTGAATGTTTTCAGGTGTAAGGTCTTGCCTTAACCTTTTATTTTGCTGTATCTTCACAGTTCCATACACCTACTGGCACTCTGTCTTGCATGGTTCTTGATCAGTGAACAAAATACTAACGCCGTCCTGATAACTCAAGTTTGGCTTTTTTTGGTCTGCAAAGCATTAAACTATTTTTTTTAGCTTTCTCTATGAAACGTGCCTAAGATTTACTGCTTAGTTATTTTTTGTTTTTACCATTCATAGCAGTTGCCATACATCGATTATTACACTATATTAACATTTTGCCCTTTTTGTTGTCTGATCAGAGTTTGCGAAAATTTTCTGTTTTTGAAGATACCACTTTCGATCTTACTTTCAGTATTTTTTGCTAAAGTGAAGAAGCATAACAGATAGTTGCGAAATTCAATTGATTTTTGTTTTAAAACATGTAAATAATGACTTTTTTTAACAAACAAGATACTGAGTTAACGTTCTTAGTAAGAGAATGAAAATAGTTTGCTTTACAATATCTCTTATTTATTAAGTCAAGTTTTGTACCCGAAGACAAAGGTATAAGGGCAAGGCGAAATTTTACATTATGGGAAGACTACGATATTGTGGAAATCATGATGTAGCCAATCATTGTATCAACTAACTCATTTCACCTCAACTTTTCATCTAGTAGTACAAGGCGATGCAAGTCAATAAAGTCAGGCAGCAATATTAAAAAACAGACAAACATAGAAAACTTGATAATAGGAAAGCAAAATAACTATTATGAAGACCATCGACAGATTCATTTTCTCGACCAAGTATTAAGAAAAAAAAGAATTAAAACATGAAACAATAACAGGTCAAATAGCAACAAAGATGGTTAAAACTAGACCAAAGAAAAGTTTTTGGGAGGTGTGAAAAGATGAGAGAGATACGTTGTGATACGTTCCTAGAAGTTTAAACGATAATATACCATCGCAAGTATTGTTTTGAAGAGTCAAATACAGGAAGACGTGACAAGTTATGTTCATTGAAGTAGCTACGACATAGTGAGCTACATGTCCAGAACAGGTAGGTCAAAACATCGACAGAGTGGATACTGGGTGAAAAATGAAAAATGAAATATAGCATCTAAAAATAAGATGATAATACAATTTCGAAAAACAAAAAGAAATACATTAAATGACATTACTAAGAAAACGAATGGAGAGGGGTGTGTTTTTTCATAACAACTGCTTGCAGAAGTCTGAATACCTGATGATAAGATGTGATATACTAAGGAAAGCTAGGCTGTTTAACCCGCATTCATCCTGATACCTATTCTTGTCATAATTAAATTATGTTTAGGTTAAGAGGCTTCAATAATTCTGTTTAAAAACTTCTTTTGAATCTGTGACCACCTAATTAGCTCATCATTTCGCATATAACAGCAAGTACTTAAATAGTTGTTATTAAATGTTTATGAAGAATGAGGCCAAGCTAGGTCGGTTTTCTTAATGGTTTGGAATATTTCATATCACTAAACTATCTTGAGATAATCCACTTTGTCTAACTCTATAAACGGCAAAGGTTTAGACGCATATTTTGTATGACTGTCTTACCATTTTACAAACAAAATGCATTATGTTGATATATTCTTATTTATATGGTTTTGCAAAAGACTATGAACAAATCTGGTCATGTCCAATGGAGAAATAAGATAGGAATATATTTTTAAAAGTGGACATATACTTGTAGCAGGACATTTTGCTTTGAAAAAAGCATAAACATTTTGGACGTTTATCTAATATGTTAAGGAAAACAAAATGCTGAAATTGTAACTCAAATAATAAAAAACTGAACGACCTATTCAGTTGCTAAAAAGAAAGAATCCTATTAATTTGGTACAAGCAATACAGAATAAAATAGATCTTCGAATGGAACATTGAAAAACTGGAAATGAAAATTAAATGTGGCAAGTGGAACTAGAGGATGGAGAAGGTGAAGAAATAAAGTGACATCAAAATTACTATAAAGAAAATGAGGTTGCAATAAAGAGACTTTTGTGGTTAAAAAGTGCATGGATTTCATAAAGGTAAAGGGTCTTAAATCAGGAATTTTACTTTAGTCTAACAACAGATTGGATGCTGCTAACTAGTATTACCGATCCTGAGATTTTGTGGAAAAGGCAAGCTTGTTAAGAGTAGAATACATGTTTTTATGGTAAAGCCTTAATTCTTTAAAGCGGTGGGTGCAATTAATTGGTAATTTTAGAAGCAACAAAAATAACCTTATAAGATACAAAATCTAACTTTCGAAAAAAAAATCATACTGCAGGTTAAGGAATAAACTGGATCTTCACTAAATAAAAAAATGATCAATTAGCTACTGCACATTCAAGATATGACAAAATGGGGTTACCATAATTCCACGATTAACAACTCACTTCGAAAAAGTGCTCCATGAAAACAATGTTTTTGCCAAATTTTCTTCCTCCATTAAAAGTTCAAGTTTTCTTTTTCCTTGATAATTTATTTATGTCTGAAATCTTAAAGGAAATAATATAGTATGGCGTGTTTTTTTTTCTCTTTACCTTTTCTCTATTCTCCGAGCGAACGGCTTTGGAAATTCACTAAAGGAAAAGCCATTGGTTGGCGTCAGGAAAGGCCTCCGGCCAAGAAATTCCTTACTGCCAAATCCAAGTCCCTGTCAAGGGCAATGTCGTAGCCGCAATAACTGGGGAAAAATGACGTTCAAACTTAAAAAAAAAGTAAAAAATAAAACGAGTAAAAGAAATGAATGATATGATGATATAAACCGCTCTGATTAAAATCACTTTTTCCATCAGGCTTTTGTGCATTTGGCACTGGACATGTACATGATTCTATTATGTTTTGGATTCGATATAACCTATTTTAGTTTTCTAATTTAATTTTTGTATGCATTCTATTTTCTATTTGTTATAAATTTGATATACTTTGAACCCTTTCTTAAGTGATTTGTTTTGCTTATTTCCTTTTATCCACTTAACAAAATACCCTTCTTCAATTTTGATAGGGAGATGGTTGATCTGCTAAAGCCAGATACATTTATATTTAATATCTGTAAATATTTTTAGTGACACTCATTATGAGAGCATAGCAATAACCTCAAAATTGGAGCTCTTTGGGATTAAATCCCTTTGATTTTCTTTTACATCCGTTTAGGTTCGATTAATAATGGGTTTAGTAAATCGTTATGATAAATAGTGTTTTAAAAACAAGGGTTTATTTTCAAAATTAAAAAAAATTTTTTTGTTTTGGACCAGAGCTTTATTGCTTGCATTTGGTTGGACCAGTATGGCAGATAAGTAAACGTTTATCAAGTTTATCCTATATTTTAACAAAATGTTAAAATATAGGAAGGATTGAGGCAGGAATTTTTTTTTCTTTACCTGGCTTTAAGAAACAGTTAAAGACTCTATGTAAATAAATTTTTTTAAGACTTCGAGGTGAATATAACTTTTCCCTGATGTTCCTAATGTGCGAGGCAAGCCTAGCTCAGCCTATATGCTGTATATTGATTAATTCAAAACTACGCTTTGCATGTTTAGCTCCTTTTCGTAGATCTTATTACCACGACCAATAATGAAATATATTGTTTTCAGTTGTTATTTCCCTTAAAAAAAACAACTCTTTTAATAGCATTTTTACTTATTCTCTCAACAACAAGCAAGTCGACACATTTCCATTTCTTTCCTGTTTTTCTTTAAGAATCTTGTATGACTATACTTTGGATCTTAATGGTACAAACTCTGCGATGAACTCTTTACCAGATTCATTCTTGAACATTTAAATAACCTTTTCTTATGATACGTTTTGAGCATGTTCACGATCAGCATCGCTTGCGTCATCGCCACTACGTTTACAATGATTCTTTAGGTGGGAGGTGGAATTCACTTTGTCCTTAGGGCGAATTCAGATAGTGGCATACATTAGACATTTTCTCCTTACTACTTTAACCTTTTTTCCATAAATGGACTTCATTATGTATGAATAATTGTCTATTGGGTTCAGGCAAAATTCTTTATCAATTTTTGAGCTTTTACATTTATCACATTACCATACAGAATGTTTAATAGTTATTCCATTCTCAACATTGCATTATAAACAATCACATGGTATACACGTTTCAAATTTTAAACATGGTTTTGTGTTGCTGTCAAAGAATCTAAGTTGTCTCTTTGGAGATTTAATCTTTCCGCATTTATTCTCATAGTTACCAAATATAATCTATATAATGCAGCTAATTTTTTCCCCTTAGGTTGACCGCAGTTAGTTTTAACTTCATGTATGTCAAGATTCTGGATGAAGAAGTCCTTTTTATACCCATTGTGATAATGGAATATAACTAGTATAGATTTGGGTTTACTGTATTTCAAATTCTATTTGCAAATTTTTACAAAATCATACACTGTGGGCAGACAAGCTATAATTTTAATTATAAAAACAAAGTTTATTTTTATCATAATCACTCAATTTTGCCAAAAAAATTAAGTATTAAATGATCTTAAATCAGCCTTTATCGTCATTTCCATTATAACCTTGAAACAAAATAGACGTTTTAAAGGTTTAGTATTAAAATCTCAATAATTAAATGTACTTAAAGCTGTACCATACATTGAGCTTCTATAAAATATAACGTTAAAGAATATAACGTTTACCAAACATAACACAAGAGAATAGTGTACAAATATATTGAATATACAACCATTGGTAGTTTGAGTCTCTAATGGAACCTGTAGTATCCTGGCTTAATACTTTATTTTTATTTATCACAGGAAGAGGTCTGGTATCTGGACTAGTACCCATTGCTTTTCTTGATGTGCAATGTAGCTCATTTGCAATTCTCAAAATATTCTCCTCTTTTTCGATAATTTATTTGATTGATTTGTTTTCATGACCTCAACTTTATTTTTAATTGCTACAGTGACTGTAAAGTTTTATTCGCATTAATTCATATTTATCAAAAGTTGTCACATTTAAAAAAATTATTTAATATGAAATCGCATAATTAGATTTATTAAATACATCGATACAAAGGAATCCTGATTAAAATGCTCTACAGAAAGACAATTTGTTTTCCATTAATGAGATTTATTTCCAATTAACTTTAACACTTTAATTTGTTTCTTCGAAAACATGAACACAATATAGGTGATATGTACTCAATTAAAATACGTGATTGTTACAATGACCTGATTAAGGACGAGCTTCCGAAGCTCAAGTGGTAATACATATGGATTTGGTAGCCATGACCACTGGTTTGAATCCATTTCAGTGCACAAATACTATTTTGCAAAATTAGGAATCAAGGGCAGTTACTTTCAATTGCTTTTCTCCTAAAATTCAGGTATAAGAGTGAAATAAATTTGCCAACCAGCATAATCAAAATTTTGTTCGAAAATATAGACTCGGCCTTGTTATGATGTAACAATCGTAGAAATTCATATCAGTAATAAGAGAGCGTAAATTTTAAATATTATTTTACAGGATGATAACGCTAGGGTTGTTAATGGGATAATATATGACTGCAAAGTTTTAAAAATACGTTACTCCTTTCAATAGGTTTAATAAGCAATTTAGGGATAAGCAATTGTCGGTACGAAAAAATGTTTTACCTGCTGGTGTATAAATAAAAACCAAATTTTAGCTTAGAGGATACAAACAATTATCCATTAAACAGATTCCGACATTTTGGCAAGGAAGATTAATCTATCAATTAATGTTAATATCGAATATGAGATTTTAATAAATAACGTTCTTTTTGATAACAACGATCTTTGTTGGCAGGATGACAAGGAAGACAATGTAATGTTTTCCTACCTAGTGGATATCAAATAACGTTTGAACCAGATTATGACAATGAGTATTTAGTACATACGCGGGAAACAAAAATACATTTTTTACCAGAAGGATTCATATCAGTGGCAAAACTATGAAAATTACCAACAACAAAGAGGATAAAATCCTAAAGAAACTATTCATCTTAAATAAAGACATTACTTAAGGAAAGTCTAAGTTATGCATGGTAAGATATATTAGCAAACTATGCATTAATAGTATTCTTTTCCAGACTTCATTGGGAATGAGAAATACAGAGCAAAAAATGCATAGATAAACACTGCTTCAGTTTTGCAAGCTTTTAAATACATGACATTTACAGAGTTACTAAAGTCAAACATGTTCTTGCTTCTTTATTTCTTGGATCTGACACTTATTTTATCATTATTATCAGTATTGTAAGTATATATACTTTTAAGGAAAATTTGAGCAAAGGCATGTATTGCAAAATTGTTGTCAGTGTTTATCATGTATATATATACATATATATATATACTGAGTTTATATTGCATTCTACATTACAGTATAACAAATATGTTAATAAAGTCGTTAAGAAACTGTTTTCCAGAGTCTATTTTGCCGAATTAAAATACCTTTAGGCTAAATGACTTCTTTACTATTTTTATACCTTTTTGGCACTTAATTTTTTTGAATTTCGAAAATCATACTCAGAGTGAATTTAAGATGGACATGTTAGATGTAACCATAAATTCAAAACCATTAATAAAATCCAGTAGCACAGTTAATTACATACAAGAGTTAAAACGTTTAATATTTTGGCTTATTGCTTTGGACACAAAATTTTCAATTAATCTCTTTTTGACCAAACATTTATCTATTTGCCATCTCACTTCAATTTTAAATGTTATTCACCTGAACCCAATTGTTCCTTGCGGATTTTTTTCAATATTTAACAAAGTTTATTAGCTGGGTTTGAACAGTGGGTGAAAGGTATAAGTTTCAGTTTTATTATATCCTAAAAATCGGAAGAAAGTAGGAAGTGATTTCATTCTTTCACACGCTGGAAAATTTTATTGCAGCAAAATATTAAATTGTCAAAAGTTCAAATGTAAGTAATATGCGTCGTAGTAAAGAAGAAACTGACTACAAATGGTTTTTAGCTATAAGCTGGACATTGTACTTTAGAGCTGAAAAAACCCTACTTAATATCTAATGTCCAAAGGATTAAATGGTAGTCGATTTTAATCTTAATTAGCTTAAAATTTGGTCAAGCTAAAAAAGCTGATCTGTGTCATGAGTAAATCAGTACTATGTTTTGTTTAATAAAAATTGGTTGTTCTTAAATCTGACTGAGACAGAAATATTTATAATTTGTATTTAGACACGGGAAACTTTATTAGCTTACTGACTTAGAGCCACATGTGGAATCCTTCATAAAATATTTATGAGGCATTACTTTATTAACAATTTTACCAGGTCGCTAACAAGTTTAAAGGTTTTGAGGTACTTTTCTGAATATCAGGTCTTAGTAGTTTATAATTATAATTTACAATATTTTACAAAATTCTCATTTTTAGTGAAAACGTAATTTTTGAAAAAGCACAGACAGGTAAGGAAACCGAAATCGAAAAGAGTATTTTTTTTTATCTTTTTTTACACGAACCTCTGTAGTAGGTTACGAATAGACTCTCAGAAAGGAAATAGGAAAAAGTCATTTTGTCTTGGGATACTATATAATGTTAATGTAATTAATTCATATATGAGCATCATGAATACCATGCTTGAATTACCATGTAGGTCCTTTAAGCAAGTCCAAAAATGTGGGAAAGCTTGCTGTTCTAAAACACAGACTTTGCTTATATGAGGGATACCATAGACATAGGATGTTGCTTTATAGAAAGGGTAGCAGAAGTATAAGGCTTTGTTTCATATTAGAGGTAGCAAAGAGAAGAGAAGTCTTTGCTTTATATTAATATTAGCACAGGCTCGAGGCTTTGCTTCCCTTGTGTGGAACTATTGGTTGCTCCAGGCATCCAAACTACGAGATATGTAATATTTTTGCTCAGTATCTGTCAAAAATAACTGCGTACTCTTTGTTTTGGAGACTATATTAATACAAATCATTTTACAAAACACAAAATGTATTTGCTCTTTCTCAGGTGCCATATCCCGCAAGGACGTTGACGATCATGGACTTTCACATCTTCCGGTCTTTAGTGGTCTTTAGAAGTTCTTGAGCTGTTTTCTTTGTCCATTTACTAATGCTTGCTATGTATGTTAATATATGTCTGCCCCTGCTTCTTTTCCCATTGATCTTGCCCGTAATGCTAAGGTTTTCCAATTGTTCCTTTCGCATTATATGTCCTAAAAACTCCAATTGTCTCTTTCGGATTGTTCTTAAAAGAGAACGCTTTACCGAGGCTCTTCGTAGCATCTCATCATTTGTCACTCTCTATGTCCAAGATATTTTCAGGATTCTCCTAAAAACCTCACCTCTCCTGCTTCAATTCGTTCTTCCATTCCTTTTGAAATTGTTCAGCATTCACTACAATAAGTTAGAATGGAGAGAACGTAGCAATTTAATATTCTGATCTTGGTTGACATAGAAGTTTTACTGCTTTTCAGTATGCCTCCAGGCTTTTCAAATGCATCCTTTGCCATTCCGATTCCTTTCCGGATTTCCCGATCACGTTTGCCATATGTGGTAATCATGCTGCCAAGATAGTTGAACTGTTGTACTTGTTTTATGAATATATTACCAATTGATAACTTGCACTGATTTTCTGCTTTTTCTTTGCTGATTATCATACACAGTCTTCTTAACGTTAATTGACAAGCCTTTGTTTCTGCTTGATTCCACAATAGTGTCTGGTAACTCTTGCACCTTTTCCTCTGATTTTGCAATCAGGACGGTATCATCTACGTATCTTAAGTTGTTAAGATTCTGCCCTCCCACAACTATCCCTTGTAATGGTTTTAAACCTCTAAGAATGATTTCGCTGCAAAAATTGAAAAGATCTGGGCTAAATACGCATCCTTGCCGAACGCCTCTTTTGATGTCGGTATAGGAGCTATTGTCCCTACCTATATGCATGCATGCTGTTTGTATAGGTTTCTTAGAATTCTTAAATCCTTTTCCTCCAGGTCTAAATCTTGAAGCAAGTTGAATAGTTTCTCATGTTGAACTTTATCGATTGCTTTTGTGTAGTCTATGAAGCAAATTTAAAGATCCTTTTGCATTTCAATAGCTTTTTCTGAAAGCATCTGCAGAATAAAAATCGCATTCCTCGTACCATCATCTTCAACAAACCCAAACTACTCTTTCCCCATATCCGGTCTTATCTTACTTCTTGCTTTTTTCATCACAATTCGTAAGAGAACTTTTATCACATGATTCATTAGGCTTATCGTTATGTGCATTATACATTCAATTGCGCCAGGTTTCTTTGGCAGGGCTATGAACATCAATTTACTGAGGTCCTGCGGAATGTCATAACTTTTGTTCAAAACTTCCGTGAGCTTCTCAATGTCAAAGTCTTCAAGTGCTACAACCATCTCTAATGCTATCCATCTAGGCCAGCAGCTTTATTCCTTTTCATATTGTTTAATGCTGCCCTCACTTCAGATATTAAGATTTTTAGACCCTCGATGGAGTTCTTTAACTGTGATTTGCGGTCTCTGTCGTCAGCAAAGAGAACACTGATGTATTCTGTCCAACTTTCTCCTATCTTATCTTTTTCCATGATGATTTCACCACCGTTTGACTCTATGAATCCTGTAGAGGAGAATCCTTTTAAACCAGTAACTCTTTGATCTTTCTGTGCATTGTGTTAGGTTTAGAGTTTTTTATTCTTTTGTTTTCTTCGCACTGCTCATTAAGCCAGATCTCCTTTCCTTCTCTGCATTTCTTCTTAATTTCTTTTGTGACCTGTTTATATTCCTCGCTGCTCCAATCAATAATTCATTCTATTCAAAATCTCCTTTATTATCCACTTTTTTTCTCTTTTCTTGCGTTTAGGTACTACTTCTTTCAGAGTCGTTATTGCCGTTTCTTTAAATATTTTCCATTTCGTCCCACCTATGCCAAAAACAGTTACAAGTCCCAGGTCATATCTACTTGGACAAAATCTCAAAAACGTGAAACAAACTATTTTGTATTAATAGTACACTTCTGTTTAGCTTTTATAAACAAGTGTTGTTTTGTAAAGTGGGGCAATTTGTGTGGTTAATTTTCTACTAAAATTCGACAACATTAACAAAAATATCAAAATAACAATTACTATGTTTTAAGTCCAGATATATTACGTAACATAGTGGCAAGAGTAGTTATTTTCCACATTGTATTGAAAGGAAAAATTAAAAAATCTATAAAAGGTGATGCTAAATCAAATAATAAGTAACTGGAATAATTTGATCTCAAATATAGAGAAAGGATTACAACATAAGGAAAAATTTTTAGTATAAAACCATATTAAAAAAAACAGAAGAATCTATAAAAACAAACATATGTACTTGTTGTGGTATATTAAATTTGCAACGCCATAACGCAATTGGGGCAAAAAAGGGGATTTTATCAACAGGTACAAAAATTTAAGGGACTACAAAATGATTAATTTTGCTCAGGATGTTTGTTGAAGACTACGTAGAAATAGAGGAGTACCAACACATTGACCACCATTAAGGAGTAGGAGTAAACCTCAAGTTAAAATTTGTAGTAAAGGCATTTATAAGGCTATACTACAAAAGCAGGTTTTATCCATCAGCTACTGTAGGTAAGCTGATACCTAGTGTATTGCTCTACCTATCTTCTGATCACACTGAAGGGATGTTAACAGAAGAATTTTGTTGAGCAGGTTCTCAAATATTTTCCTTTTTATTTTGTCCGCACTTTTTATCTTCAAAAATGGTACTGTGCCGCTGTTTACAGAGTAAGTTGCAGCTACAGGTCAAAAAACTACTGAATATCGCTGATGATGAAAAATGTTTTCGTACACCAACTGGTCAACTATCGCTGGTAATATACTGGTTAGCCAAAGTCTAGTATTGTGCTTACCTGTTTTATTCATAGCTTAGAGATAATGGAAAAAACTGCAAGAGTGTTTCTTGTACCAGACCAACATCATAAAAAAGAAGAAATGCTCATGAAAAACACAATAGAATATTCAAATAATATGTTCTGGAAGTGCACTAAAGTTTGATGGCATTAGAACATAGTTACCATTAATTTGAGCTCAAGACGTTCAACATCTGTAATGCTACTATTCGAGAAACTAAACTAAATCATTAATACTAAGATTTACGTTGTTATGGCAGAAATTTACTAAGAATTAGAAATTAAAATGTTGTCTGACGCATAAAGCAGTCAATGGTCTCCAGCTGTCTCGATCAGCAGTCAACTTCTTTATAATCACTTCAGCTCTTATTAACTCTGCTCAGGTATAGGGAGAAATTTTGATGCGAGTTAATTTTTGATCGGCCTCTTTTTTAACTTTTTTTAACACTTACTGGTTGCACAACACAACCTGGTCATTTTTAGATTACTACTCTGCGAGTTTCTTTGTATTTTTTTCTGACATTCTTTTAAGTATTTATCACTACCTTTGATTCTCAGAGGCATTTTGAACCATTCTTTTCTTGGCTAAATTAAGGATGCCATGTTTTGTTGTCATATGGTAAAGTGGACATGAAATGAAGTTGAAGTTATGACAACAAAGCTTGATCTCAAGGGAGAACTTTATTATTTTTAAAATTCTTGATTTTATGGACTTAGTGGAAGCGATGGATGTAGGATCTTTATCATTTTGTGAGTCGTAAGCTTTTGGCCTTTGTTTAGTGAAAGCCAACGACTGACGACACGATAAATATCGTACACCTATAACTTCTTATTTTTTTAGATTTTGTACAGTGGTCTAAAGTCTGAATTGGCCTTTCAAACGACATTTGATTTTTTGCCAGGGACGGAAATCAATAAACATGCAATAAATACCATGCTTTGCACTAAGAAACTCGTTTGATGTTTCAACAGCAGAAGATGGAGTGTCAGTGGCAAAGATCTTACCCAGCCAGTTTTCTTTTCCAATTTCCTGATTTATATTGAACATCCTTGGCACCAATGCTTTTCCTTTTTAAAATTTCATCTTATCAGATTAGACTAAAGATAAATCTTACAAGTTGCATAAGCTTACTACAAGAGAGCTTGAGTGCAAGCAAAATCTATACCTACTTATACTCTTTTGAAATGTGAAAAAGGTAAAGTTCCTGCTTTGTCCGAAGTTAGAGGTAATTAATATCACTTTTGCTTCCAAATGATTAAAAGCAGAGATAAAAGCTAGTTGTTAGAAATGTGCAATGACAACAGAGAAATGTTCATGCAGCCTCAGCAACACCCTCCCCTTTTACAAACTTAGTGATTGTGTTGTTATCAGGGCCGCATGTAGATTTTGTAGAGTCCTAAGCTATTTGAGATAAGGGGTCCTTTACATATTCAGATTTCCCATGCTTTTAGTGTTTGATATGATTTTTAAGACATATGAGATGTCGAAAGCCATTTGCATTTAATGAAATACAGTAGTTATTATAAAAGAGTAATTGTTAAATTGAAATACAGCTAAAAAGAAGTATATTAATAGTGAATTATGTATAAACCAACAACTTAAAATTATTTTATTCATAATAAACGTATTAATGAAAAAACTTTGTAACAAAATAAATATTCTTCTTAAAATCCCAAATTACAGAGGCTTATATTCTACTCTATAAAATTTAAAATGTGTATACAAATAAAACATAAACATGATAAAAACTAAAATACTTTTTCTTGTCTTTATCAGAGTAAAATCACTGGTGATGTCATCAAATGATAAACTGCGTAGCTTGTTACTTTCTATGCATGTGAGTGTGAGGAAACATCTATTTTAACCCATTGCTGCTCTAAATTCATTTTTATCCTGTTCAGCTGAGAAAAAGATCTTTCTTCAGAGCAATTTGTGACCATCGAACAAATAAATATGCTGAATATTACTTCAACATTAGATAATGCTGACTGAACATTAAAGTTAAGTTTTATTTGATACAGATCCCGACATGTCAAACTCTCAGGTTGCTGTGAATCATAGCATTCGCTATGACCGACAAATCGATAGAAATGTCAAAGTTCTCCACCAAGGTTTATTTCTACTTCTTTATAATATGTTTGGCATAATGCACTAACTCCTTTGCGGATCTCTTCTTCTTCATCATCTAATTTTGTCGAGAATGCAAACCTTCTTAGACCATCACTGCATATATGGCCCTCTGTATCATATTTGACTCTAATGCACCCAACACAGATATGAATGATTTGATTCTGAATTTGTCTCTTCGCTTATTGTTCGCTGAAGCACTGTCTTCATCATCGATATATATTCTTCTCGATCTCGCTTTCTTGTTATCAACGTATGGTATTTTTTTGTCTGTTCTTCAAAATGACTGAAAAGATCGTTGATACCTTTAAAAAATCCAAAATTGAAGAATATAATTTCCTATATACATCTAAAGAAATTATGCTGTCCTGGACTTATTGGCCAGGCTTGTAAAAGTCATCCAACAAATAATTAAAATTTATATAATAGCATGATTTAGTATCGGTATGCAGGTGATGTAACGCAGAAATTATTACATCATTGCGTATTGCAATTGTAGAGACTGAATGTGCTTGTCATCTAGTGTTTGACAAAGACTAAAGAACTTTTTATTCCTCTCTAAAAGATGACAACAGTATTGTCGATCTATGGGTAGATGATGAAAATAAATTGAAAAGCAACAGGCAACTGCTGTTTTACCAATGAGATTCAAAGAATGACCAGGTGATAAAATATACAAAGCATACTTATTACTCTTCAATAGTATCTTAAACATCCTCCTATTTGGCAAACATATTTGCATCATTATCATTTGACTGGCCTCAACACATACTAAAATGTATTTTGCACTCATTTGCAAGGTAGTTGGGTACCATATTACTCATATCTTCCTTGTATAGCTACTCATCTCTAGTAAAGTTAAAAAACCCTCAGTAGGGAGCTCATCACCTATGAAGCACACCTCACAATAATGGCAAGATGATCAATATGAGACATGTCTGGAGAGAAGTCCACAGATAAACTAAAGTACCTTGAAGTTCTTAAATCATCCAAAATTGATTCTTTGAGTCTTTATGCCATAATCTTAATAAGTTCATTCCATTGGTAAGATATGAGACCTTGTCCTTTTTTATTCAACTCTTTTGGATGATTTACTAGGAGGGATCATATTTTTTGATTAGTCCAATCCAAAAAAAACTACCCCTGCAAGGAGAACCAAACATTTCCTTATCCCTGAAAGGTAAACCACTCTCTACCATAGTAATTATGACTGCTGCAACTCGTTCAAGGACATGTTTCCAGTAGTGGCGTGTGGTATCTTTCTGGTCTGATAGTTGGCAGTCCATTGTTGAGCAACATTATCTTGTAAGATATGTTAACGAAACTGTTTTATATTCTACAGAGTTTTCGTACTTCCATTCACACAGTATGACACAAAATGATTTGTGGCCAGTCTTCTCAAAAATTATTAGGGACCTATTCTGTATTCACACCTAAAGTATGAAATGCTTAAAAGATAAATAATTCAATGTGGTGAGGATGCATCTGCCCCCCCCTCCCCTGCTTTAGATTCCTGTAACAAATAAAGGGAAGGAACACTGGCCTTCATGAGTGCAGTTATATATAAAAGTGTTTTTAACCCAAAGTCTTTGGGACGGTTGAGGAGGGACAATTAAAATTTACAAGTGAGAGATCATATGTTTATAGAAGATGATTTCTAATGGTCTACTCGGGAGACGGCAGTCATTAGTATGGTATTGCTGGCATGATGAAGCTAAAAGTAGTAAAACCCATGATTGTGTATTGGCCTATGTCTGATCATCTCTTTCTGGTAACCCTTCAGGATACATCATGAACATAGCATGAACATCAGCATGAACATAGTGCAAGTGTATGTCCTAATCAAGCTCATTTTGATGATAACCTAGCACAGTTTTATGATCAACTTCAAAACTTTTTGACGTACTCTGATGTAAATGAGGTAAATGTCATTATTGGGGATTGGAATACTAAGGTCGTTGCTGAAAATAACTCACCATCAGTCGGAAGATTCAAAATAGGCCAAAAAAATGATAGAGGACAAAAGTTGATAGAGATTTGCAATGGTAACAAACTTGTGCTGATGAATACTATGCTCAGTCAGCATTATAAGAACTCATGCACATGTGAAAGCCCTAGTGATTTACTTAGAGCTCAAATTGATTACATTAATATTAATTAGTGATGGAAGAACAGTGTAAAGAATGTGAAAATATTTCAGGAAGCAGAAGAGGGGACAGTTCATAATTCAGTTCTCGTAAAGATGGAGCTACAATTTTAATATAAGCAAAAACTGTCGAATTTAAACATGTTAAAAAGGGAGACTGGACAAAAAGATTTCAATAGAGAAGTCCAGAAGATATTCTTAAAATTAAAAGTCAACGAAACTTGTCAAATTCTTCAAAATTGATTGAAACTATGTTAAGTTTGCATTAAATTGCTATGAAAAAAAAAATTTCACTAAAGAAAAAAGAAAGAAAAGAAAAATAGCAGTAGATTATTGATAATCTACTTAAATTAACAAGTGAGCAAAAAGTCGCTAGGCAGAAGGATTCAAATAAATTTGAAGAAGATGGGATGAAAAACAAACGGTAAAAATATGTAAAAGAAATGCTTGATGATAAAAGAGACCACCATTTTCAGACTGGAACCGCCAAGTCATATGACAGAGAAAATAATTTTAGTTGACGAAATCCCTAAAGGCAATATATAATGTAAAGGTGGAAAAGCTCCCTGCCTTGATAATAGTGGTAAAGAGATGCTGAGAGCTCTAGATGACGAAACTAATATTATGCTCAATATTTTCTATAACAACATTTACTAAAAGGGTTTTGTTCATAATTATATGAACGATTCCATCCTTGAAAGATTCCGTAAGAAGATAAATACAACAGAAGGTACAGATTTCAGAACGTAAAGTTAATATTAGCTGGTGTTCTACTAAGAGATATCCTTGCTCCTTACATTTTCACCATCATGTTAAACTATGCTATGAGACAAGCTGCAGGCACCAATGTACAGGAACTAGGCTTTAAGTTGAATAGTAAACAAAGTAAAGATACAACATAAGTTTCAATAACTGATCTGGACTATTCTTATGACATTGCACTGTTGACACAGGAAATTGTACAAGCGCAAGACGTCTGACATCTTGTCCAACACAATGTTGCTAAAGTTTGCCTAGATCTAACTGCCAATAAGACAGAATTTATCTGTATTAATCAAGATCAAGAAAAAGAGGAGCCATGGCTCAATAGTTATGGTAGTTGCGCCGTAACCCAGAGGTTTCGGGCTCGATTCCTCGAACTGGCGAAGAGAATTTGGAACTTTACAAAATAAAAAAGCCATTGGTTGGCGTCAGGAAGGGTATCAGGCCAAGAGAAAGTCCCTCTGAATGTCTCAGCTCCAATTGCTGGAGAAAAATGACATAAAAACCAATAAAAAAATCAAGATCAAGAGAGAGTTTTAAAAAAGATTGACAAAAAAGTCATTAAGAAAGTACTAAATATCAATTATTTAGGGGCATGCAATGGACAGCACGAAAGCTGATGTAAATGTCAGAGGAGCTTTTGCCTCCTTCCAAATCTCTAAAGTGACAAAAAGTTTTGCATTCTTGTACAGAGTTGAACCTTACAATCTGACTTAAAGTAGAAAAGGCACAGATAGAACTTAAACTAGGGTTTTGAGAATGTCTTCTTATGTTTCACAGACTGAGCACGAAAAAACTTAGTACTCTATTCCAATTTATCTGAGATTTCTGGGAAGATACGAGAAAGAAGAATGGAACTAAGGTCACTGCATTAGACACTCAAGGGAATAGCATCTTGCTTAGTGTTATACCAACCATCAAAAGGTAAAACGAAACGAGGGAGGTGGCACACAAGAATTGTGGACAATCTCTTGAAAGAGTAGAAGAACTAGCAACATTTATGCTTGATTAAGATTGAGACACTAGGAAAGCTGTAGTTAAGATTGTTGTAGCAGCTACGGTTGGGCCCAACCTAAGTAATTAGTAACGCTAAATCGGTGAAATACTTAGAGTAATCCTGGGGGTAAATGTAATCCATAACAATAGGATCACTGAGCTTGAAGTGAAAGAAACAGAGCAGATTTATTGGTGGCAAAGGTACGAGAGAAGACATTTTCAACAAGATCATCTGTAAAAGAGATTTAAGTTTAAGCAACGTGTATCAAATAGTATCAAAATAATAGAATGTCTTGATAAAATTAAGTCTAGAGGTAGCAACGTGTTTTATATCAAGATTTTATTCTGGAGCCAAAGCACATTTGTAAAAGTAAAAAAATGTATTTTTTGATGATGTAAACATGAAAAGAGGGGTTCGAAAAGGCTTTATTCTATCTTCTTGTGTAATTATTTTATACACATTATTTATTTTATAAAATATAAAAACATACCAGGTGTAAATGTTGATGGACATAATATTAGTAATCTGAGGTATGGCGTTGATCCAATTTTGGTGGAAATGGCAATGACCGTTTCAAAAGCAAGTCCATCTTCTAGCATAGAATTACATCTACATGGTAAACTCAAGAAACAGACACCACAATCCCTATATCTTGGACAAGCGACTACTGAAAATAGAAGGAATGAAAGGAATGAAATAAAAGGAATTAAATATTTATTAATAATTTTCTATGTAAAGAACCTCGTTCGACAACACGACTAGCAAACTTTTATGGAATCTCAGACATTTAATAGATGTAAGAAAAATAAAAATATGTTGTTTTATCTGATCAAAGTACCTGTGGTAAAGAAACTTGGACATTGACCAATCAGTGTAAATGAAAGATAAAAGCCTTCAAGGTATGAATGTATTAAAAAATGTTAAGAATCCCTTAGAATTCTTGAGTTAACTAAAAGATGGTGTTAAAAAAGTTGATTACAACAACTCAGCTACTTAATACTATCAAAAAGAGAAAGGTAGGTTACTTTGGTCGCATCATCAGTGCCAATAGAGTTCAAAATACATTTTTGGAAGTTAGAATCAGTGGAAAGCGACCTCGAGGTAGACCAAGAACAGTTTGGACTGAAATATCTAAGAGGCGGCGGGATTGAGCTACTCAGAGGTAGTGTCAGAGTTGCTTCAGTTCCTTTTATCTGTTGGTCAATTATCTCATTTGACCCCTTGCTGGATGGAATATGTTGATACTGATGATATTTTGTGTAAATCCCAGAATCCTGATTCTTCTGTAGAACAATTCAAAAAGTGTTTACGCATACAAAAATATACACGACCAATTTCTGGTGAATATACTAATCTGTATTATTCACCATAAGCCCATTTGGAATAAAGCAAGTTTTTTGAGCAATACCTTTATTGATTTATTTATAATACTTCTCTGATTTTTCAAATGAACCATTTGAGTGGTGACACCCTGGTGGATTTGTTTCTGCCCAGTATACAATTTCACCTTTGTTTAAAGCACCGCATAGCTCCATTATGTTCTTTGATGTTTGACCTTTTGTGCTTTTTCTACTCTCTTGTCTGTCAATTAACATTTTTTGCTTATTTGTCGAAGATCATTCTATAGAACTCGATGTTCAGGTTCTGTATCAATATAAGATGAATATCTAATGACCCACTCATTGTGATAGAATAATAATATGCCTTAACTCGATAACGAGCAAAAACTAAAAGCAAAAATTATTTATAGATGATGATAGATTGTAAAATACATTAGATAAAAACAATATGCTGTTGATTACGTTTCTCTCTTCTACGTTCATATTTCTCAAAGAACATTTCATTTAACCTAACACAAACCATTTGAAATTTTGAGCGCCATAAAGGACGATCAATTGCAACAACGTGCCAATCATCAACCAAATCCACCAATCTAAGTAAATATTTGCAATTGTCTTTATACCTCAATTTCGGTCGACCAACAGATCTCGAGCCATCAGCAAGTTCTCCAAATAGGACCATTTTCGCTGCTCTTTCGTCATCCATACGACCGACGTGTCCGAGCCAACGCAATCTACTTTTAGGAGAAGAACTTCGATATCATCAACATTAGCTCTGCTCAAGGCTTGCTCATTGCTGATGAAATCACTCCATTTAAGTTTTAAAATCGTATGGAGATGACGCTGCTGAAAGGTTCGCAACTTGCTGACTTCATGGCAATAAAGTGTCCATGTTTCACTACCATATAATAGGATCGGTAAGAGACATTGCTTGTAGACTGCCATTTTTGTCGCAGCTAAAAGATCATGGTTGTCGAACACACGGTTTCTTAGTCTACCAAAAGCACTGGACGTGGCTTGGATTCTGGCTGTTATTTCCACTTTCATAGTACAGTCTTTGGAAGCAAAACTCCCGAGATATTTGAAGCGATCTACATTTGCCAAAAGAGCTTCGTCAACAAAGAAAATAATTTCAGGTCCCATACAAAGTACCTCTGTTTTGCTAGCATTAATACGCAGACCAAAACGTTTTGCTGCAGCGTTATAAGCAGTGAGAAGCGCCTGAAGACCAGGACCAGAGTCACTCATGATCGCAATATCATCAGCATATTGTGCTTCACGGATGAACTCGTAAAATACTTTTAATTTGGCTTTCAGTCGCAGTAAGTCGAGGAATTTTTCATTAGTACGAAATCTGACTAAGATCGAGTGGTTGTGCTTGATATCNCCGAGATATTTGAAGCGATCTACATTTGCCAAAAGGAGCTTCGTCAACAAAGAAAATAATTTCAGGTCCCATACAAAGTACCTCTGTTTTGCTAGCATTAATACGCAGACCAAAACGTTTTGCTGCAGCGTTATAAGCAGTGAGAAGCGCCTGAAGACCAGGACCAGAGTCACTCATGATCGCAATATCATCAGCATATTGTGCTTCACGGATGAACTCGTAAAATACTTTTAATTTGGCTTTCAGTCGCAGTAAGTCGAGGAATTTTTCATTAGTACGAAATCTGACTAAGATCGAGTGGTTGTGCTTGATATCTTTGAAGGCAATCAGTAGTAAAACAGCTGCATAATATCCAAACAGAGTTGGTGCCAGTTTACAGCCCTGCTTGACTCCACTATTGTAATCAAAGAGATTGGATAGTTCACCATCAATAATTAAACGGGATTTAACGTTGGTGTAGAGAAGCTTAATAAGCTTGAAAAGTTTCGGAGGGCAGCCAATCTTTTTCAAAACAGAGTGAACGATTGACGGAATCAAATGCTTTTGTAAAATCTATGAAAGCAATGTAGAGGTTACGACGTTGTTCTCTACTTTTCTCCATTAGTTGCCGTACGGTAAATATTCCATCGATAGTACCACGCCCTGCGCGATATCCTTGCTGAGATTCTGGTAAAACATTACTCGCCAAGGTGGATAATATTTGCAATATCATATCGGCAATCAACTTCCCAACGACACTTAGTAGAGATATCCCTCTGTAATTGCCACATTGACTGCGATCACCCTTTTTGAACAGGATTGCAATGTTGGGATTTACAAAATCAGAGGGGATCAATTCTGTGATCCAGAAGATATTGAAGATGGTCAAGAGGTAGTTGGTCTAGAGTAGTCAGAGATTGTCCTCCATGTATAATGATCTCTGGAAGGATACCATCTGGTCCCGGGCTTTTTCCTGGTTTAATATTTGTGATAGCTTTGTCCAATTCCTCTTCAGTAAAACGGTTCGTCAAGAGTTTCAACGATAGGCATCTGTTCGAGTTCATCTAACACATCATGATCAGCTTCTCTTTCGATGTTTAACAAGTCTGAAAAATGCTCAACCCAGCGATCTTTGATATCTTTGTCGGATGACAAAAGTTGCCCATCCTTGGAACAGATCTGGTGTGTATTTTTAGATCTTGGACCATACACTTCACGCAAAGTACTGTAGAACTCTCTCAAGTTATTCTGCTGATAAAAGTTCTCGGCCTGAATTGCTTTGTTTGTAAACCAATCATTTTTAATCTGTCTAACAAGCTTTTGTATTTTCTTCTTATTTTGGTGCCTGTCCTTGAGAAGTGCGTTTATCTCAACATCGTTTTCATCAAACCAATCATTACTCGTCCTTTTGTTTTTACCAAAGACAGGAGCAGCGGCATTTTGAAGACATTCTTTCAGTTTATCCCAGTCGTAAACGGGGTTGGTTAATTGCTCTTCAAGATAACTTTGTAACTGGTCTATTCGATCAGGGGTCACTTTTATGGTAGGTCTAGCAGGTGCTTTTTTCCCTTTCTTTTTGCGCTTCAAGGAAGACGAGCATTTACATACAAGTAATCTGTGACCGGAAAAACAGCCAGTAGAAAGGTTGGCTTTGGTAACATCTTGCAAGATTGTTCGCATGTACATGGTCGAGCTGGTGCCAATGTTTGGATCTCATATGTTGTCAAGTGACTTTAAGAGAGTAGCGGAGCTGAAACATTGATCCCATGATGGTGAGACTAATTTGTGTACAAAAGTCAAGGAGCATCAGACCATTAGAATTCATACGACCGACACCATGTTTACCTACTACATCAGGCCATAAATTCCAGTCCAACACGTGCATTGAAATCACGGAGAGCAATAACATAGTCGTTTTTGTTTGTTCTGATTGCATTTGACAGTTGGCTGTAAAACAACTCCTTCTCGTCTTGAGAACGTTGCATCGTAGGACCATAGACACTGACAATTTTAAGGTAATTTCAAGACTTTAGTTGAAGTCTTAGAGACATGCGTCTGTCAAAAATGTGTGACATGTCAAGAGTAACATTGGACAAAGTATTCGAGATGGCAAAACCTATTCCGG
Organism: Morbakka virulenta; assembly: GCA_003991215.1. Classification (NCBI taxonomy): domain Eukaryota; kingdom Metazoa; phylum Cnidaria; class Cubozoa; order Carybdeida; family Carukiidae; genus Morbakka; species Morbakka virulenta. Next base: position 626,641 of record RDPX01000001.1, on the reverse strand, counting down.
CTTCCTTTATGTTCCACTACTCCAGTAGAAAGTGTAATCTTTTTCAATTAGACTCCCTGTGCCTTCTCTTCTGACTTCACTGATAACGCATATGTCGATGTTTGCACTTCTGAGTTCTTTTGAGATTATTGCTGTAGCTCTTTCTGGGCGGATAGAGTCTGTGTTATCGTTAGTGGTTCTGACATTCCAGGCTCCGAGAGATAATTTTTGATTACGTGACGGATTTCTCTTATTTTTCACCACCACCGTCGATTCTGGCGCATCAGTGTCCCCTGATGCGGTAGTATTATCATCAACAACATTCAAAACTATCATCTATATTCATTTATTTTGGTAGACTACCCCAGATGGAGACCACACTGTTTGGGATTAGAACAATGTCCCTTGGCAGGAAAACCTTACTGGTACAACAGCAAAGCAAAGCTAAGACAGCTGTGAAGGATAAACCTGTTGCAAAATTTAGACAGAGTTACCACCGATTTGATTGATAAAACTGCCAAGTGCCAGAAATACTGCCGAGTTGACTGGTAGATATGCCATGCCAGAATTGATGCTGAGTTAACAAACAAGACTGCCGTGTCGTATCCCTGACGAGGGGAGCTAAGGATGTACTAACACTTGTTCAAGGTGTGCATTCAAGCTAGTGGAGGGAAGGAGGAGCTTTACTTCTCCATTCTGTAGCGTGACCCAGGCCAGGCTACAGCCACTGCCACTGTATCAACATAAGATGAATATCTAATGACCCACTCATTGTGATAGAAGATCTGGGTTCATTAGAGGAACTTTCAAATTTAGTTAACTTCGTAAGCTCTTCGTCAGCTTTCTGCTTTTCCTTCCCCTTACGAGCTCCACTTTTATACGTTCTTGTTGACAAAAAAAAAGAAAATTATATATATATATATATATATATATATATATATATTAAAAATGCATTGCTACCGTTTTAAAAAATTCATGATATTTATTAATTAAATTAATAATTATTAATATTAAAATGCATGAGAATGGATTAATAATATTTGATCAACTACAGTAATTATATCTAGTTATATATGTAATGCAGAAAAACTGTTTCCTCTTTGTTAACTCTGAACTGAAATTGTATTACTAAATAAAAATAAAAGCCTACTAAGCATACAGATAGATATTTTTTAAGTAATAGTTAATAGGATCACAATAAATAAGGTATGTAATATATAAAATAAATCCGTGTATCACGAATTTTAATTCCAGTTTTAAACAATGAATGAATGGCAATTAAGGCTTGTTCAAAAGTTCAACTGATATTTGTTATTACTTTCTGAAAGACCACAAATCATACATTTTACACTGTAGTCAACAAATGTTGTAAAAGCACATGTTGTTGTTGTTTTCGTAATTATCCATGTTACTAAGGGCTGAGACTGATATTTGGAAAAAGAGCTAAGTAAAACCTTACCAAATATCAGGTTTGTATTCTCAAATCTGCAAGCAACTGTAGCTAGTACCTTGTTTCAGGTTTTAGAAACCCTAATAACAAAATTTGTTATAAAACAATTTTTTTGGCTTTACCATACATTATTTGTGACATTAAATCATAATAAAAACCCTAAAATTTGTTTTCATAGATTAATTTAACTCTAATTTGGTTGACGCATTATCATATTAACGGTAATGGAAACCAAATATGAAGTTCTGGTCCCAAAGAAATATCAATATAAACTTCTTTCCAATCTCATTCAAAAAATTGGCTTTGCCTTGGAAACTTGAGACTAAAAAGTTTTCTAGTTGTTGATTTCAAAAACAACGTGTAATTGACTTTGTTAATACCCAGAGATAGATGTATGCAGAAACGGTGGTGTGTTACTTGAAGCTGTCGCTGTGTCACACACGATGCGCAATCGATGTTAGTGTAGCGGTAGTACTTACATATCAGCAATGTAAACAATGTAGCATATTGGGCCAGGGGTGATAACAATAATGTTCAAATTACAGACTAAATGTGGTTCACAAAATAGTCAACACTGCGCTGGGGGAAAGTACAAGCAAAACAAATTGTCGGTAAAAGCTGTACATGTATATATATTTTATATTTTTTAATTTTTTAACTTTTCTCTAGTTCTCCATGTTTTATGTTTAACAAAGTGTAAAGGGTAAAGTTGGGAGAGACTGCCCTATTAGTAGAAAAACTTGAATAAAATCTCCATTTTGTGCCTTAATGAATGCACACTATGCTTAAAACAAATTTCAACACTGTAAGACCTACAAAATATAAAATGAAAGTAAAATATCAATAAGTGCAGAAAGCTATAAACAGACAAAACTTGGGTAAAACAATCTTCAAATTGAACGATCTGTCCTTCAATGAGGTGTAAATGATAAAAATAAAAAAAGATAAAGAAGTATTGAGCAAATGGAATGTTGAGTAATTTGATCAACGAATTGGTTCACATGATGTGCTGAAATATAGATTGCAAGATTCTGTATAACAATGCATTTATGGTTGTGCCTAACTTATCAAAATCTACCCCCTGTGACTCAAACTCTTTCTTTACTGCTTTGTTTATTTCGAAAGTGTTGAATAGTTTCCGTCTCAGATATACTGAATTTTTAAAATACCACATCATTTAAACATCATTTTTTTGTAAATTCTTCAATCGTTGTATAAAAGGACAATTTAATGAAAAATCTCTAAGCTCCTCAATAAAGTATTCCAATACCTTCCTTGTAGCCACCATTACGAAGCCAAAACATCCTGTACTCACGACACATCGTGTTAACGAATGAAAGAATAATAGACCTCTGCTGTGAGTACGATCCAAAAAAGCATGTGTATCAGGAATAGGAAGAAAATGTAAATTTTCTGCCGTCCCATACTTCACAAAAATATTTCGCCTCCTATCTCAGTAAAAGCGAAATGCAAACGACCGCCATGTCGGTGTGAGTAGCCTTTAAATTGTTGGATAAAAAGCCTTGCATGGTTGCATCTTTAGCAAGTGACAATACCCGTAAGCCTACTTTTGTGAACAAGGTGTTTTATTTTCAGTTTGTACTGTTTAAGTGCCACTAACGACATCATCATAGGATGTGCATATGATTTGTTTTCCTTTGGTTACAGTGAGAGATTTAACGATTTTGAAATAAGTCTGAAGAATTCTGTTTTGTTTTCCGAGGTTATCATATATTCCTGTTTCTAGGTATTTTAGTGTTTAATAAAATATGGTATTGTCAACCATTGTCTCTCATGTCTCTAGTGATATTCTTAATGCTATTTACAAAATAACAGTCAAACAACAACTCAACAAGTCGATATTCCAATAAGTGTTTTTTTATCAAAGAAATGAATGAACTTTAAATGTACTCACTAATGTTCTTCACACCTTTTAGCTTATAGGATTGAACAACAAGTGTTCCATCTATCAACATTGTGGAACAATTAACAATTGCTGAAAGAGCAACATGTTTACTTATTGAGCAGTTAATTAGTTAATTAGCATAGATTTCGATCTGTAAAGATTAATTTCTGCACCAAAAAATAAAGATGATGATGGAAGTGATATCGCAAACTGAAAGAAGCAATCTTAGTCTGCATCCCTTTCCCAACAAATGCCAACAAATTGGTAACAACTTTACTGCTTGCTTGAACTAAATTAATTTCCTTTATACAATTTTTTTTCCTAAAATTTTAAAGTTTATAGGAAATACATATTGCTTTTCTTAATTTGGACATATATTTGTTGTGAACATCAATAAAATTCTTCCGTAAATACGATTCGAATAGTATATCGGTCAGTTCTTCTATTTTGTATACCAGTGCAACAGCCATGTGAAAAATTTGTGATAAATAGTCCCAGAGCAAATTATACAACATAAATCACCCAAATGCCAATAACTTGATCGTTTTCTTAAAAGTAAAAACCGATCTTTTGGATTTAGGGAAGTATTGCAGTTTATCTTGGTGGTAATCATTGTAGTTATAGCAATTTTTATGGTATGGACATTATTATCTTTTTGGTAAAAAAACATCTGAGTTGTTAAACGTACTGAACATATTTGGTAACACTTCTCCTATATTTATGTATTTTATCATCTGTTTTGCAAGTGTTTGCTTCCCAACTTCTGTAGATCACAAATTATCTGTGAGGTAACGATCTTGGAATAATCACCATGTTTTCCTAATAACACTGTTTATCTTTTCTCTTACTTTACGTTTTTCACCGAGTTAATTAACGTCAACAGCACAGGGACTCAAGAACCATAGTACTTATTTTTTATTCATGTCTAAAACCAAAAGGAGTCATACTTGGTATGCGGCCATTTTGGATTGTCATTTGAAGTAAATATAAAAAAGACTATTAGATTACTTTCTTGAGTAGCAATGGATTTTTATGATCAAATGGAATGTTATAAAATTATTGTTCTAAAAATGGTCTTCATTTTAAAGAATTTAATCAACTAAGATATGAATACAGGTCTGTGACGTTGTTCCATACAAAAGCAGCAAAAAATGTCTGATTTAACGGTGTATAGCAAAATCAAAGTTTGTCATACTTTTGAAATGTAAGCTAAAAAAACATAAAAAATTATGAAAACTGACAAAAACAGCCAAAATGTTTACATTAGGTCTTTTCTTTGTTAATTAAAATCAGCACAAAATTTATAATTTAAAGTTTTGTCACATGACCACATTCAGATAGAAAAGACCATTTATTTGTCCCTGCTGTAGAGCATTGAAATCTTACAAAAGGGAGTGGAATACGATAGAGGAAGTAAATATTTCATACTTTGGACAAAAATTAATGTAGTATTATGATAAGAATGGTTTCTGGGCCTTTTGCCTAAGATCAGGTGCTCTGGTCTCTCCTTGGTCGAGTCTACTTATAGACTTCAACCATACAGGAGAAATGGCCTTGAAATGGTTGAGCGCTGGCTCTAGATTAACCCAAGAGAAACTTCAATTCAAATTCTAAATACATCCCTGTAGCCTACATATAAAATTAGTAAAGTTAATAGTTTAACGAATTTCCTATATCAATCACAGAAGTGTAATGGAAGAGTACAAAGAAAATTAAAGCAAATTGCTTCTTCAATCTTACTGTCTTGAAAAAGAGCACGCCACCTTTTCTTTACTTCCCAAACAAATCCGACTATTGCAGCTATAATTTGCCCTTCTATAACAAGGTAAAAACACGCTTAAAAACAATAGTAATAGACTAAAAGCAAAAATTATAGCCGATTTGACGTCAAAGGGTTGTTACATGACACCGGCTCCCAGTTAGGAAGCCCACGACAAATCAAAAATGGATGTTACTTTTCAATGTTTGCATGAAGCAGAAAGAAATGAGCCTGATATTCTGGAATAAATATCTTAAATCAGAAAAGTTTTCTTTTTATCGGAGTGGTTTACTGCTGCCCACGTGTAGTTTATATTTTTGAAATTTATGCTGCTTCTGAATGGTGACACACTATCTGAAAATGTTACCGTACTAAAGCATTTTGTAGATGTTTCCCCTTGGAATACTATCTTTTTTCAATTTTTGGGGGCCGCTAGTTAGTGAGCTCTCTAAGCCATAGCTTGCTTAGTTTGTGAGTAAACCCGGTACTGGTTGTTATAAACATCACAGAAATAGAAAAATATGTGAACTATACTTTTATTCTCCATTAACTTCAGCCATTATTCCAAATATACAGTTTTAACTTGTCCTAAATAAAGTGGTTTTCAAAAGTAATTTCTTTAAATTAAGTCATGTTTTTCCAGTCTCTTATGGCCAATTTGTGTTGTTAAAGTGTTGCTATAATTCCTTAAGGCGTTTATATACATACATATACATATATTGGTCAAATGATTTTTATGCTGGGACTCTACTAGACCAATAGGCAAGAAGGAAAAAGAAGAAGGCAAGTTTTTAATGAATATGGAAAACTTAGAAAGGATAGAGAAAGCTCACCACTTTTAAAGATTGGCTGGAAAAACCCCAAAATTGATTGATGAATTTCCCTCACCATTTTTACATTTTGACTAAACTCGACTAACACTAGTTGATTTCTTTAAAAGACTTGGTGTTATTTACTTAAACAGATCAACTTAAAGGACTTGTGGTCTACAAACTTGGTTTGGTATATAAACTTGCCTTCGATCTACATACCTGGCTACATGAGCCAGTGGACAACCAGACCTAAATCGGTGTCAGGCAAAACATCCTTTGTAGATGAAGAAAGAATATTTCACGCATTGTAAATTACTTCAGGTTCAGTGGCACCGTGGCATTCGTTTTAAGTTAATCACAAACTGAGGTCCTTTATTTTGTTTTTTAAATGTAGGGAAAAAAAGAGTCATCTGACAATTCATGATGGATAGAAATAGCTAAATTTTTATTGGTTCGATAAAAGAATGGTTTCCGTAATAGCTTACAAATATATTAGTCAAAAAACCTAAATTAATTAAAACAAACTACCACGAAACATTTATATTAAATAAACCATCTGGGTTGCAGCGCCTTCGAACAATGATGATCTTACCTCAGACGTTAGGTCCTCCTGTCTCTAGTGAGACATTGGGCAGCAAGACGGCGCCAGCGGACTCGATCCTTGGCCAGAGCTTGAATGTTTCGGACATAAATCTTCCTATCGCGCAGATCGCTTTTGAAAGTGGCTCGCCAAGTTGTTACCGGCCTGCCCTTCTTGCGCTTTCTTCCACTTGGCTTCCAATTCAGAACCTGTTGTACTAATCGTCCAATTGGCACTCGTAGTGCATTTCCAGCCAATTTCCACCTTCTCTCTTCAACTATCTTGTGTAACTCCTTTTGACCAGTCCGCCTCAAGATTTCATCATTTGTAATTCTTTCTCTCCACGAAACCCCTATAATCCTCCTCAAGGTACGCCGATGAAATGCATTCAATTTCTGCTGTATCCTCTTGGTGCTCTTCCACGTTTCGCTAGCATATAGGGCTGTGGAAATTATAATAGCTGTGTACAGTTGCAATTTTATCTTCAAGCCCATCTGCTTTGACATCCAAATTTTTTTCATGGATCGGAATGTGGCACCTGTTGTTCCCAATCTGTTATTGATGTCTGTGTCAACCTCACCAGAGCTGGTGACCTCACTCCCTAGATAGGTGAACTTGTCCACAAAATCAAGGGGGTTCCCTCTGACAGTGATGGGTGGTGCAGTAGTATCAGGAATGTTCATAACCTTACTCTTGTCTTCATTGATTCTCAATCCGACTTTAACACTTAGTTCCTCTAAACTATTTGTCATTTATTGGCACCTCTCATTATCCTTGGCTATTAATGCAATGTCACCTGCAAAGTCAAGGTCAGTAAGGTGGCGCCCTCTGCCCAGGGTACTCCGAAGGTGTCATTTGCTATGGCATTTTTCATCACAAAGTCAATACATAGGATGAACAAGAATGGTGACAGTATACACCCTTGCCTCACTCCAGAAATTAACTTAAGTTCTTCTGTTTTGCCTGATACTGTCCGGACTGCACGTGTTGGGTGATCGTACATGGACTTGATGACGTTGATGGCTTTTTCTGTCATTTAATATACTTTCAACACTTTCCAGATGTACTGTCTGTGCAAGCTATCGAAAGCTTTTCGGAACTTAATGAAATTTATAACAAGCTGTGCTTGGAACTCCAAGTTCTGTTCAATCAAATTTCTCAGAATGAAAACTTGTTCGCCAAAATTCATCAAGACAATATTACTCTTAGACTCTTTCCAACATCATTTCGCTAAACGGTTTGAAAAAGTACTTTAAAGAGTGGAAAAATATTTTTCTAGCTTCTGTATTAAGGTCAATTTTTCATTTACAAAGTTAACAAATGAAAAATTTAGCATTTAGCAAAGTTTAAAAATACATCATAGATCAAAACATTAATATGCTGTGTTACTTTGATATCAAACTTTCCTTAGGACCAAAACTTTGACATGCACCCTGAAACGCTGTACCACAAATATGGTGAGTTATTACTTATTCCAGGAAATGTTTTGTAGAATTAAAAAATGTAGCTAGTAAATCACTTAAGTCGAAGTTTTGAAATGTTAAGTGGGCTTTTTCCTATTTTCTCTCTTTGTTCCTCCTTTCATCAAAATGTACTTGTTCTCTTGGTCCAGTGGAGTAATTTTAAAAACGATATCGACCAAAATAAAAGTCATCCTAATTTGGATATTTGATTTTCGAAGAACAGGTGTCTTGCCATGGGACGCTCAATCGAATATTCGTAGCTATGATTAAGATGTTCAATGCTAAAAAAATTATGAAAATCGCCACAGTCAAGATTACTGTGGACAAACGTTCTGTTTAAGACCAACCCTTTTTCTTGATCTTTCTTAATTCTCTCTTTGTTTGCCTATTGATAAAAGCTTCCTTATTCTGGCGTCTTGGCCCAGTCAAAAGCTAGGATAAAAAGTTATCACCCAAATAAACATAACTTTACTTGCAATATTCAAGTTTTATATGTCAAATTCCTTATTTGACTACTCAAAATCAAATGTGATATTCTATCTAGTCAATTCATTAACCATTTTGATACACTTATTACAATATTTAGAAGATTTAGATGAAATGGATTGGACTGTTTTCTTTCTTAAGTTCCAGTGGCCCCCAAAAGAGGCCCCAGGTAAATTATGAGATTAAATAACATTTTTACAACTAATTTAGGCTTCGAGTATTCGGGAAATGTAAAACATTGGAAATCTCAAACACTACAACAAAACTTGTAATAGTTGTCATGCAACGAAAGATTGTACATGACAACAGCTAAACTCTTAACAGAAAATTTCTCTAAACGTTTTCACAGTGGCACCTTTAAAAAATCTGTCTAACTGACCTTGTAAAAAGACTAAATGTTGCCAAAGGATGAACAGAAGTGGATTTTTAGCTTCTATTTTTGCGTGCTTTGAGGTTCAAGTATTATTCCTGATTTATCGAAAGAAATATTATTTAACATCTTTCTCATAACGTACAGTATACACGGCGAGGGTACTAAATTAATCTCAGATTCAGAGGCTGAGGACAGCAAATTAATTGACGAATAACAGTTCTCTGGCAAAAAAGGGCCGATAACAAATATTTTGGTAAGTGAAAGTAAGAAATCCAAACACAAAAAAAATAAAATAGTCTAAAAATATAAAAATGGTAAGTACTCTATGTTATAAATAGCATAAATGTTGTTTATTTATACATCGCTATAGAATATGTAATAGCTGTTGGGTTCCTTCATCATAAGGAGAGATATTCTGCATGTCTTACTTCGTGCGCATGTCCTATTTTCATAGCTCTGAAATGCACATTAACGACACCTCATTTGTGTTTTCACAAATTTAGAAAGAGGAATTGGAGCAATAGTCGGAAGTACATGACCTTTCAAACGCTTCTATCACTTAAACGTTTGGCAATATTATTGACAGCTGTTTTGTTTACCGATCAAGATACGCGCAATGAAAAATTGACCTAACTAGAAGGATTAAATTCAGCATGTTGAATAGAGTCAACCTTTTGGATATGAAATGTTCATCAGATCAAAAAATGTTCGGAGAAGACGACTTGCTGAAACATGTTAATCTAGAAATTTAATGTCTTCCATGCTTTTATATTTCCGATTTTATTTTTTGACTATTAAAGGGCATGGAACTGAAAGACTTAAAATAGAATTTTATTTCATCCATAAATTACTTGTTTTTACATCAATACCTGAGAAATAAATTTCAAATAATGGAATCCCTCTGTTGTAAAACCATCTTTTAAAAACTATTTTATCAGAAAACTGAAAAAAATTTTAAAATAAATAACGTCTTGATCCGCAGACAGCTTAGTCATATGTAGTTAGGATTCATAGCTGTTCAGCGATCCACCTGGATGAAAACTAGACTGTTAAATATATTATCAAAATATACGTGCAATTGGGTACTTTTAAACACTTAAGAATTACATGATTCCTAAGTCTGTGCTCCTTATTTTCTTTCTTGCCAAGGCATAAGAAAAAATTTGTGCAAAAAATTCGGTTTAACTCTCCATTCTGCACCATAATCTACGGAGCCTCTTGTTTGGTTTGCTTAGGATGCAGTGTGCTATACCAATCTTCCCTTTGAAATTTTGCCTTGTGCTCAACCAAACACTCGTTTGCTTTATTTGAGCTAACATTGTAGAAGTCCTTGTTCAAAAGATGGTTCACTGTGTTTAACTTGTCTTTTTTCTATTGTATCGACAGTCTTATTAAATTGCACAGATAAGATTCTTCAGGATTTATTTAAAGCAGTGGCTTAACATGACATTTTCCCTTTCGTTTCCAGTGAAGGAATGACACTTTCAATATATAATCATGGTACATACCTTATCTATACTCATAATATCGATTGTGTCAGAGACGTCATCATTTTATCAGTGCGTCTACCATACTGTGTTGTATACAAATGTGATTGTTCTGACAGCAAGATAAATAACTATTTTGAGTACGCAAGTTTCGAAATTACTTCAGAAGGTGCATTTTTTACAAAGAATTCGGGTAAAATCTTAATTTGAAAAGGACATATAGAGTGCACTTTTTATCATTTTTTGCAATTTTAATGTTTGGTAATCTTTTCTCCACTTTTAATTATGAGGATAACCTTTATGGAAGTTCTTACCTGGAATAAAACGTATAAGTGGTAGTGGTGATGGTGGGGTTCATTCGTGTATTTTCCTGCAATGAATATGGAGACATGAATTTGTGGTTAGAATATTCCAACAATTTATCAACATCTTTCTCTAACCACTTCTCTTTAATGTATGTTATTTATTTAAAACCTTTCTATAAATATAGATCAATCTGTATGGCAGTAAGAGTAATTCAAACAATTTAAAATGCTATTTATGGGGGCAATTAATTAATGCAACAGGTTAGTGATTTAATAAACAGGTAATAGTAAATCAAATATATCTTCATTGACTGCTCCTAAAGGAAATGATTAATTCTTTAAAGTGTTTTATAAACACGTGATAAGGGCTATTTGATATGTGTCAAAGTTGTACCTTTACTAAATGAAATAAATATATAAGGTAGAAATGTACGTAAAAACTATGCTCCATAAAAAAAATTTGAAGTGAGTTGAGAATTTGTGGCTAGATTTAAATATTAAGTTTATATTCGCTTTAAAAGTTGCCAAAAGATAAATGTTGAACCTAGACATAAAAACATTCAAATCACATAATAGAAGAGAACATTTAGAAGCCAAAGAGTTCCACAACCCAGCTATTCGGAGGAAAGAAACTACATTTATTTAAATGTTCATTACAACTAGAAGCAACAAGTAAATAGAGACTGTGATGTCCAAAGAATAGAGTGAAAAGAGATGCAACAAAGTGAACTGGCACCAACAAGGATAGCTTATTAGAACACCTTTCATGAGAATATCTACAGACAAGACTAAGACATATTCACATTCCATCAATGCTTCAAAGGTTAAGTAACGGCAGCAGGATATATCAAGGTAAGAAACGCATCTGAACTCTATCAAGAACAGGGAGATAAGGTATGGGCAGGGAGACAAGGTATGGGAGAGCCCGTCTTGATTTGACATTAGTATTTCTTGTAAGAACGGATGTTAGGCTTATAGAAAAACAAGATGGCTTCAGACATCAGGTAATTTTTACTTCGGTTGTTCTTAAAAAGCAGACTTAACAATATAATAAATACAAGAAGCCCCCAAAAGATCTGGAGAAAATTACAAGAGAGGAAATAACCTCATCCGAGTTAATACCAAAATGATTTTCTGTGAATGTTGGAAGGAGGAAAGGACTCTTTTTTCTGTAGAACAATATGATTTACTTTTTTACTATATTGGAAATATGGAAATATCTAGGCAAGTAGTCACTAGTTTTTAACAAATTTAAACAAAAAAATTTTACAAGTTAAAGGTAATATTAATCCAAATAGTTTGATCGTCAACCAAAGATTTTTGAAAGGATTAATTTTCAACTTTTAAATCTTGTGAAAAACTCATAAGTGGGAGGAGGTATTTTGATTCCCAGCTTAATCAAATTTTCATAATTTTCTTAATTTACATAATTTACATAATTTACATATTTTACATATTTTACATATTTTACATATTTTACATAATTTACATAATTTACATAATTTACATAATTTACATAATTTTCAAGTAATATAACACCAGTTAGTTATATTAAAACCAAATTTTGAATTTAATCATCATTATTATTTAAAGTATATAAACTTGAATTATTGGAACAACACTAACAGAAAAGACATTCTGAAAAGAAACAAATTCTTTGCCGCTTTGAGACCATTATTTAAATCAGCATTCATTCTTTTAATATATATTGCTTCTTTGAAATCTAGAATGCCCCAATTTAAGGCTTTGTCCACGATTTCAGTGTTCTCATTCACATAATTAATCTTTAGACTACGGTCATCATCATCAAAGACATCACAAACTTTGTGACGTAGTATGGAAGCAATATATCGTACTTCCTGACACTTTGTGAGGTGTTGGTGAACTGCACCGTTTTCTATAGTACCATGTTCAATACATCGTTCATGTAGATTACGGTCAGTTTTACCAATGTAATCTGCAGAGCATACAGGGCAAACAAATAGGTAGACAACTTTCGATTTCATTTGTGTCTGTGAAAGATTTCAAAGAAACAATTCATATTAAAAGAATGAACCCTGTTTTAATTAGTGGTCTCAAAGCGCCAAAGAATTTGTTTCTTTTATCTTAGCATTGCTCGTTGTTTTATTGTTTTCTTCTGTTTCATGTCTTGCATTACATCTACCTGATCCCCTAGTCGATTGAGCTTTCAATGGGTTTTTTAATTGTCTTTAGCGCATAAAATATAAACAATTTTTGTTGGGTTTCTAGTTGCCTGAAAAATGTGTCTGGAATACAATTGTAGCAGAAAAAGCTGTCAGTAGTGATACAAGGTGAGAAGAACTGAGATACGTCAGCATAAAGAAGAAAGGTTACTATGGGTTATAGGGTTTTAACAAGTAAATGTAGAGCTGTGTTATGGGGTCGATCTTATAGAGTTTTGCGAATGTACGACTTAAATCTACCTACTACATGAATTAAAATTTTCGGGGAGTCATAAAACGAACATTCTGATAATTGAATAACATGGCAACTGTTCAGATGAATTGAATGCCTCAATATCAGACTCACTACAAATACTTTGATATATTTCTATGTACTGTCAGTTATTTGGCTAGGAATGGGGAATACTGTAGTAATGCGTTGTTGTCATACAACAACAACCGCTTGAGCAATGTGCTTTTCTATTTTATCTCACTCTTGTGTCTATAGTATAGGTGCCTGCAGTCAACGTACATGGCTTGTTGCTGGGTGCTGAATGACGTTTTGCACCCATTTATCATTTATTTCTGTGTAACCACTTGACAATGATAGTCATCATCATCGTCATCACTTCTTTATATCTCCCGTTTATGTATTTCACCTTAGATTAATTATCTTTCTTTCCAATGTCACGACCAGTTATATTTATCTCTCGATTAGATTGTGGTCTTTTAGGTGCTTCAATATAAGACAATTTAGCTTCGAAAATGAATGCTTTGTTTTCTAAGCCGTCATCTTGTTGAGTCCATAACAACAGCTTTTTTGTAGAATAAGCAATAAGTAGGTCGTAGTGTTTAGTCACTAAAAGCTCTTTTAAGTAGATCTCTCTATGCAAACTGAGTGTGACTAGCATAACAACCACAAATTCTTTAAAGAATAAGCAATGAGAAGGCTGAAGTTTTAATTTATCCACAGCTATTACCTGGTAGTATTTTTCAAACTGTGTAATATTAAATATCTTCTTCAATAAAAGTTCTTCATCGTCTTTATCATTTACATGAAGTCTTTATGATAAATGATTCAACATATTTCTCTAAATTTATTTTCTTCCTCTGATTATAAGAAACTATTTTCTTTTTCTTATTCTTTAATATTTATATTAAGATAGTTCAGGAAACACAGACAAGTTAATAGGAATAATACTGATAGAGAAATAATAAATGAAAATGTAAATTCGTGTTATTTAAAGAGTAAATACTAAGCTTTAAAGAACTTTTTCTGAAAAATCAATGTCACAGTAGTCTGTGTAAATCGAAGTTTATTTATCTCAGTTAATAAAACAGATATATATCCAGGTTTATAACTAGCAGCCTTGTTACATTGATTTATTTTCAGTACAAATCAGTAGGTATTGTGGTTCTATACCAGGTGTATATTATTTAAGTCTCCTTTTAAAGCTTTAAAATATTACATCCAATGTCTAAGAAGATAAGTTAATGTTGTGTAGAAATCAGGAATTTTAATTGGAAAATATTTTAGCCTTCATTTTTCTCAAAACTGTTTTTACAAAAAGATTAAAACTCTTTGTTTCACTTCAAAGATACTCAGAGGACTAGAAAAGAGGCCTTTAACATCTTTGGAAAAATAATTTGGAGATTATTGTTTTTTGGCTGAACTGTCCAAATATGTAATAAGCCACTATTAAAAAATTAAAAAAACTTTTAAAAATTACTTTATTTTACTTAAAGTAATATTGTATGTGGAAAGAATGTGTGGCCAACAAAAGGGACCAAAGGTGTGGAGTGAAGATCTTAAGCACAAAAACTCTGTTAAGCAAGAATAAAGGGATATTTGTACCCTGGGAAACGAAGAAAATTAAAAGAAACTGGTGAAGTGAATGCTCGTCCAAGCAACAGAATGTCGGAAATGATTGAATAGTAAAGTTAAAAATGTGCATCAGATATTTAAAAACTGGGAATGCAGTTGACTGTTAAAAAATACTCTTTCATTACATCGTGGAGAAAGAGAAAATGAACTACAACTAGAAAAAACCAACCCTGTTCTCTATCTTTACACATCAAGGGCCTGTAAAGACCACACAGGAAGAAATTTAACAAATCACACCAATAATACCTGGGTAAAAGTGATTGTAAACAGATTAAGAAAAGAAATAAAATATAAACACTAAACACTGAAATGATAACTGATACCATACCCAGACTACAAATTCATCAATAAAAGATAAGATAGGATGACTTATTGTATGCAGTCATCGACACGATGACTGCATACAAAAAGCATATAAGAAAGAAATTTTATCAATGAAGAAACGAGAATTGAACAACAGCATTTAGCAAGTGGTTCATCATCAAGCCTGAAAGACTGTTGGATATTGTGGAACCAAAAAATGACAGCCATACCATAAACACGTTGCACAAAGTTAGTATACTATCCCAGCACATTAATTGTTTGCTCCATTAATAGGTGAACAATAGTTTTTCTTTTGACTCATATGATGTTTTGAATGCACATTCCTAGATATACTTGTTTGTTGAATATCAGTTTAGTCTTTTTCATTTTTGTAAGTATTTATTATATGCTCTGAAATTTGATTCCTTACATCTTGTGTTTTTAGAGAGTTGTTCCTAGCTGGCTTCCTGCTCTCAAATTATATAAGAAAAGCAGTTCAGTAAAATGCCTTTTCTATAAATGTCATAGAGAATACAATTTTATAAAATTTGGCTTATTCTAGGGAAGACTTCAATAAAAAATTTGTTAATAAAGTATAACTCCAGTTGATACTCACAGTAAAATTTGTCTTGTAATTGTCGGAGTTAAAATTGCTTTGGGGAGAAATTTCTAAGGAGCGGTTTTTAAAACTTAACTAATTTAAAACATTTCAAACATTTTTCACGCCACTATGGGAATAAAATGCTCAAAAAATTCTCATAAAACTTCCTTTTGGTTTTTGTTGAAGAAATTGCCTGACCCTCAAACAAGCTTTGAATAAGAAAGAATGAATGAATAACAATGACATGTTAAGGTAGAACTAACATTTCGTTTTATGAGCTTTAAAAATAATTAACCAAACCAAACAAATATTTTTATTTTGGCTTTTACAAACATTCAAATAAGAGGCGCGAGGTAATCACTACAAAAATAAAAATATAAACAAAAATACACTTTAAACTTGAGGTTTTGCTATGAAAAATTTACTTATAGTCTTTAAAAATCGTATCCATCAGAGTAATAATATTTTATAATTTTTTTCTGCTATTAGATAATTTTGAGATTTGTACAGTCCTGACTGTTGTTGACACCCTGATAAAATGTTTTTTTTAAATGATAATTCTATGCTATTCTTTGAAGTCGGCTAACGTTAATTTTGATAAATTAGGAGCGCAGTAATTGCCAATGACAGAAATTGTGATTGGTGTAGAGATCAGGAGAAAAAGGCAATTCATGAGAATCCAAATTAGAATATTCACTTTTTAAGATTACAAAATGACAATGACATTAAGATTACATTTTTTATTAATTAAAACAAATTTTTAATTAATTTCTACATAACTGCCTAATTCCATATTTATCCTTTGGAAATCATTCACATTGTTTGGGTTTTTCATCTCTTTTCATACTTTATGCAAGTGCTTCCATCAAGTTAACAGCTAGAATTTCTCTTTTCTTGTACCACCCTTGATGATAATCTATTGCTTTACCGGTTTTTCAATGTAATTTTAATCATTTGCTGTTAAGATTCCTAAAAGCAGGATTTTCATTTAGGCCATGAGTTTCTTCCTTGTACTACTGATCATTGGAACTCCATAGTAAATTTAAGCTTAGTCGATTCAAACGTTTCTGTAACAGGTATCGTAAGGCCATGGTTTTAATTATTATTCTTATCCCATGCATTTCTTCCTTGCTTTAGCTTTCAATTTTTCAAAAATTACTAACAATTAATTAAAAAAATTTCTTGTCTTCGCAGTTTACCTAGAATAAGAAAATACAGGACAAAAAAAAATGATGCTATTTGCTCACTATGTTTGGATATCAGTTAATTAATTCATTTTTTCTCAGTTGGATAACAAGGCAACCAGTATCGTAATATAGAAATGACAGAAATATTAAAGGTTAACATAATATATTTTATAAAGTAAGTAATTTCCTATCAAAGTGGTAATTGTGTCTAACAGAGAAGGGCTTTTCAAGGATAAGAAACAAGAATAGCAGAAGAGACCGCATTAATTAAAAAGAGAAAGCTTAATGATAGCTTTTGAAATTTTAAGAACAAAATGTTTAGAAAGATTTAAGCAATTTCAAGAGAAATAAAATGTTAAGTAGAATAAAATAAAATAAAGCTTTCTTTTTTTTCATTTTATACAACTGACAATTCGCTTCTGATGTAAAAAAAATAATTCTTTTTCAAACAAAATCCTAATCAGTCATGAGAGAAAAATAATTATTGAGTGATAAGCTTGAAAATATTGTAGTAAGCTGGTGTTAATAGGCTCTTTTATTGAGACTTAAATATAACTTTCTTTTTATTGTAATCGACTTCAGCATTTGATAATAGGTAAAAGATCTTGAATTAAAATTACAAATTTTAAATTTTCATAATTGCTTATAAAACTTTACTTTTTTAACTGATGGCAATACTCAGGTTGTAATGTCATTTGGACATGTAAATATATTCAAGTAGAAAATTTACAAAACACATCACAGAAGGCAAACAACAGATATTGTTATCAATGTCTATGGATGAATGTGCATGAATAAAAATGAATACAGTAAAGGAATAACAAGGACACTTTAGTTATCTCAATCTAATACAGGTCACCACAACACTATACAATGGAAAATATATCAATAAAAAAATATATAATAATTTATGATAAAATGATCGTAGGAAGTAAATAGTCTATAAAACACCACAGATCTTCGAGGTTAATTTATTTCCAATTGTCACCCTTAGATACTTAAAATGTGGTTATGAGTCAATTTGAAGTAGGCATTACATGGCCATCATTTTGACAGCTAAGTTTTCTGAAAGCAAACTAACAACTGTAATCACTGACCTCTGTTAATATTAATAAAAGCCTTCAGTATGATATTTATATGTCATACCATTTATGAGTTACTTTATTGTTTCACAGCTGAAAACAGTAACTAATTCAGCGAAGGAACTGAAAAAGGTGTTAGTCTTTATATTTATCAATTATGTTTTCAAGCCGTTCATTAACATTTCTTTTAATTAGCCTTCTTTCTTAGGGGTTCATGCTCTGCAATAATCTGCTGTAGGAGATCTTGATTCAACTGGTATTCTTTTCACAGCAGCTCAATCAGAAAAGAAAGATTGGGAGCTCTGGTTCTAGCAATCTAAATATTTAATGATGTCTTCTTTCAATTAAAATATTTGTGTGACCAAGCCCTTTTATTGTCCNCCTGACCCTCAAACAAGCTTTGAATAAGAAAGAATGAATGAATAACAATGACATGTTAAGGTAGAACTAACATTTCGTTTTATGAGCTTTAAAAATAATTAACCAAACCAAACAAATATTTTTATTTTGGCTTTTACAAACATTCAAATAAGAGGCGCGAGGTAATCACTACAAAAATAAAAATATAAACAAAAATACACTTTAAACTTGAGGTTTTGCTATGAAAAATTTACTTATAGTCTTTAAAAATCGTATCCATCAGAGTAATAATATTTTATAATTTTTTTCTGCTATTAGATAATTTTGAGATTTGTACAGTCCTGACTGTTGTTGACACCCTGATAAAATGTTTTTTTTAAATGATAATTCTATGCTATTCTTTGAAGTCGGCTAACGTTAATTTTGATAAATTAGGAGCGCAGTAATTGCCAATGACAGAAATTGTGATTGGTGTAGAGATCAGGAGAAAAAGGCAATTCATGAGAATCCAAATTAGAATATTCACTTTTTAAGATTACAAAATGACAATGACATTAAGATTACATTTTTTATTAATTAAAACAAATTTTTAATTAATTTCTACATAACTGCCTAATTCCATATTTATCCTTTGGAAATCATTCACATTGTTTGGGTTTTTCATCTCTTTTCATACTTTATGCAAGTGCTTCCATCAAGTTAACAGCTAGAATTTCTCTTTTCTTGTACCACCCTTGATGATAATCTATTGCTTTACCGGTTTTTCAATGTAATTTTAATCATTTGCTGTTAAGATTCCTAAAAGCAGGATTTTCATTTAGGCCATGAGTTTCTTCCTTGTACTACTGATCATTGGAACTCCATAGTAAATTTAAGCTTAGTCGATTCAAACGTTTCTGTAACAGGTATCGTAAGGCCATGGTTTTAATTATTATTCTTATCCCATGCATTTCTTCCTTGCTTTAGCTTTCAATTTTTCAAAAATTACTAACAATTAATTAAAAAAAATTTCTTGTCTTCGCAGTTTACCTAGAATAAGAAAATACAGGACAAAAAAAATGATGCTATTTGCTCACTATGTTTGGATATCAGTTAATTAATTCATTTTTTCTCAGTTGGATAACAAGGCAACCAGTATCGTAATATAGAAATGACAGAAATATTAAAGGTTAACATAATATATTTTATAAAGTAAGTAATTTCCTATCAAAGTGGTAATTGTGTCTAACAGAGAAGGGCTTTTCAAGGATAAGAAACAAGAATAGCAGAAGAGACCGCATTAATTAAAAAGAGAAAGCTTAATGATAGCTTTTGAAATTTTAAGAACAAAATGTTTAGAAAGATTTAAGCAATTTCAAGAGAAATAAAATGTTAAGTAGAATAAAATAAAATAAAGCTTTCTTTTTTTTCATTTTATACAACTGACAATTCGCTTCTGATGTAAAAAAAATAATTCTTTTTCAAACAAAATCCTAATCAGTCATGAGAGAAAAATAATTATTGAGTGATAAGCTTGAAAATATTGTAGTAAGCTGGTGTTAATAGGCTCTTTTATTGAGACTTAAATATAACTTTCTTTTTATTGTAATCGACTTCAGCATTTGATAATAGGTAAAAGATCTTGAATTAAAATTACAAATTTTAAATTTTCATAATTGCTTATAAAACTTTACTTTTTTAACTGATGGCAATACTCAGGTTGTAATGTCATTTGGACATGTAAATATATTCAAGTAGAAAATTTACAAAACACATCACAGAAGGCAAACAACAGATATTGTTATCAATGTCTATGGATGAATGTGCATGAATAAAAATGAATACAGTAAAGGAATAACAAGGACACTTTAGTTATCTCAATCTAATACAGGTCACCACAACACTATACAATGGAAAATATATCAATAAAAAAATATATAATAATTTATGATAAAATGATCGTAGGAAGTAAATAGTCTATAAAACACCACAGATCTTCGAGGTTAATTTATTTCCAATTGTCACCCTTAGATACTTAAAATGTGGTTATGAGTCAATTTGAAGTAGGCATTACATGGCCATCATTTTGACAGCTAAGTTTTCTGAAAGCAAACTAACAACTGTAATCACTGACCTCTGTTAATATTAATAAAAGCCTTCAGTATGATATTTATATGTCATACCATTTATGAGTTACTTTATTGTTTCACAGCTGAA
This sequence comes from Morbakka virulenta, assembly GCA_003991215.1. Taxonomy (NCBI): domain Eukaryota; kingdom Metazoa; phylum Cnidaria; class Cubozoa; order Carybdeida; family Carukiidae; genus Morbakka; species Morbakka virulenta. The sequence continues at coordinate 606,244 of RDPX01000001.1, read as the reverse complement.
AACAGTAACTAATTCAGCGAAGGAACTGAAAAAGGTGTTAGTCTTTATATTTATCAATTATGTTTTCAAGCCGTTCATTAACATTTCTTTTAATTAGCCTTCTTTCTTAGGGGTTCATGCTCTGCAATAATCTGCTGTAGGAGATCTTGATTCAACTGGTATTCTTTTCACAGCAGCTCAATCAGAAAAGAAAGATTGGGAGCTCTGGTTCTAGCAATCTAAATATTTAATGATGTCTTCTTTCAATTAAAATATTTGTGTGACCAAGCCCTTTTATTGACCTAAATAATCACTAATTTTAACACACTTAAATGTGAGTTGGTTACATCAGATTATACCAAACGTGAGATAAGGTATGAGTAAATCTTTGATAATAATAAATAAGAGCACTTTTAGTACTTTTTCAAATAAATTAATATACTTTTTATCTCTAAAGAAAAATTGACTGTTATAGTTATGGCTGTGTTTTGACTGCCCACAAAATATCGCCACAACTTTAAACTCACCTTAGTTGCTTTACAAAATCAATCTTACATCAGAGCTTTTAGCTTAATATTAAAGCACAATTAGTTTTGATTTCAATGAATCAGAATCTGTTAGAGAAGAGTCAATGAGAAACATTTACAACTTCCTTTCTGATTAATTTTGTTATCTGTTTTAAATTGGTATCATTCAAACCATAATGCACATTTGTATTTGACAAAATTTTTCTGTAAAAACAGGAATCTAACTTATACAGAACCTTGGAATATAACATATTATTTATTCTCCAGATGATATTTTCTTAGATTATTTCCAACAAACTGATTTTTGATCTTGTAAGCAAGATTTAAATCATTTATTTACCTTGCATTTAATTGTGTACAATACAATCTATTGCATATATGCCTGAATGACCTCTAAATAGCTTCCTTAAATTAAATAGAAGTTAAATTGTTCCATATTTTAGGAATCAATTTAATTAAAAATAGCAAATATCTTGCTAATTTAAAAACAAGTGGAATTCTTTTGTAATTAAGACAAAATTCTAAAATGTTTTTTAATGTATAGAAACATTTTTTCTTCATTAACATAGAAATAAAAATATATTTATAAAAAGTTTTCATCATCGAATAGAAAAGTTTTAGGGTAATCTTGTAGCCATGTATTACCAAATTCAGCAACGGAGTCTTTAAATTGACTCTTTTGAATTCATGAAGTTTTAGAATTTGTTTCCTAAAATGCTCTTTTATTCATTTGACTTAAAATGAAAATATGCTTTATAATGGCATTTTTAACGTCCTGAGTATCATAAAGAATGTTGGCCTTTATTTCAATCTTATATTAAAAATATAATTCTATTGTAGCTTTCTGAAAAAGTAGATTGGTTCTTTCCCATTTCATCATCTCACTTTTTATCATAATTTTGGTAACTTAACTCCTGTTTTTAATTCACTTTTAGGTAATGTTTTAAATATTTCTTTGGTGGCTCATTATTCTTCTTTACTTTTTTCTTTAGATATCAAGAAATCCTTTGTCTGGCGTATCGTAAACGTGGTAGGTTCTACCATGTGTTGAATCTTAGTAATGACGTAAATTCGCGGCCAAATAGCACCTGCAGGATTGCTCTTATAACAATAATAACAATAATAAATAATAATAATAATAACAATAATAATAATAACAATAATAATAATAATAATAATAATAATAAAAGTTCAGGAACAAACTTGGGACGATGTTTCTCTTCAGGATCTCCAGGCTGCTTTACTCAAATCAAGTAAATGGAAGGCTCCAGGAAATTATAAAATTTCAAAGATCTGTTTAAATTCTCTCTCTGCATCTCATGATAAATTAATTACCTTTTATCATTCTTGAGCCAGAACATATTCCACCATGGCTTCTCAATTGAATCACGTATCTTCAACCAAAAAAAATTGCTGAGACTGACGTTCCAAAAAAAGTATGAACCCATCACATGTCTCTCAACCATGTATAAAATTTTCACTTTAATTCTGAGTATACATATTCCATTTTAACTGATAATAGAGATGTTTGAAAATGAACAAAAAGGGTGTAAACGAGGTTTTTATGGTTGTAAGGACAAGCATTTGATAAACAAAATGTTTTTGAAGACTGGTATTACAAACACATATATATCACATAAAATATCACAGAAATCTCTCTATAGCTTGAATTGATCATACAAAGGCGTTTGATAGTGTTTCTCATAGCTGGATAGAAAAACGTCTTAGCATCTATCGAACTTTTGCAATTATTGGAAATTTCCTTTTTAATAGCATGAAACTCTTGCAAACAACATTAAAGAGTAAAGAAGAGGGATGGTTCAGTTGTAGCTTTCACTCGTGACATCAACGATAGTTTTGAGTACATAGCTTGATAGCAGTAAGGTCTGGATGCTTAAATTAGCAGTCAAACATGAACAACTGAAGACACTTTTTTTCATTTTAAATGTTGCTTCCAAATTCAAATATACGCTTAGATTGGAAGCATTTAATTCGCAATCTGAGATCTTGATATACACACCCATAGAAATGGCAAGAAATTCAAAATCGAATGCAAAATCTGATGGTCTAAAAATTCTTATTGAAAAATTGAGGTAATAAAGCTCTTCATGGTAACTAAACTAATCGAGCCAACGACAAAGATGTTAACAAATTTCAAACTCATCAATGACTGGCTTCGTCTGGGATCACATCTGAAACAAAAAGTTACATTATCACAACTTATGATCAGTGTCTCGATAAGTGAAATTTTCAGGAAAATGTCTTAAAATATGTGATCAGAATGAGGTGACTATTAATCATATAGTGTCCGGCTGCCACATACTGGCGTCACATAATATCAAAAGCGTCAAGATAGAGTCGGTCAATATATCCACAGGATGCTAAGTAAAGAGTTCGAACTCCCTTATGATTATTATTGGTGAAAGCATAAACCACTTTGTGCAGCAGAAAACAATTTTATTAAAGTACCCTGGTACTTCAGTCTGTAAACTAACAGAACTATTCAGGCAAACCGACCAGATATTGTCATCCAGACCTATTTTCTCACAGATATGAGCATTTCTGCTGATAGTCAAGACACTCGTAAATCCCAGTAAGCATAAGGATCTTGAAATAGAAATTAAAAAGATGCGGCATTTAAAAACCAGCTCTGGGAATGGTATAAAAAATGCACATTACTACATTGACCAAATCCCAAAAATACCTCTCTTTCTGAAATACAAAAGATCAGACATGGGTACAACACTCATCTTTTATATAATTTTTTCTATGTTGATTCCAGCCTCTATTCGTTCTATTGCTTGACGTCTCAGGGTAGAACTTGGCACCGATCAAATTTAAACGAAAAAAATTCAACACATAAAATAATAAAAATAATAATAATAATAATAATAATAATATATATATATATAATAATATATATATATATATATTCAACTGCTAGAGCTGTCACTGCTCAATTAGGTGTAAAAGTAAAGAAAAAAGGTAAAAAACACACTAATAAGGCCCCTTCGTGGAAGTTAAAAATCCAAAAGGAAATTGAATCTCTGCGGGCAGAGATCTCAATTTTAGATGAAATCTCAAAAAGAACGGCTGTTAAAACTAGGAAAAGTAGGAAAGTTAAGAAAAAATATCGCTTTACAGACGAAGCATCTATAGCAGAAATCAAAGAAACACTAAAACAAAAAATACAAGTTAAAGCACAACGATTAAGAAGGTTTGATAAGAGAAATAAGTTCTATCGTCAAAATAAAATTTTCAAAACCGATGCCAAAAAGTTTTATCGGGAAATAGGAAAAGGTCAAATTGAGATTAAAGATCCCCCAAAAGGTGAGGATGTTGAGGAGTTCTGGAATAAGATCTGGGGTGAGGAAAAGCTCTTTAACAAAGAAGCAACGTGGATAGAAAGAGAGGAAGAACGAGTGAGTGAAGTTGAAGAACAGGATTGGGTGAGCATTACTATGGATGAAGTCCAGGCTGCATTAAGGAAATCTAAGAAGTGGACGTCCCCTGGCATCGACAAAATTCCGAATTTTTGGTTAAACGTACTAGTACCTTCACACGTAGAATTGGCACAATCTCTCAATGACATCATGGAGAAACCTGAAGATGCACCAGAATGGCTAACTGAAGGCTTATCTTATCTTTTACCTAAATCTGATGACACTAAAAACCCTAAAAATTATCGCCCTATTACTTGTCTTACAACCACTTACAAGCTATTAACCTCAATCATTACGGAAAGAATGTACAACTTTTTAGAAATAAATTCCATCCTACCACAAGAGCAAAAAGGATGTCGAAGGAACTCATACGGATGCAAGGACCAACTATTGATCAACCGAATGATACTCGAAAATTGCAGAAAAGGAAAAAGAAGCCTCAGTACTGCTTGGATTGACTACCGCAAAGCCTTTGATAGTGTTCCACACGACTGGATCTTAAAAAGCCTTAGCATTTATAAAATTTCTCCCTATATCTCTAACTTTCTCAGACACAGTATGGGACAATGGAAAGCACGTCTTCTTCTTTCACACGACAATGGAGTAGCAGAGTCTAATTTTATTCGTATCAAGCGTGGAATTTTTCAAGGAGACTCTCTATCTCCACTTCTCTTTTGTATGTCACTGATTCCTCTTTCAAACGAGCTTAACAACACCGGCTCAGGGTATAAAATATTTGATAAAGTGATAAACCATCTGTTTTACATGGACGATTTGAAGCTGTACGCGAAAAATGATCAAGAACTTGAAGGGTTATTAACCACAGCGAAGGCGTTCAGTAATGATATATGCATGGACTTCGGCCTTGATAAATGTGCGAAAGCTACATTTGTTAAGGGCAGGCTTAGAGAGACCTCGTCCATTAATGTCGACGTAGATACTATTATTAAGGAACTAGATCAAGAAGACACCTATAAGTATTTAGGTGTTGAGGAAGGTGATGGTATTAGCCACGCAACTATGAAAGAGAAAATCCGCAAAGAGTATTATCGTCGGATAAGGCTAGTGTTGAAGACAGAATTAAACTCGAAAAACCGCATTGAAGCGATCAACACTCTCGCAATCCCTGTTGTACAATATAGTTTCAGTATAATCAATTGGAATCTCCCAGATCTCCAAAGAATGGACAGGAAGACTAGAAAATTACTAACATCCAATCGCATGCTCCACCCTAAAGCTGACGTTGATCGTCTCTACTTGCCTAGAAGCAATGGGGGTCGGGGGCTCATACAACTAGAACTGTCGTTTAAAACTACTATTATTGGTATGAAACAGTATCTAGAATGTACAAATGACTGGATGTTGTCCCTAGTCCATCGACATGAAATTAGTAAGAAACTACATTCTATTATCAAGGAATCTAATGCGTTTGAACGTGAGCTAAAGGTAGATCCAATGGTCGAAGCAAAACAAGTACCTGTCACCAAATTGGCCAAAAAGGCAAAAGAAGCTGCCAAGAAAAATGGACAGGACCAACTTTACCAACGATGGAGCCAGAAAGCTCTGCATGGGCAGTACGTTCTCCGAAGTCAAAACGCTGATGTAGATCAAGTTGCAACCCATCAGTGGCTGAGGAGTTCGGGACTGAAGGCAGAAACTGAAGGCTTCATAGTTGCAGCACAAGATCAATCTCTCTTTACGCGGAACTATCAAGCTAACATCTTGAGGAACGGAGCCGATCCTAAGTGCAGATTTTGCGATCAGTTTGTTGAAACCATCGACCACTTAGTCTCGGGATGCCCAGTATTGACACCGAGTGAATATGTGAAACGTCATGATAGGGTTGGACAGTATTTGCACTGGGGAATATGTCAGCATTATCACGTAGAAACACCTACCAACTGGTACGAACACCATCCTCTGCCAGTGATTAATGGTCCAAATGTTACCATCTTATGGGACTTTCCGGTTAATACTGATAGAACCATTCAAGCTAACCGCCCAGATATCATTATTAAAGACCACCTAACGAAAACATGTACATTGATCGATATGAGCATCCCGAATGATAAAAATATCTCCGTCAAACAGTTTGATAAGTTGAGCAAGTATAAAGATCTTGAAATCGAGATTGCTAAAATGTGGAATCTTAAAACAACAACGGTTCCAGTAATAATAGGAGCTTTGGGAATGATTAAAAAGGGAACAGATAAACATCTTGCGAAAATTCCGGGCAACCATAACCTACAGGAGATACAAAAGATTGTCCTTACCCGCACCGCAAATATACTAAGAAAATCTTTGTCCACATAAAGAAACAATTTATTACAAGAACTTTTATACTTTTTGATACAATTTTTAATCCTATTTGTATTATACTTTCTTTTGTACTCCACATTTATTGAACAATTAAGTTGCTCGTAGAAACCTTTGCTTGCCTCAGGTCACTGGGTGTGACCCGGTAAGTAATTGTAAATAAACAGCATTCATAAGAAAACCGTACATAATAATAATAAAAAAAATAAACATCCTGGTTATGACGATAAACTGCATCCGGTTGTGGAGTTTCGACGTGGGCGAATGAGGTTACCCTTTGTCACAACTACCTCCAGGTCACCCTTCGGCAAGGTGTAGCACCTGTTAGCCTACTTCGATGCCTTGAAATATTGGGTTGACGTCCGGTGAAGTTAAGTCTGTCCACAATCCACGATGTGTTCGAAGTACCAGATGGTAAATTACAGCCCCTTATCAGTAAGGTTAAAATGCACCCGAAATGATATGAAAACAAGAAATAAAGCATACCGCCTCGTCCGTCGCGCGGGTCAACAAGAGACGCGTCCCTCAGGGAGAGACCAGCCTGAGGTCGAAAAGTATGTAACTCGGTCAAATTCTTCCCACCACGAAAACCTGCGTCGTCACCAGGAAGGGCAAGCTCCCAACTCTGGACCATCAGGTTCACCACCTATAGATAACCAAAAGAAAAACCGGAAAAAAATGTAATAGGGAAGAATACAAGGAAGTTATATATTGTTTTTGTCTTGCATTTGAAAGACCTCAAAGTAACAACACTAACGATACTTAATTGATATGGTGCAAGCGAAATAGTGAAAACAACAAATTTGACAGTCTTGATGCAAATAAATTAGCCAAAGTCAGAAGGTATATCCTCCGTAACAAAAAAGCTGACGGATATTGAAGTGGCCCATATTAAGGAGATAGTTAAGAGAGATGTTGATTCAAGTAATGTCGATTCTTTAGTGAACAAAAGTATAGTTGAGAATTCAGAACTAGGTAAAGGCGAAGGTAACGGTGAATTTGTGCTGCAGGTAGGAGGGATGTGAATGGAGATGAAGGAGTAGTTGATGGTGGACTTCCAGGTGAAGGTGCATTACAGGAGGATAGACATAAAGCAAATGATAAAGAAAACGAAATCAACCAGGAAAAGGTCATCCTTATGAAACACGAAATTTTAGAAGAGTTATCTGCAGTACAACACACTAGCATGCACGCAAGGAAACCTCTTATAAAAATTAGACAAAGCCATAAAGAGATTTTTCGACTAGCAAAAAAAGCATTAAAGCAACTTTGTGAAGAGATAGGCCCTAACCTTACTACATTGAACCAATTAACTTATGCACCATCAAAACTAATACAGTTTAAATGTGGTGTCAAACCGAAGAGAAAAGAAAACGATAGACCCAAGCCTAGTCAACCTAAATTGGAAAGGAAAATTGAGAAAGAAATTGAAGCTTTTAGAAGAAAAATTTCTTTATTGGAGAAACAAGATAAGGACAAAAAGTAAGATCAGGAAATGCAAGGAAAGTATTGAGAAAATATAAAATAAAGAAGAAAGAAAAAATAAAAATTATCAAGGAAGAACTAAAACAAAAGTTACAGGTTAAAGCTCAAAGACTTCGTAGATTCACGAAGAAAAATAAATTTTTAGACAAAATAAAGTTTTTGAAACGACGCCAAGAAATTCTATATGGAAATCGTTAAAAATAAAATAAAAGTCGTAGACATTCCGTCAGAAGAAAAAGTAAATGATTTTTGGAAAACGACTTGGGGAAATGAGAAAATACATAACGAAAATGCTGAATGGTTGAAAGATTTTGAGAACAGGGCGAGTGATATAGAAGAACAGGAATGGGAAAATATTAGTGTGGAAGAGATCAGTAGAGCACTTAAAAATTCACATAAATGGAAATCGCCAGGCGTAGATCACGCTCCCAATTTTTGGTTAGATACTTCGTATTCTATGAATTTGAAACTTGCTCATTGTCTAAATAAACTAGTTTCAGAGCTTGCGCCAATACCTGAATGATTTTGTCTAGGTACAAACTACTTGCTTCCGAAAACAAATGATACTGCGAACCCGAAAAACTACCGGCCGATTACATGCTTAACTACTTCTTATAAATTGTCAACGTCAATACTTTCTGAAAGAACATATTCACATTTGGATGATCAAGATATCTTTCCAATAGAACAAAAAGGTTGCCGAAAGGGGTCACATGGGTGTAAAGACCAATTACTATCAACAAAATTATCCTAGAGAACTTAAAGGCTAAGCATAGGAATCTACATACCACTTGAATTGATTACAAGAAAGCTTTCGATAGCGTCCCACACTCATGGATCTTTAAATGTCTCGAAATATTCAAAATCTTTCCTATGTTGATCAACTTTTTCCGCATTTCGATGTCGCTATGGAAAACTAATCTCCTCCTTTCCCATTCTAATGGCATTTTGTCTTCTAATGGGATGCAAATTAAACGTGGAATTTTCCAGGGTGACTCCTTTTCTCCTCTTCTTTTTTTGCATGACCATCATACCTGTCTTAGAACTTCTAAACAATACAGGATATGGTTATAAATTCAACGATCGAAAAATAAATTATCTTTTTTACTTGAATGATTTGAAGCTTTATGCCAGCAATGATGGAGAGCTTAAAGGACTAGTGAAAACAGTAATGGCATTTAGCGATGACATTGGGATGGAGTTGGGTTTAGGTAAATGTGCTAAAGCTTCCTTTGAACGCGGTAAGTTAGTCAAGACCGACAATTTAGTATTAGATGAGGACACCGTAATTAAGAACATTGGACAAAGAGGGCACTTATAAATTTCTTGGAGTTAATGAAGGAGATGGTATACAACATGCCAAGATGAAAGAGAAAATTAGGAAAGAATACATACGCAGAGTAAGAATGATTATGAAGATCGAACTAAACTCTAAGAATAGAATAACGGCTATTAATACACTTGCAATACCCGTAGTAACGTATAGCTTTAATATCATTAACTGGACTCTGAGTGACCTGAAAAAGTTGGATACGAAAATAAGAAAACAACTTACTTGTCACAGAATGCATCACCCAAAATCAGATGTAGATCGTTTATATATTCCAAGAAAAGATGGAGGAAGGGGAATGATGCAACTAGAACTAAGTTATAAAACAAGTACAATAGGATTATGTAAATACCTAGATACAACAAACGATTGGATGCTGCAATTAGTGAATTTACATGAAGATTTGAAGACTCTCCACTCTGTTGTGAAGGAATCTGAAAGATTTTCTCATGAGCTAAATA
>RDPX01000001.1:546767-563772 GCA_003991215.1 Morbakka virulenta | reverse complement strand
AGTACAAGAGGCGACATGATAGGATGGGATTGAGAATATATTGGGAGCGGTGCAAGAAGTATTGGTTGAAATGTGCGGGGAAATGGTTTGAAGCGGTGCCTGACAAACTTAGAAAGAGTGAAGATGGTAGGTTTGAAGTTTGGTGGGATAGATCAGTGGAGACAATGCAACAGGTGAAATGTAATCGTCCGGATGTTGTTTTTGTTGACCGCACTAAGAAGAGATGGCTGGTTGTAGATTTTGCTGTGCCTTCCGATCGAAATGTGACAGCTAAGGAAGAAGAAAAGGTCACTAAGTATTCTTCCTTGGCCCAACAAATCCGAAAGTTACATAGCGTATGTACCAGCGTTGTCCAAATCGTTGTAGGAAGCTTAGGAGTGGTGACGAAGTTGTTGGAGCGCAGTTTGAAAAAGTTGGGCATCCCTAATGTCTTGGGTGAACTCCAAGCATCTACCATCATTGGAACCACTAGCATATTGAGGAAGGTGCTTAACCTCTAAAGCTACTGGTCGGTAGCTGGGGTTAAGTTTTCTCGTCTCGAAGGTGAATACCATCTCCTTGTGCGGGCTGTCATGCTGGACATGAACTTTGTTATTATTATTACTATTATGTGGCGGAGCAATATGTGCCCACAAAGGACTCAGGGGTAGTAGCCCAAGCAAAGCCATCCAACTTCCACCCCGATAAAGGTAAGCTGGATGCATGCATCACACCCAAGTTTGTTTGATTAATTGATGTTAATAAAAATACAACACATGACCTTGGTGGTGGGGCCAAGCATAACTAATCAAAAGTTGAAAGCTGGTATATTTGATGAACCGTAGATTCGACAGGTGATGAGCGATCAAAAATCTGTTTAGGTTTCCAGTTTAGGTGACCAATTCTGCTTAAAACGGTCTCCGTAGCAAGCCTTTACCCAAGACCTCAGTACTAATTAACAAGTGTAAACTCGGTACTCAGCTCTTCAGAACAAGAGATCCACGCTCACGACACCTAGATATGATGCTCCCCCACTAATCCCGCTCGTTAAACAGAAATGCATGATGTATCAGCCCTTTCGGGACATGCGAAACTGGTTAAGGTCATGCAATTGACTGGCAAGTCTATTGTTCGAGTGGGAATGTTTGATCTCGCTCATTCATAATTACCAGGCAAACGTAGTTCGTTTCCCCCACCAATTAATTAAGATCAGAAGTCTCACATCTTACGACGCTACTTCACTTGCTGACAACAATAGACAGTGCCTGGTGTAAGTATCAGGGCACTCTGACTGCACAGGGCAGGGGGCTCAATGTCCCTTTCCAACAGTACTGGGTAGTACTAAGTTAAGCCGGCCACTTTAGGCAAGCTCAATTTTTCCCACTGTTTCCGCTAGGTTTACCCAGCTCGACTAGGACAGGGGCGCTGCTCCCTGCGGAATTACCAGGGACCCTTCTGGTCTAAGCACTTTCCATTTACCCATTATTATTATTATTATTATTATTATTATTATTATAATTATTATATATATTACCAAGTTCAACAACATCAGACATCCCATTGCAGTGTCCGAATTAAGGAGAAATTTGACTTCACTTTTAAAACCTAAAGATCTCTTGTTGTCACAAATGTTCACAGAGGTACTTAAATATAGGTAGTCTTTAATCTCAGTCTCTTCCTGTGTTTCAAAAATGTTGTTCTTCTTTAGTGTTCATTTATCTGCTGACCAGTTTCTACGTATCTCTTTCAATTTGCATCAGTTATTTTTCAAAGCTTTGCGTTCAGTGATTTGAAGCTTGTTTGTAATTGTCTTCACGAATTGTTCCAATAACCAAAGATTTATATGAAAATGCCAAGGAGGAGTATTTTTGGCTTTACAAATGCTTTAATTCGAAAACTAGAAGCTCTTGGCTTATATAACTTTTTCAAAGAGATTCTCTGAGTTCATATACGTTCTTTTTACGAAGAAATGGTTATTTATTGCCACCCGTAAGCAATACTGCTGTAGTACATACTGTTGAACTTTTTTATTTGTTGGTGGGAGGGAGAAAATAGATAAATAAGGGTCATTAATTAGCTACATCTTTTGGGATCAAAGAAAAAAACTATATTAACAAATCAAAGGAAAAATTTCACATAGCGATAAAGAGGCAGGTTTATTTTCGTCTGTCTAAATTCAGGTATTTAAAATTATTTTTCAGGCAGCTACTTTCCTTTCGGAAAGAACTCTGGGAGTTCTGATCCTCCCTTCAGCAGTTCAGATAAACATACTTGGCAGACCCCATAAAATTCTCTTTATCCTCGAGTGTCAGCTTAAGGAGTATATGAATGATACACAATAAATCAAATATCAACACTCTTTATGAAAGATCTTGATTTATTGAAGACAGTTTGATAATGATGATCGGAGGACATCTTAGAAGCAACTATAACTATTAAAGAAAGAAAAGAGAATTGCTGAAATAATCTGTAACAACTGGATGGCTCAGTGATCCAATATAATCTTTGACGTAAAAATAGTATTTCATGTGTCTAAGTTAAGTTAAAGTTATATTTCAACATTTCTGATAAAAACGTTCATAACTCTGAGTTTCTTACTCATGCATTCATCAGATGTACACATAAAAAGACTGCTAAAAATCTATGCACTTATAAAAAGTTGAGAAAGTAATTAAATAATTTGATATATCATGTACCTATAAAGTTATACGATATATTTTCAAATGTAAAAAATCAGGGTTTTTTGAACAATTTTTCTGGTTCCGATCATACTCATTAAATATACGTGCCCATTTCATCTCATAAAAAATGCGTGGTAAAATATACTGATTATATTTTAGAAATAATAGGCAAAGCAACATTCAATACACCAAATAAAATGAGAGATAAAAATGAGCTGATGATTAGTGTAATAAGTAAAAGATATTTTTCTAAGGCCTTTTAAATATTTGGAGGTGCCATTTAAAAATAATTTTTTAACTAAATTTTGCTCATTAACTTTAATAAGGAAGAAATTTTAAGAAAAAACTACATCTACTGAAAGAGAACTAATCTGCTAGCAGCCCCTCTTAATAAACTAAACATTGAAAATCCTGGGTATTGCATAACTTTCCATTCAAAGTATTTTTTTGTATACTTGCTTTTCCTTAGTGTCCGATATTGAGGAAACACAACTGGCTGACAGTAAAAATATGGACAAAAATAATATATTTTTGTCTATATATTTATTGTCCTTAAACATTCCTGTGGCTCTCTTAGCGATACAAGTTAACAATAAAAGGCCAACCCTCCTCTTAGATATATACTGTACTCAGGTGTTGTACGAATGACCTTTGCTCGAAGTCTTTTGTCATGACGTTTGGCAAAACGTTTAAACTTTAATCTGTAAAGTTAATGTCAGCTGGAAATACAAGATAGCTACAATACTGCTCTCTTAGCTATTTACAAGGAGGCAAATATGGATAATTGGGACTATCCATTTTTAATATAAGCCATTTTATTAATCGTTTTAGGAACGTCATTTAACTTTAATAAGAATTTTTAAAATTTCCAGAAAACTCAGAATCTAATTAATATAATTAAAACTGGAAAAGATACAGTTTTTCGCGAAGATAACAAACAAAGTTACATGTAGTTGATTATGAGAAGAAATTGTTTTACTCGATATCATTAGAAATTTAACTTAGTTGAGTAGCTTCACACGAGTTCATACTTACTCATACTTTCGCCAAGAGTAGGCATTCTTAACTTATAAAACAAATGAGATCAGTTGGGAAATGAAGTGATAGATTTTCACCTTAGCTTTGGTAAGACTTCTACCTTGGTGGTAGATTTTTAAAGTAACAATAAACTTCTCACCCACCTGAAGACGCTGGAACTACCCTTAAGTAAGTGCTGGTAGTCCTTTGGACTCTTGTAATAAGTTCAAAATAAAATCAATGACAGATTTTTAATAAAAGGATTAACAGAGTCCTGATATTCCATTTTTACTTCACTGCTTGTCAAGTCACCAATATTGATACTTCCATCTGCTCAATATGTCACTAACAGCATCTCTCACCCAGTTAAAAGTATTGTTACCTTTAGGCTATATACAAAAAAATTAATTTTCGTATATAGGCAAATAAAATACTTTTCTGGCATATAAAAAAAACAAATAGTGACATTTTGATAGAAGATAATCCTCTTGTGGATTCATAGCAAATGAAAATATGTGAGAAGCTATCTTCAGTCAATAAACGATTATTGTTGAATTATTGACTGTGGTCAAAAAAGAAATCTCCTTTCCTATTAAATTATTCTCAACATAACACATGTGTTTTATAATTTAATTTTGAAATATTCGTTGCTTTTGACAGTTTTTTCTTAAATTTATTGAAATTTCCTTCATCCTAAAGTTTGATTTATATTTTTTTTCAAAGAAACGATTAAACCACCCTTGTTCCTTAATAAAAATCATTACTTCAAAACTGCAGGTCAAGCTCAGTTTTCCTTTTTTCGGTTCATTTCAATAAAATTGCAGACAATGTACATAAGCAGCTAAATTTTTCTTTTCGGAATAACACGTATCTTAGAAGAACTTTTATATTGAACAGCCGTGCTGTTTTATTGAGAATCAATAGGACTAATCGGTTTGTGCTGTACTGCGTTGGTTCACTATTTGTGAATGACTGGAATTTTTTATTTTTATATCACTTTTAAAGATGATTGATTGCTTGACAAAAGGATAGTTACACCTTTAACATTGCTCTTCAGTTACCAAAGTTTTTCTTTAGTCTTTTTATGCATATTATTAGCCGACTTGAAAAAAAAAATTTAAAAACAAAAATGATTCCCGCTGCTCTATTGGGAGATTTATTTTCAAGTTTCTCTTTAACTCTGTATCTATTCATAAGAAAGACAATAATCTCACCAGCACACTTGACATAAAGTAAAGGGTTGATTTCGTAAGCATATTTGCTATGTCGTTCACCTAGTGCCTTGCTTATCAAATTTTATATCCGCATAAAATACTTTTATTCACTTTATATTCTTTGTTAATGTTATGGGCTTCCCTGTGCAATTTAATACTAAAATTAGAAATGATTTTTAATGGTTATTCCTAATTGCTGAAGAAAGGTGTAGTAGTGCAGATTGATTTTCTTGTAAGGAGCTAAACATAACCATCAGTAGTCCCTAAAAGTTTTGTGTTTAACTCCAGAGTTTCCTTTAAGAAGAGAGAGAGAGAGAGAGAGAGAGAGAGAGAGAGAGAGAGAGAGAGAGAGAGAGAGAGAGGTGTTCTCTTGTTCATAAATCAACTAATTTGTTATCAATTTTTAAGTGAAAGATAAAATATTTGAAAACAAGAAAAGTATGTGAGAAATACAAAAGGAAACATTATGTATATATATATATATAACGTAACGCGGACCATACTTTTTGTTTACCTCAGTGGCACGTATTTGCAATGCAATTTCTTTACAGATGTACCCAAGTATCGTGTCAAAAACGGTCCCAGAATGATATTAAACAGAAGTATTTGATAAAAGGAGACCGTGCCATAACGCGAATGTCTACTGAAAAATAACAAAACTAACTAAAAGTGCATCAAGAGTAAATTTTTGAGAATAAAGTAAAACTTAAAAAAAAAGGTTTATAGAATTACATGCCAATAAGGCAATTCAGTATTGCTTTGAGTTAAGAAATTCAAAGGTAGAAAAAGAAAATTGTACTGACCAAAGTGAAAATATTGAACGATAAAGAAAATTACTTGAAGCAAGGGCAATATGGACATTAAGTCACAGACGGACGAAAGTCATTTTAATCATCTTTTGATTTCAAGGTACGAGGTGATTTTCCACTTATAAGCTGAACAATAGTTTCCCATTACGCAACTATTACGGTGATCAAGCCACCAAAAAGACCTTAACGTTTATGTAGTTTTTGTTATTCTTAACTTAGAATGCATGAAGTTTCTGTCACATTCTCAGGCCAACTACTCAAATTCCATGAAAATTGATTAGGATTTTAATGTAATTTGAAATTTTATTATAGACTTCATGATTATTAAATAAAAGCAACGTGAAATTATTAATATTTTTATTTTTGGCGAAATACTGGACGCAGGTGTGAAAAAAGTTAATAATTTCTTTCAGAAAGACCTTGAATACAAATTATGCTATTCAAATTTATTGGTGCTTGCTGCTGAGTTTCAGCCTCAAATTTGGAAAAAACGTTCGTCAGACAAGTTCTATTTGTATATTCGATAAATGCAGAGATTAATTTTTCAGATACAAACCGACAAAAACAAAACCAGAATAAAACATCATAAAAAATAAAAGGTATATTTAATCCTAATATGATTTTGTTTAGCCATTGTTATTTCCTTTCCATATTGTATTAAGGGTACATAAATATGTGCTCTAAAAAGAAAGTAGATAAGAGGTCATGTTGATCTAACAGAAAATCAGTAAGTGATATGTTCTTACATAAACTATACCAAGATTTATTTTATTGTTTTGTCTAAATTAAGATACCTTTCGATATTCTGTTTTACCCTAGTTACCTTCAAATGTCTTGTCAGCATTTCCTTCATTCATTCAAGCTTCTCTATTTTCAGACGTCCTTTCAAACTATCTGTTTCTTTGCTGTTTAGCCATTATTTTATGTAGTCGATGCATTTGCTTCTCTGTGTACCTCATGATCCTTTTCCATCTAATTTCCCATCTAAAATTGTCACTAATTAAATCCCCCTCGAGGCTCTACAAATATGTCTAAAGAATGGTGTCTTTCTCTTTGGAGTAAAATTCTTAATTGCACATTAATTTCCATCCTTTGTAGTACCTCCTTATTGCTATTTTAATCTCTCCAGCTAATCTTCAAAACTCTACAATAAATTCTACATTTTAAAGGGTTAACCTTGTTCCCTATTTCCTTATTAATTGTTCAAGCTAAATTGCCATATGTTACCACTGACATAAAACTGCATATCATCCTCTTTTTTAAAGCTCCTTGTTTTTCCGAAAGGCTGTCTTTGCTGATGCTATTATGATTTTAACTTCCTTATGCACATTTGCAATCTGACTAATTTTTACCTTATTACTTATAGTCTTTTACTTGGTTATATTGTTTGCCATTAATAACAATCTTGATATTAGTCTCCCGCTTCTTTTCAATTACCATAAATTTTGTTTTCTTCTCATTCAGTTCCATTATAAAAAATTTGCATACTCTAGCAATATTATTTAATATCTTCTGTAAATCAAGGTTGTTTTTTGCAAGCATTATAGTATTATCTGCATATAGTATGTTTGTAAAACGCCATCCATTTGTAAAAATGTTTTTATCTCCTTTTTCAGAGGAATATTTATTACCTCCTAGCTGTGAATACGTATAAATATTAAATAGGATTGGCGAAAGGATACATCCTTGTCTGACATCTTGCTTTATTTTCACTTATCAGACATTGAATTATTAGTTTTAATTTGTGCTTGCTGATTTTAAAGATGTTACTTATCAATCTGATTTATTCATTGGAAATATAATACTTTTCAAGTAATTAAATAAAAGAAATCTGCTTAACACTTTACTCAACGCTTTTTTTAGTCATTGTAATTTACAAAAAAAATTATTTTCTTTCTCAATCATTCTCTCTGCAATGATTCTAATCTATCATATACCATACTTAGCACGCCTACCTTTTCTGAAACTTAATTGGCTATCCCATAGTCTACATTCAATCAAGAGAGTAATTCCCGACTTGATTACAAGTAATTAAAGTAGATTTTATAAACGTTGCTGATAAAAAATCTTCAGGCAGATCAGCTGTATAATAACAGTTATTAATTATCTTAATCCTTAGATCAAAACCTTCATCTAGCTGAAATCCCATCTCAACCTGTAGCATTCTTCTAAGGTAAAGACGGTATTACGCTATTTACTTCTTCACCATCAATAATAACTTCCACATAATGTGAATTTTCAGGTCTTATCTTTAGAGGCCTATCTCTATCTTTATATAACTCTTCTACATACTCTACCAAACTTTGCAATATGTCTTTCTCTGCTGTAAGTGTGTTTTCATCTTTATCCTTCATGGTACTATTGATCTATCTAATTCTTCAATTTCTTTGTACAAACATTCATGATATTTTTGTTTAGCCTTACCACACATTCTTCTTATTTCCTTCATTAATTCCGCATATCTTAAATTTTTATGTTTTACATTCCGCCTTTCTACCTTTACCTCTAAGATGTGCTAATCATGTTATTATTGAATTCTTCCGAAAACTTATTTGCATGTCATTGTTCTTAAGTGCATCTAGATTCCAGCGAGCATGTATTCTATTCTGTTTCTTCAACTTTACTTTAAAGTTCACCCAAACAGGATCACAAAATACAGTTTGCATCTTTTCTAGCTTCTGCATTCTTTTTTCGACTAGAATATAATCACTCTGATTCTCTTTTCCGTTTCGGTTTTCCATGTGGTTCTTGACTTTAATTTCTGCTCAAACCATTTGTTGCAAATGAAAAGCTGTTTTATTTTACAGAATTCAATTAATTAATTTCTACTCTCTCTTGTCAACTGTACCTACTCCACATGACCTTACTGTAACTTCATATCAATCGCTTCCTAACTTTGCATTAAAGTCGTCCAGTACGCCATTATATCTTCCATGTTTTCTGATGTTTTCCGTCTCAGTGCTTTTATATAATTTTTCTAGTCATTGATCATTATTATCATCCACATTTTAGAGCAAAAATTTTATGTATTAATAAATTTCTTGTTTTACATGATGCTTTCAGAGACACGTGTCTTCCTGAGACTACCTGATACCTTACCATCTAATTAATTTTTGTTTCTTGTGTAAAAGCAACTCTCTGTATTTTTCTTTTCTGAATACATGAGTTTTAAACCTTTCTCCATTAGGTAATTTATAAGTAAATTCCTAACTACCTTTCCAAAAAGGTTTGGATATTCCAAGTATATCAACCTTCATTCTTTGCATGCACTTACAAACATTAGCAAGAATTTCTTGTTGGTAGAGACTCCTGACGTTCCAGGTTGTAATTTTCCAGAGATCTCTTGATGATGAAGCGCGCTTGCTCTCTGAATTACAAGATGCCTACAGCTAAGACTGCTGTTCCAAACAATTTGAGCAACATCCCTTTTGCCAAGATCTGAATATTGTTTTATTATAGAAGTCATGTTGATTATCCTTTGGGGCTAATAGACACAGAGGGTGCCAAACAGCACTGTATCCAGCAATGCCATACCTCTGACAGATGTGTAGCCATAGTTTCATAAAGAAATCTTCTGCCTACCACTGATTGTTGAATATCCATTGACTAACAGAGAGCTCTTTTGCCTATATCATCACCTCTATGTTGCTGACCAACAAAGGATTATATCCTTGGTTGGGGAGGCTGAAGGGTACTACATCTTGTCTAAGGATAACGAGAAAGCTAATCGTGGGAAGGAAGCATTACTGTCCCATTCACAATCGTATAGATTATGTTATGTACTATTGTCAGCATTTACATTCTTTTCAGTGTCTTGTCTACTTTTAGATAGGTTTCAATAACTTGTCTAAATGTAAATACCTTTCAATATCGAGACTAAATTTAGATGCCTTTCAGCGTCTTGTCTAAATTTTCTATTTGTGTGCTTAATTTTTTCAGTACAAAGTTACATCAGCTAGTCAAAACTCTTCTCTTAATCATTAGAATATTTATGAAAAGCAAAAATAAATCTGACCTTCGTGGATTAATGGACCAGTATGATGTATACTCAATATAATGTAGACGACTGTGAGTCGTGAAATCCCCCGTGAACAAGCTGGTTTCGTCGTAGGACGTGGCACGCGTGATCATATAGCCAATGTACGATGGATCATAGAGAAGGCTAAAGAAATGGGAGTAACACTATATCTTTGTTTTATAGACTATGCTAAGCATTTGACTGTGTCCAATATAGCACATTATGGTCGGTTCTCGTGAATTCGGGGTGCCCATGCACATCATTGAGCTTATCAGAAACCTATACAAAACACAAACATCAACTGTACGAACAGAAAGTGGTGATAGTGAGCCTTTCAGTATAGAGAGGGGAGTTCGTCAGGGATGCATTCTGTCTCCTCAGTTATACAACCTGTAGGCGGAGCAGATTATGCGTCAAGCGCTTGACGATTGTGATAGTGGCATAACAATTGAAGGAGTGAAAATTAACAACCTTCGCTATGCATACGACACTACATTGATAAAATCGAGCTCTGAGAGCATGCATGAACTATTGGAAAAGGTCAGGGTTGCAAGCGAACGGAGAGGTCTTAACCTGAATGTAGATAAAACCAAAGTGATGGTAGTTGGTGATGAAATAAATTCGAATATCATATGCAATGGGATACAATTACATGTTGTGGAATATTTTAATTTTCTTGGATCAATGATAAGTAACCAAGGAGGAAGTAGTAAAGAGATAAAAAGGAGACCCGCTATGGCAAGTTCAACAGTTACAGCGCTGACCAAGATCTGGAAAGAACGCGGTATGTCTACAGTGACAAAAACTCGTTTGCTGAAATCGTTGGTGTTTTCTATGGTCTTATATTGATGTGACAGCTGGTCACTAAAAGGTTCTGACATTCAAAAAATTAATGCATTTGAGTTATGGTGCTGGCGGCGTCTCCTTAGAATACCATGGACAGCGAAAAAGACTAATGAATTTGTTTTGAACTCAATAGGAAGTCCAGACAGTCTTACAAATGAAGTTCAACGACGGAAATTATGTTATTTTGGTCATATGAACTAGCAAGAACTTAACAACGCATGTTAGGATCGCGAAAAGTGGCGAAAACTGGTCAGAGAGGTCACTAAAGGTCGATAACGATCTACAGACTACGACAACGATGATGTATGCTTTGGAAAAATTGATCTCTTTTAAATCGATTTTGATTTATGCCAAGTGTTTATAAACTCATTTGGGAAGGATAAAATGGGAGTAACCTTTTTGATTAGTGGTTGGTTTCCTAAAAATGTCATATTTAATCATCCAGTGACTGCTCTGTACAAAATTCCTTTAAATAAGTAAAATTCAATTCAATTACTTTTACTACCGGAAAATATATGGATTATTATATTCTATGGTTTCTTGTAATTTTTTATTCTGTTAATTATTGATTAGGCCTATCCTTATCTTTTACAACTAAAACTAAAACTCTGAAAAGCACTAAAACATAACAGTTTTGCTTAAATTTTATAAATAAATATATATATATGTGTGTGTGTGTGTGTGTGTATTGCTGTGTAAATGCCCAAAACAGGTAAATATGTGACATTGGGAGTTCAGTCCTAAATCCAAAAACCAAGAATAAAACTGTTATTTGATTAACTTGGTGACCTGACCCTGAAACTTGGTTACAGTTCTACTTTGTAGCGTAGGACATATTTTAGTTGATTTCATGAAAATCGTATGAATTATTGATTATGACAACCAGCTTGGTTGTATTAGATAAAAAAGATCTCCAGTTAATATTATTTTAATTAAAATTTGATTTATCACCCATTGATAGAAAATCTAAGATAATAGAAATTTTACAAGAATTAAATTAATTGGCAAATACACAGTTTCAAACAAAAGGAAATGAGAATTTCGTCATTGCAATGTAGGAAATTCATTTAAGTAATATTTTAATAGTTCTTGAATAAACGAAAAAAGGAATTTGAGTTTGTTTACAACCCCCAAATATGAGCCACCATCAGGCATAAGGCCAATTTTGGAAAAAGACCCTGACAATGTCGGCGTGCTGTAATAAAAGTAAGGTTTTCAGTTAAGCACAGTAATATGACAGAGGAATATTTCTCTTGATTGGAGAAGATGTGATGCAATGATTTCTGCTCTCTACGTTATCACACAATAATAAAAGGTACTAACAGACAACTGTAATAATAATAATAATAATAATAATAATAATGATAGTGATAATAATACTTATTATTATTATTATTATTATTATTATTATTATTATTATTATTCTTCTGTAGATCAAGATCTCTCAGCTTGTGCTGGTAGTTTTGCTGCCATCATTCCAGTATCACAGGATTCAGATAGACAGCACTTTTCTTAGGATGTTTGTCCATCCTAGTAGGGCAGTTTCCTGGACATTATTTAGTTTTTCTGGTCAATAAGGACTACTCTCATCCAGTTATTCAGATGGTGGATAGCTCCATGGGCGCCAATCACTGTAGGAATCACAATTGCTCTGGTCCTCTTTATTCTGTTTACTTCCATAACTAAATTTTAATACTTGACCATCTTCTCCTGCTCCTTTTCCTTCACTCTGACGTCCCCTGGCACAGTAATGTCAATAATACTTGTTTCAGAATTCTTCTTGTCACCAACAACTATATCTGGCCTCCTTGCCTCTATTATTCTATTACAGTAGATGTTAAAATCCCAGAGTATTTTAACATCAGCGTTCTCTAACACTGGCTCTGCTCCGTGATTGTACCATTTCTGTGCCTGCCGGGAACTGTGCCTGAAGCCATGGGCTTTGCACAGTTCCCAGTGGACGATAGTAGCAACTCTGTCATGTCTCTTTTTATACTCGAGTCGGGCTAGCCTCTCACACTCACGGAGGATGTACAACACCGTCTCATCCCTCACTCCATAGGTTCTGCACTTTGATATCCCTGGTTCCTTCATGATCTTCACTTTGTAGTTCTTTATTCTTCTTCTTCTTATTATTATTATTATTATTATTATTATTATTATCGAGTGGTTACACACCATTTATTGGTGGTTGGGTGAAAAACCCGCATTCAGCGCCCAGCAACAAGCCAGGTAAGTTGAATGCAGGCACATGTACTGCAGCCATAAGAGTGAGATAAATAGAAACCAAATCAAAATGGCAACATCACTTCAACCTTGCAAGTGCCACCCCACAACCAGTGAGGAAAGGCACATTGCTCAAGCGGTTGTTGTTGTATGACAACAACTTATGACCACAGCACTCCCCACTCCTGGTCTGATAGCTAACAATACATGGAAAGATATCCTAGTACAAGTACTAAGTCTAATATTGCAGCATTGAATTCAGACTGGATATTTGTTATTGCCCTGTTTGGTGACAAAAACAACAATGAATAGGCACAAAAAGCCATGTTGTTATGTATGCCAAAGGGCATATTATTATTATTATTATTATTATTATTATCAATATTATTATTATTATTACTACTATTTTAGCTTTGTAATGTTATCGGACTGAAGAAATTGAGACTGATTATAAAGAAAAGTTGAAAAGGGGGGACATTTGAGACCTCACAATTGTTCCTTAGTAGCAAGTGCTTCTAAGGCCCTAAACCTATAGATCAAAATGTTTTGTCAGCTCAGTCTGTTTCTTTCGAAATTGCACATTGTGGTAAAGAAGCTTAGAAAACTTTGTAGAGATAACAAGTAACTCAATTCAATAACTTTTTGAAGGGTTTTTACCACTGCAAAAATCTAAATAGATAGAACCTAAATAGGTGCCCCTTTAAAAGTAAGGGACACCTATTTAGTCACGATAAATCCCTTATGAGAACATCATATACCCATAAGATTTGAAATGATTCTAACATACAAAATCACCAATAAAATACACTTATTATTATTTATCAGGGTCAGGGCAGGGATTATATGTCACGGACAGCTTACCTTGAGCTCATCAGGATTGTTAAAGACATTTTGTTTCTGTGACATAGGTTCAAAGAGTCAATTGACCAGTAAAGGAATAATACAGGGAAAACATTCCAAAATTAAAAATGATGTAATTTTTTGCTTAAAAAAACTAGAACATGTTATAAAACGAATCATTTAATATCAAACTGTGTTAAATCCGTAATCTATAAAATATACAAGCAGCTGAGACTGTCTGTAATCGTTATGCTCTTGGTTGGACAAAAAAGTCTAAGTGATATAACTGTTGTTTCCAACATCTGATTCCAACGTCTTCCCTAAAGGCATCTTCTTATTTTTAGAAAATTGTTTCACTATTCACAATTTTTTTTTCTGTTTCTACCCAACTGTGTATTACGTTTTAGTTTTATCTTCAAAACAATTTTTGCTTCTACTTAATTTTGGTTGATTGCTTGTCCCAAATTCTCAGTTACTACTGCTATTTCTTTCACTTTGTATTTCTTCCACCTCTTTATGATATCATCTGATAGCTTTTGTTGCCGGGTTTTTTTTCAAAACCTTTTGTTCAACAGTACTTTCCTATATTTGTACACAAGAAAATATTTCAGTCTTGTATCTGTTTCCTCCTTGACACAAAATCAGGCCATGTACTTATTACCATGTACTTTTTATTTCCTTCATTGCTATTTCTATTTCCATACAGGCCTGGTTTGTTCTCCAAAACAAATACCCTATGAGCTGTTTAATTTTACCAATTTTACCAGTAACACCAAAGCCGGCAACAGCTGATTTATTTTCATTATCATCATTATTATCATCATCATCACATCACTATCATCACTATCATCACTATCATCATCCCAATAATAATAGCAACAATAACTATTGTTATTATTTTCATTATAATTTTCAATAGCTGATTAAACACAAAGTTAGTTGTTTTCTGGCCTTGTAAATGAAATGACTCTGAGAACAATTTTTTCGCTCACTATTAACACCATCCTTTTGCATTTCGCTTGCAATTTTGTTCATAAGGTCATGATTTTCAACATTTTTTCAAGAACAATCCTTAACTCTATAATACCACCTGACAGTGCACTGATTATTACAGGGATCACAATAATATTTTAACGAGGACGCCTCTCTCTTTTGTTATTATTATTATTATTATTATCTCTAATTTTTTTTACATTTCTCTTTTCTTCACCATTAGCGCCCAATCCAATCCTGGTTCTTGGGCTCTAATGGGAAGTCTTCATCTATTCAATTGATAATGCTTTTCGTAGGACGTGAGAGGATCCTAGTAAAGCTACCTTTTGCAATCTGTTGACGTTGATGTTTCCAGGAACTTTGCTGATTTTCTTGTCAATGCCTTTCTTGATTTCTCTTAGTGCTCCGATGACGACTGGCACAATTAATGTCTTTATTCCCCACATTCTTGTAATCTCAATTTCTATATCTTTATTCTTGGATAGTTGCTCTGCTACTTTAACGGATGTATTACGAGCAGAAGGTACTGTCATATCGATTAACATACATGTTTTTTGCTTCTTATTCTCAACAATGATGTCAGATTTGTTGGCTTTAGCTGTTCTATAAGTGTGGACTTGCATATCCCAGAGGATGGTAACTTCTTCATTTTCTGTAATTGTTTCTGGCTGGTGCTCATAACACTTTGTTTTGATGTTGCAATACTGTAAGGTCTTCCAGTGCATGTATGCTGCGGAGTTGTTATGCCTTTGATGTTATGCTGTCTTGGCTAACTCGGGACACCCATTTAAAATATGGTTCATGCATATGTCGTATTTGTCACATAATCGGCAGAGGGATTTGTTCCGTCTTTGATGATTTTATGATGGTACAATCGGGTAGCTATGCTTTGGTCTTATGGTGCAATTATAAGACCTTCATTTTCCGCTTTTGGATCTGTCTCATTCAGCCAGTCGTTTGTTTGCTTATAGTCAATATTAGCATTTTTTATTCTTGATGGATATTGCCCTCACATAGCTTTTCTTTTCTATTCCTTCATAATTTTTTCTTAGGCTTTGGTTTTCACATGATCTTAGTTACTGATACTTGTTCTTTTCTGCAATTCCATTCAAATTCAGCTTTTGTTTAAATTTGGCAGCAAAACTCTTTATTGAGTAAAGCTTCTTTCTATCTTCCTCTTGGCTAAGTAACTTTAGAAATGGATTATTAGATTTTTTAAAATATGTTGCCAGGCCAATTGTTATTGTCTTGTAAGTTGTTTCAACTTGAATCAATCCTCTGCCACCAGATAATCTTGGTAAATACATTCGATCTGCATATGATTTTAGGTGATACAATTGTTCATTAGTAAAGGGCTTTTCCATTTCTCTGTTCACATTCTTGATATCTTCAGCTGTCCAGCTAATGATATTAAAGCTGTAAGTTACAAGTGGTACGGTTACAATGTTAATCGCTTCGATCTTGTTGATGGCGTTCAATTCACTTTTAAAGGTCATTCTTATTCTTCTACAATACTCTTTTCGAATCTTTTCCTTCATCTTCGAGTGTTGAATTCCATCCCCTTCATTTATTCCAAGTTCCACCTTGGTCTAACTTCTTTATGGTGACATCTTGATTGAAAACAATGTTGGATCTTTTCGTTAATTTTCCTCAGATGAAGGTTGCCTTGTTCATCATTCATAGTTGATTGGTTGATGGTTGATTTTGCTTTTGTCTTTCTCATAGCCATGCTTTGTGTTGTTCAGATGGGTGCTCAATGGTGCTGGAACAAGAGAAAAATGGAGCGGAGATAGTAAATCTCCTTTAAATATACTACTATCGATATTGATTCTTCTCAATCTCGTGGTTCCTTTGTTGTTGTTTAGATGGAGGGTTGTTTTCCATTTCTTCATACTAGCTCTTACGAAATTGACTACAGTTGGGTTTATTTTGAACATCTTTAGGCACTTAATAACCCAAGACTGTGGTACACTTTAGAATGCTTTTTTATAATCAATCCAATTTGATGACAAGTTTCTTTTATTTTTCTTTCAGTTTTCTAGGATCATCTTATTTATCAGTAGTTGGTCTTCACATCCGTAACTTCCTCTTTTAAATCCTTTCTGTTCAGTTGGTAACAGCTTATACTCTTCAAGAAATGTGTCATTCTTTCAGTAAGGATGGATGTTAAGATTCTGTACATTTTTGGTAAGCAAGTAATTGGACGACTTATTTTTTATTTCTTCGGTTTTAGGAAGTAGATATGTTAACCCATCAGAAACCCAATCGGTTGCTTTTTCTGGGTGTTTTAAGATCGTCCATCGTTTTCTGGTGATTCCCAGTTGCTAGATTTCATAATTGCAATTACAGCTTCTCCTTTTGTGATGTCTATCCATTTTTGTT
>RDPX01000001.1:420664-538832 GCA_003991215.1 Morbakka virulenta | reverse complement strand
AAAGTTTGTTTTTGAACAGAATGTTAGCTTAGGCAGTGTGTCCCTATTTTTCATCTCAGTCTCTTAAGTCATTGCAAGTTCACGTATTATGTCTTCACGGGCAGCCTGTATCTTTTCTTTATTTCTTTCAAAGAAATCATCAACAACTTCAACCATGTGCACATTTCTAACTATTTCTTCATTAGTTCCTTCTCTCACTTAACTTATTCCATTCTCAATCAGTACAGGTGTCAAATTTAAAAGTTCAATTATAGATTCTCGATTTTCATGTTCAATATCAGCCTCAGATTCTACAGTAGTTTCATTTCGAATTTCATCCCGTATTAGATCAATTTGAGCATCATTCAACCGTTTATTTCTAAAAATATCTCGACGTACATTAGCAAGTTTATTAGCATCGATGTTTTTCATGATTTCTTTTCCTACTATTTTTCTCCATTCAAAGTAGGTTTGTTCAGTCACGTTTTTCATAGGGTTCTTTTGAGTTATGTAAAATTGAACATTGTTGTAATCCTCTGTAGACCATCTAACTCTAGTTTCTTTTGACCATATGGGCATCACTGCAGGTTCAGGGTTAGGGATATCCTGGTTCTGATTACCTTGCAGATCATTCGCAGAGGAATTACACCGAGTCGTATACTTTTCGACCTCAGGCTGGTCTCTCCCTGAGGGACGCATCCCTTGTTGACCCACGCGACGGACGAGGTGGTATGATTTACTTCTCGTTTACATAACATATCTCGATGCATTTTAGCCATACTGCTAAGGGGCTGGGTATTCCGCGCCAGACGCCACCTGGTATTTCAGGCTCACGCGGATTATTATTATTATTATTATTATTATTATTATTATTTGAGATTATATCACTGCTGTAAGATCTAGATTAGCTGGTATTCAACCTGGATACCAAGCTGCTACCTGCAACCTTAGATATTCAGGACGTATCGAAGAATCCTCACTGTCCCAAGCAGGCAGCCTTTCTGGAGAGTTCTAAAGGATTCGTTTGGGCATATCATATTGAGCCATCCTTGGAAACACTTTGTTACCGTACCTAACGCTCCAATGACTATTGGAATAACTTTGATGTTACTGCAATCCCAAATTCTTTTGAGCTCCCATTTCAAGTCCTGATACCTATCAACTTTTTCCGTTTCTCTATTTTTAACCCGTTTATCAAAAGAGCAAACAACGTCTATAATTAAACAATTTCTTGATAGTTTGTCACAGATTGTGATATCAAGCTTATTGTGTTAAAGATGTTTATCGGTGTGTACTTGGAAGTCCCACAGTATTTTAACTTTATGATTTTCAGTCACCGATTGGGGTTTATGTTCATATCACTTTTCATCATGGGGTAGATTACTCATAGTTTATAATGATTTACCATTAGATATCAGAACAGAATCTAACTATGGTTCTTTCTATCAAAAGGTTGACCTATTTCTGAATTTGTAAACGTGTCTAAGAAAATTTATACCCAATTGCCTAGTGTTTCAAATGTCACACCTGTTCAGATGTTCAATATTTTCCTAGACACATCTAGACTAATTTTCACTCGCCTAACTTTTAACCACTGATTTCAAAACTTGTACAATATTTATTTCTAAATTAATTGCCTTTCTTTATTATTTTAGTTGTATTATACTTATTTTTATACACAGGATTTATATGAAAAACAATTATGTAAACTGTTATAATGCACCTTTTTAAATATTATCAAATGAATAAATAAAGAAATCCTGCACAAATCCCAATGAATAACTTTAGCAAAAGCGTCTTGCCTCTATTATTTATACTGTTTCTGTTTAAGTTTATCACATTCAGATAGAATATGAGCAACGGTTTCATCTCGCTCTTCACACAATCTACATAGTGGGTTGTTCTCGGTCCTATCGATGTAATGTTAAATTGCTCTAGTCCTCAATGCTTGCTCTTGCGCTGCCATGATTATTCCTCTGTTGCCTTTTTAAGGTCTCCGTTTTGAAGCCAGTTCCAAGAGCTTTTGTCTCTAAAGTCATCGATTTTCTTAAAGAACATGCTATGCATTTCTTTACACTCCAAGTTGTTTTTCTGTTCCCCCACAACTACATTTTTAGCGTTACCTTGATCTAACACACCACCTTTATCACAGATTTCAGCATGAGTTCTTCACTTTCTGACACGTACTTATAGAGGCTGTTTTTCTCTTTGAGCACACAGTTTTCGACGCTGATCATACCGCTACCCCCATCAGATCTCTTTAGGTCGATAGAGTCTGTCTACATCTCCTCTCTCATGAAACATGTTATGCATGGTAAGGAGCATTCTTGTTTGTCTGTCCAGTTGTTTAAGCTCGTTGCCATTCCATTGTATGACACCTGCATTGTACCGAAAAATCCAGAAAGCTCTCGAATTTATAGCATTTACAACGTTCTTACTGTTGAAATGAGATTTCAAGATGGTCCTAAGTCTTCTCACGTATTCTTTTGTCAGTTTTTCTTTCATCTTCTTGTTCTTAATCGTATCAGCTTCCACCACTCCAAGATATTTATAACCTTCATATTTGTCAATTTACTTGATGGTTTCTTCCAATGGTACGTCAATCCCTCTACTTTTGCTAATCTTGTCAAGTTCTTTCTTGTTTTTATCGAATAACTTCAAATCATCCATAAACAAGAGATAATTTATGGACATTTCTTGCTTTTTAAGTTCATAGCCCTACGCAAAACGAAGGATAACGGAATTATACTTATAACAAATTGTAGAAGGGACAAACTGTCACCCTGAAAAATCCCTCGCTTCGTCTTCACTTTTCCTAAGGATACTTCTCCAGATGTTAGCTCCGCTTCCCAGTTCTGCATTCTATTCCTGATGAGTGTCTTAATATTTTCAGCTACTTTGAAGATATCAAGGCACTTCAGGATCCAAGAATGTGGAACCATATCGAAGGCCTTTTACAGTTCCATACAATCATCTTGTCAATAAGCAATTGATCCTCTGTGCCGCGCGTTTTCTTGCGACATCCCTTTTGTTTCAAAGGTAGCAGATTATTATTTCAAGATTGACCGTAAATTTCCTCTGGGATTATTTCGGTAAATAGTTTCCATAATAGGGACAAACTGGTAATTGATCCAAAGTTCGTTACTTCGTTACCCTTGCTTTTTTTCTTAATTATAAGGAAAGTTGTGCCTTTTGTTAGCCACTCAGGTACATTTCCTGACATTAAACAATCATTCAGCGTTGCTGTGATAATAGCGTGAAGTGAGGTTTAGTACCTTGATATTCGTCTGGTCCATAGGGATTTCCAGTTTCGTAACTTTCCTAACTGTTTATTGAAATTTTCTAAAGTTATGATTAGACTTCCAAACCTTTCTTCTTGATCTTCTTGGTTTTCTAATGACCTTTCTTTTGTGTTTGGGTTTTTCAAAGAAACGACTCTAGTTTACCTATGTCCTTTCTAAGTTCTCTTATTTGGTTGTTCAGACGCTTTTTCCATCAGAGTTCGATATTAGTTCTATTTTTCTTCCTGACCTTAATGCCAAGCAGCTGTCTCACGACGTTTGCTGAGGCTTTTAAGGTATTATTAAATTGTTGTAAATTTTCTTTCTGTAAGTACGGAACAGTAATATTTACCTTTGAGGTGGCTTCTTTTAGTTTTTTCCTTTCCACGAACCTAAGATATAACGGTCTTTTATTATCACCGTTCAGTTCACTAATCATCATTTCAAACACTTCACTATCATTTTCACATAGTCCATTTGCTCTCATTGTAGCAACAACTTTAGTAACATTGAAAACACACGGATTATTATCAGTATACTCTTCCGGATTTTTGTTGGGGTCAGCTTCTACATCAACCTGCTCAAACTCTATATCATCATCAACTGACTCCCTTTCCCCGCTATTTTCCCTTTCAATATCTCTCTTCAATTCCTCCACTTCCAGTTCTGATATCCAAGCATTATTTTAATTACTTGAGCTTGCCCTGCAAGTTTCTCTCCACGTAGGTCAAAAATATCTAATTCATTTCAAATGGCATGCATTCTTTTGCGATATCCCCTACTTCATGGCTTATTTTTCAGGTAACACTTCATCACCATCTTATTCAGTTCTTTTGTCCAATTCGTCTTTCCTGCATTCCTCCTAGTTGGAAACTCTGATAGCCCAATAACAGGAGTGTTGCCAGGTGCTCCTGCATCCAGGGGCTCGGGCACCATCACACTTGTCGTAGGCAGTTCGGGTTCCCCCTGTTCCGATATATTGTTTGTACTTTGATTCATCAATAAGAGGTTAGTGAGTTTTAGGTTACACTATCACCGGTATTTTTTATTGTGACACCATCACTAAGGTGGTTGCCTACCAGAGCTAAAGAGTCCCCCCTACCCATGAGACAGACTAACCCCCGCAGGATGCCAACCCGGCACGTCAAGGTCTCGGGGTAGGCTGACAGCTGCTACACTTTGCTCAAGGGTGACTTGAGGTAGTTGTGGCAAAAGGTAACCTCATTCGCCCATGTCGAAACTCCACAACCGGATGCAGTTTAATGTCAATACCCAGGACATTCTCAGTTTCTTTCTCCTTCACCCTTGAATCACCTGGGATAGGTATATCAACTATTGCAGCTTCTCTCTTAATTTTGTCGACAAACACAATGTCTTGTTTCCTTTCAACTACGTGCTGATCACATTGGACCATTAAGTCCCAAAGTATCTTGAAATTATTATTTTCTATTACTCCTTCTGGTTTGTGTTACACCAAGCATTTGCTTTATAAAAACCAGCTTGTCTGCACAATGATCAGTAAATATATTTTGCAACATTATGTCGTCGTTTATATTCTCTTTGAGCTAATAACATTCACTACCAACATGCATGACACTTTCTCCCCTTTGATTATACATCCCACACAAGGGTAATTCGGCTGTCTTATCAATCTGAAATTTCACATAATTTGTCCTTAGAGATTGCTCCTGACCACTACAAATTAGCGCCTCCGTACGAATTTTCAGGTCACCCTTCTTTTGACAAAGCCACGAGTCACTCCAATATCGTTGTTATTCCTTATGTACTGACCGTGGAGCCTTTTCTCATGCCAACTCTTTACCACTTCATTCTTTTTATCCCTCTGTACTACAGCAGGTTCAAGTGACTCTTCAACTTTTAAATGCCCATGAGCCTTGACCATTTGGAGCAATTCCTCCGTACTTCCTTTCAAATACTATTTTTGTTCAAATATTGTTTTCTTAAGACTTAACAGCGTTTGCAATTGCTATCAAACATCTTCCACAATCATTTTGTTTGGTGTAGCCTCTGTCCACATCGCTGTTCGGGTTCATACCTTTGAGCATCGTCAATAATTTCCTGGTTCTTCTGTTGAGTCGACTTAACTCGTCCTTTCTCCAGTTGATCACCCCAGCTCCATACCTCATAAGAGACACTGCCAAAGTGTTTATTCCCTTGATTTTATTTCGGCCATTTATTTTCGACTTTAGAAACAATCTAGTACGTCAAAAGTATTCCTTTATAAACACGTCCTTCATCTTAGTTTCTTTGACCTTGTCTGCCTAGATTATTCTTAGGTATTTATACCCCTCCTCGGTCTCCTTCTTAATAGCTTCACCATCACACAATCTAATGACTTCAGTCTTACTCAACTTTCCTCTCTTCAAAATCAACTCCATCTTTATATCCTTGCTAATAGCATGTACAAAAGAGAAAAGGCTATTATACTTCCTTTTCATTTTTTGCAAATGTTTTAAGGTCATCCATAGAAAGCAGATTATTTACATTCGCATTCCATAGTGCATTTCTAACATCTTTCTAAGGACGATTGAAAAAGGTATCATGCAGATGACAAATAATAGAGGCGATAGACTGTCCCTCTGGAATAGTCCCCTTTTGACATCCACGTAGTTTTCAGTCTTCCAATTCTTCATTATTCCCTTGAAAAATTGTACTATTTAGTCTGAGATGTTTCAAAGTTTCTTGCACTCCAGAATCCAGGAGTGTGGGACCATGTCAATGTCATAACCCTCCTTGTAGTCGATCCATCCCATGGCCAGATTCTTTTGTTTTCTCTTGCTGTCTGCTAAGATGGCTTTATCAATGAGGAGTTGGTCCTTCGTACCCCTAGAGATACGTCTACATCCCTTCTGCTAATTCGGTAGAACATTTTTTTCATCAAGGTACTTGTTTATTACATCAAATATGATGTTAGTTAGAAGCTTCCACATGAATGGCAAACATGGAATGGGTCTAAAGTTCCCAACTTCGTTTCCTTTAGTTTTGGCTCAAATCAGTCCTTTCCATCGTCAAGCAAAGGTGCCTCTGTCCGATTACTTATCATATCATTCATACGGAACCCAATGCGACAGTAAAGAGAGAGGTAAGTCTTTTCAACCAATATCTCTGAACTAGGTCAGGGCCAGGAACTTTATTATTTTAGAGCCTTTTACATTGCTCCTTTACTAAATTCTCAATGATTATGAGCGGTTCCTGTTTTCTCCTAATTCTTCTTTTAACTCTATAAGCCACTCTACGTCAAACTGGTGGTTTTCTCATCGTTACCAAATGTTAGACCACTCCATTAAGTTCTTTGTATTCTTTTTTCTGCCTGTTGACTCCATATTCCTCAAGTTTTTGCTCATAACGTCTAAGCTTAGCAATTTTTGCATTGACTCGTTGTTTTAATTCCTCAATCACGACTCTCAGACCTTTGTGATTTATTATAATCTTGTTTTCTAGCCCAGCATATTTCCTTTTCTTTACCTTGTTATGATTTCTCTTTCTTTCAAGAATATTAATGTGTCTACGCAGCTCCTTTATGGACTCATTAATTTTTCTCTTCCACTGAGTTTCTTTCTTTGTTCTTCTAAGATTGCTACCAGCTGATCCAAGTCCTAACTTGCTCTCTATAAAGATTGTCACTGCTTTTATCAAGTTAGTTGTACCTGTTACCTGTTACCACATACGTCTCTATGTTACCAAAAATTGCATTGAATTTTGCGTTAATTCTGACAAACCTTTTCTATCTGCATTTTTAATACCTGGGAAGTATGAATCATTCTTGCCATTTTCTAAAATTTCGTGAATTTCCAGAATCATTTCTTTTTCGTCCAGGGTTCTGTCGTTTGTTTCATCTACAACAAATTGTTCAATTTCTTCTACGGCACACACTACTTCATATTCAATAGCGTTGGTACCCCCAGGTTCCTCAGGTTCAGTTCTCAACCCCTTCATCATTTTTTTGCCCACTATCTTAAACTTTCCATTTTTTCATTTCAATATAACAGCTGACCACCACTCTTTCTTGCGTATTGCTCTTCCCTGATTACACAGATTTTGTTCACTGCTGTGAAATAACCTTCTATCTTTCCAGATTCGATATATCGGTTATTCTCTTTTGTGCTTACTTTTTACATCAAGTGGGTCGCTCATGAAATAACACTCGATCACAAGTGCATTCACCTCATTTGTCCACGTTCTAGAAGCAGGATGATGACTGGCCCCGCGCTGCTGCGCTACGGGACACCTGCCGGGCATGGCACCTTCGCATAAAGTTCTGGTATCGTTCACGCCGTTATTTTCAATCTCTTGGTTTAACGTTTCACATTCATAAAGAAGGTTGTGGTGATAAGGTGTCACAACAACCAGTATTTTTATCGAAGCACCATTTTTACGGAAGTCGCTAACCAAAGCTTAAGATCGAATCCTGACCATAAGACACAGTTACACACCGCCAGACGTCAACCTGGAATTTACAACTTTTGTTGGTTTCTTCTTCGGAAGTTTCTCTTCTCCTAGGATGGCTGCCAACCAGGGCTGATGGTCCCATCTTGTCAATCCTTGCCAGAAAGAGGAAATGGACAGACTTAACTCCGCCTGAAGTCAACCAGGTATTTTAAGTTCTCAGGGTAGGCTAACAGATGCTACAACTTGCCTAAGGGTAACCTGGATGTAGTTGGGGCAAAGAGTAACCTCATTCACCTACGTCAAAACTCAACAACCGAATGCAGTTTATTGACATACCCAGGACATATTATTTTCATTATTATTATTATTATTATTATTATTATTATTATTATTATTATTATATCCTATAATAATTTTGCGCTAGAGGTGTCCATTGACTGGTAACATTCCANATGGTCCCATCGTGTCAATCCTTGCCAGAAAGAGGAAATGGACAGACTTAACTCCGCCTGAAGTCAACCAGGTATTTTAAGTTCTCAGGGTAGGCTAACAGATGCTACAACTTGCCTAAGGGTAACCTGGATGTAGTTGGGGCATAGAGTAACCTCATTCACCTATGTCAAAACTCAACAACCGAATGCAGTTTATTGACATACCCAGGACATATTATTTTCATTATTATTATTATTATTATTATTATTATTATTATTATTATTATTATATCCTATAATAATTTTGCGCTAGAGGTGTCCATTGACTGGTAACATTCCATACAGCTTCTCTTCTCTCATCTAAAATCCTACATTTATCACTTTTTAAAGTATGGTTACTGTAATTAGTTCTAAGCAATTCTCTAAAGCAACACAGAGTAGGTTTCCTATTTCAAGTCTTGCCAACCATCACCACCTTTATCTTGGTCTGCCCTTCTGTAACATACTTCAATATATTGTCAATATTCAGACTAGTAGAGGGAGTACTTTTGTCACTAGTTCTTGTTATAAAACGGCAATTGCTTAGCAATTTGCCTTTTCTCACTAGTCGCAGAACTATGGCTGGTCTTGATTCAATCATCAATAAAGCAGGGAATCTAGCATGTACAGAGGGAAAAAATGAACGAGAATCATATGACCTACCTTTGACATTGTTTTCTTAAATTAAAGGAAACGACAATTGAAAACTACCGGTACATACAATAACGCTACCTCTTAAAATAGAATTGAGTCAAGACAACTAGAAGGTTCACAAAGTTGTCTAGATTACCAAGAGTTTTGCTTAGCTCAATTGCTAAATGATGACAGTAGTATCTTTGGAAACGTAATTCACCCTATACTATTAGACCATTTTAAAAACAAACAGTATCTTACTACCATACCTGTAAGGTGCGAATAAAGAGATTTTATTTCAAATAGGAACACCGCCGTCTCTCATTCTCGATGCAAGAAAAAGCACTGTTTTCTAGGATTGTTTATTAAAAGACTTATTTCATGAATGCTTTAACAGGTATTGTAAACACTCTAGACATTATAATATATCTGTATTATTTAATAAAAGCTACGCTCAATAATTTTAAGATACATTCTGGTAATTGGGTTGATATTTAGTTTTTATTTACTTTATATTTATTTTATCTTTAATATCTCTTCCTTTTTGGTTCATTAGTACAACAGTTGTAATTTTGTTTTGCCTAGAATTTAGGACGTATTGCTGTTGACCATTTTCTATTTTTTAATATTTGTTGTTAATTTTAGCGATATGGGTAAAAGATTAGACAACAATTCAGTGCCTAATCGAGGCAATCATATGACTCCTTGTTGATAGGAGTGTTTTGTAATTGAAGGTAACGCCAAGGTTGACAATCTGAATAGAATGGCATCTTCTTTGGACCTTTAGTTAGTAATAATCAGTGGCTTCCCTGGGAAATAATTTCAAAAATTTTCAGCTGACTTTTGCATTTTTCGTTGATGCATACATAAATTACTGCATCCTACGCAATTTTTATGGGACATCATATACAATATTGTCGATACTTTCAAACACAAGAAGGGTAAAAGCAGCATGGGACAAAATAGGTATTTTAGCTACTCTCTAATATGAAAATTCATTGGCCTAAATGATATATAAAGCCTCCATAAAAAGTATTCTGTAATAGTTTTCACACATTAATCTTTTAATTTTAAATCAGAGTATTTTTCTCATCCTGCCAAAAGCCTTAAACAGGCTAATAAATGTAACTCCGATTATACGTTTTCCTCCTAACCACTTTTTAAATATTGGCATACAAAATTACATAAAAATTACGATAGAGTAGAACTTATTCTCACTTAGTACAATCATAAATATGCATATATATGAATATATATATATATATATATATGAATAAAACAAGTACTAGTTTGGAATACTAGCAGTTACTGGAGCTTATTTCTTTTCTATTTTTTCACAAAATCTAGCCAAGAGAGTTACAATTAAAGTTTTCATTAAAGCTATATGCATTTTTTGGATTAATTAAATAAAATCTAACGAACCTCTCGCCTTAGGAAACCCGGTCTATCATTCTTTAAAAATAAAGAATTTCAAAAAAAGACATGTTGAATATTATAAACAAAAGGATCTCAGGATCTCGTATACCACTACCGTCAAAAAAATAAATTTATCTAAACAAGTAAAAAGGAAGTTATTGTGGTCTTTAACAATTTTTTCTACTTCAAAGGCCTTAACTTTGAAGCTGTGACTAGGTATTTGATGCCGTTGATGTTTGGATTGGAAATATTTTTCATCTTCCTGATTTTACTTTAAATAGTAAGATTTCCTCATTTTAAAAATATAGTACAGTAAAGACACATGCACCAGGATCATGAGGGAATTACACTAGAATCAATATCCTTTGAGCAGGTTGCTGCTGTTTTGATTTTAAGTCGGAGAACGACAAATAATAAGAACTAAAGAGCAGAAAATATTAAACAAATTATATACAAAGGATCACTGAATATTGGTTTTTAAGTCATAATGGGAAATCAGTTAGATATTTTTGCAATTTGCCATCGTTTAATTATTCTTTTAACAACATTATAAATATTATACGGATTTTATGGTTTGGTAAGTTTTTTTGGATTCTATTGACCTTAGGGAAAAAAGTATTATATTTTTTTAAATAAAAGTTAGTCAGTAATGTTAATCAGTCACTAATATGGTACACCTATTGAATAAGGAAAGAGGTTTACATCAACAAAGATTCGCTCGTTCTTAACCCTGTACGTATTGCTCCACAAGTAACCTGTAGGTTGAAGAGATTGGTTTAGACATACAAATTGTGTTCTTCAAGGAGCTTAAAAGTAAACATATGAATGCCAATATCTGCTGCGTTTTCGTTTGACAAAGGTTTTGTTTTCCCTGGAATTTCCAGCATTTTATCCTCTTATGCCACAGCAGCAACAGGTAATTTTTCTAATTCCTCTTGTCTTCATTACAAATCCATTCTGTTCTTGAGAGCTGAGGATAAATGAAAAACATGTGTATAAGGCTATGTTGGTCAAAAATTCTTTCGCCAAGAACTATCGACACTATCTTCTCAAACAGGTCATTTTTGAACCGGAAATCCTAAGGAAATCCCCCTAGCAATGAACCAAAAAATTCTAACAGTATTTTTTAAGGTAGGTAATAAATTTATGCACCTCAAGAACTTTACATTGAGATAATATAACATCCTAATTATCATTAATTACCAAACTATCTAAATATTAAGAAATAGCTACAAAATGCTACAAAAAACACCGTGATATATGTAAAAAAACATTCAGACTGATGCAAATAATTTTTTCGTACTACTCTCTAGTATTATTAGATGTTTCGAAATCTGAGCATTGCGAACAATTAACCTCGACTACGTCGCTATCCAGTGGTTGTGAAAGAGACTATTGAAAATAATTTCAGTGTTGCTATCTACAGTATTATAATACCAGAGGGTTCTCAAATTGAACGAATACAAAGGTAGACCATTCTCATACTGGAACTGAAATACAAAAGTTCAACATGTCACAGTGGGAGGATAGAGGATAAATACAATTTAATGTCTCTTTATAATAGTGAAGTCTCTTCTCTTTTCATTCCTTGCAAATGATTTTACAAAAGCACATTGTACTACTACATAACATTTAAAGCATATTAGAAGGATTGATTTCAATTGACCTTGTTTTAATCCATCAAACCAAAAAACACTCACTGAGAAACTACAATAGCTCATGTTTTAAAAGACGTACAGTCTTTATATGATGGACTCATGTGATATCTTGTAGCCAACTGAGATAAACATAATTAGATTAAAAATATTTTCTTTATATTACTTTAAAGAAGTAAAGAGAAAATTATTGTAATTTATAGGTGAAAACATTGCTTAGCATATGTAATATTAAGAGCAATATGTAAAAGTTTAACAAAATAAAATGTTGAAGCTTAGTGGGTAGTATTTCCTTATCAACAGAGGAAATAGCAGGGGAAAAAAAAGAAAAACCTTTAACCCAAATTATTATAAGCAAAACATACTTTACTTTTATGCTTTTACCCCTAATAAATAAGCCTCTTGGTATAACGTGCTGAAAGGATGTAAAATTGTTGTTAAGAATCACTTAAATTGATATGGATCTTATGTAAAGTTGATTTTGCAACTGAAAGCAACTTTTTACCACATTACCATATAATAGGTGGTATTTCCAATCACAGCATATTGCTGCAAGTGCTAGACTATAAAACAATCAGATGCAACAAGGCTGGCGGGCTAGCTTCGAATAGTAGTGCTACTGGTATATGCTAAGAATCATTTGGATGATAGGAAATACCAATGCATCTGCTCTGGAGAAGGTGACAGATGGTTGGCTGCTGATAAGCGACATTATAATCAAACGACTCAGATATTTTGGGCTCATTGCTAGAAGCAATGGTGTCTAAAAACGATGATGAACCGAATGATTTAAGGCAAACGGCCAAGACTGCTACGAAAAACACGATAACGGACAACATTAGAGAAATGACGGGTTTTACTTTTGCCGATAAGTTGAAACATGTACAACATAGAAAGAGATGACATGAGTTCATCAGATGAGTCACAGCAGTTTAACTTTGGCCTAACTAAAGAATAAGAGAACCAAATATATCTGTAAAGAAAATTCTCATGAAAGATTTTCTTCAGACGTTTTTAACCATTTAGTGGTTAAAGGAACTTTTCTTAGAGAATCCAATTCCATCTTCTGTAAACAGACTTTTACATTGATTTATATAATTTCTTTTCAGTGTATCTCTAAGCCTCAGACTGAGCCACATTGTGCTTTCACGAAAATAGCTACTTTCTGGATGTGTTCTTTAGGACTACATACAAATCGATGAAGTCAAAAAGTTTTAGTTTTTATCAAATGGATCAAAGTTAACTTATCAAACTTAATTTAGACAGTTCATCTTCAGCCTAATTTTGCATAGTAATCAGCTTATAATCGTTCCCTACCATTGCAAAATAATCCTCTATATTAGTTAATTAGTTAAGACGAGCAAATAATGACTGGTTTTTATATATGCACTTTTATCCAATATCTCCAACAACTTTTTTACCTTGTATGATGAAGTTGGATGAAATAATATGCTCATAATTGATAAGAAGCAACTGCTTTTGAAGGTCCTTTTTATCAAAACAAGGCTTTTGCTATGATCGCATTTTATTTTAAATGAAATATTAGTAAAGACCTTGATTGAAGAGTTTAAGCCTTTCTACGATATTATTTTCTCCAAGCCTTCTCAGGTCCCTGTGACCTCTTTGTACCAGTCAAGGTTTTAAAGGGAGATATACTCCATAAACATCTAGCTTTATCCTTGAATATTTATTACATTTTAAAGGTTTAGCAGGGAATTGGTAGATGTGTCAGAAGAGGAGTATTGAAATATTTCTTTCAGGATGAGCAGCACGTTCGTTTAATTTTTTAAAATTGTCAACTGTGTTGACAATTTTAAAAACTCCCCTAAAGGTGTTTTGAATGATATCAACAGAGATTTTTGTCTACTATTAGAACTTATTTTAGGAAATTTACTTACAGCTAAAAAACAAATGTGTTGTTTAATTTTGCTCATTCACAAAAATTAGCTTTCGGTGCTGTACAAATAATAAGCGGTGCTATGCACTCTACCGCATCATATTTTGGTAAATCCCTTTTTTAACTTGTCCTTAAAAAGTACATTCAAGCTAAAAATATACACTACAATAACCAGATAGGTAAGATACCTCATTCAGGTTTGTAAAATAATATAGTGAAATTGTAGCAATTGCCATGCTTTATTCCGACAATTGACATGAAGCAATATAAACCTGATGCTAATTACCATAGCAACAGGACACAACAGTCTTTCTGCTGGGTCCTGGATTGTATTGTATCCATATTTATTATTCGGTGACCTTTTGAGGGAAAAACTTTGACAACCACATCGTGCAGGCTATAAAAGGTAAAATATTCAGAACCAATACCTGTAAAAAATATTTTCAAAATACTTTTTTGGATAATCATTCATTTTACCTAATATCAGCAGCAAATTTTTAAATAGAGTATTATATCCCATGTGATGTGTTGTGGGTCATGCATTTTTACTTAAACGTTCCTTTTCAGATTTTGCGAAATGCTTCAATCTCATCATTTCATCTTATCGTCAAACTAAAGGAAAATTCGAAATTCATCCCTAATTCGTTGTATGAAAGCGCACATATTGGTGCATAGGTGAATGCGTTATAGTCTTGGTGTTATAATACTAATGAAGAAACAATTGGCATTTAGCAATCAATAAAAAGCTTCTTTTAATATGACATCAGCTTAAAATTGTTTCTTGTTGAGGGTACTGGACAATAAATGCTGCATTCATTTATTAGACTCGGCTTTTTCTATTAGTAGAATGAAAACTATACTTCCCAAGGTTAAGCATAATTTTCCAACTATATATTCATTTATTTATTTTATTATTTAATTTTTTAATTATTTATTTGTTACTTATTTTTGTTTATGATTTATGTGAATTATATTCTGTTCAGTCAATACAAAAAGACTAGCTTACATCAAAAAATCTTTTATTTCTTGGGCTAACAAAATCATTTTTTGAATTATTCCATTCTAAAATTCCCAAATAAAGTTCCTTACAGTTGTAACTTTCTGTTTCTCTTATAATTAGTTCCTTGTGCTTCTTCAGAAACTTTTTACTTTCTTTTGCTAAATATAAAGTTGCGCAAATGGCTTTTACTTAAGGAAGCAGCAAATCTTTTTATTTCTGTTTAATCTGATGACGTAGGAGGAGCATTTGAAAATAATTTATATAAACCTTTCTAGCAATGGTTTCCTTCCATTCTTATGTCATCTTATATTATTGCTTGGTCTTTTAATCAGTCTTCATTACATAAAGCTAGTGTGTCTGGAATTTTTCCAATCTTTTATCTTCTCTCTGTTTCTATATGGTTCCTTGCTCATTTGAGGTTCTCCAACTAGTTCTATCCTCTGCCTTCAGTACATGTACAACATTCTGTATTCCCTGTCCAGATCTGCACACCTGTACACCGCATACGTCTGGGTCTTCTTTGTTTTCTTCTTCCTTCTATTTGTCCTTCGAGTGTTTCCCTTTAAATCCTATTTGATCGCACTATGTGGCCCTTGTAATGAATTTTCCTGAATTTGATTTCTGAAGCAAATTTCTCTTTTTTAGTTTTTCTGATCCTAGAATTTCTTTGTTTTTTTCTAATCTTATCTAAATATGAAACTTTCAACATCTTTCTAGATAACAACATTCTAATTGCATCAATCTAATATTCCATTTGTTTTGACAGTATCCAAGTTTCATAAGCATACAGTAGTGTAGACGGGACATAATATCCCATGAGTCTTTTTCTTGTAGTTTTCTTTACCTTTTTACCAAGCTGAAACATATTTCGTCTTTATGTAGAAACGTTTTGCAATTTCAATTCTTGACTTAATTTCTGTATCATATATTCCTCCATCAGTATAATTTTTCGAAATTACTTAAACTCTATCACTTGGTCTGGCATTTCCCAATCACCAAATATTCTCATCGCTCTGTTCTCTACTGATTTCTTTACTGTCATGACCTTTGTTTTTTTTAGATTTAAGTTAAATCTTAATTTTTTACTTCAGGTTTTGACTTTACCAAAGATTCGTTGCAATTTTTCCTAGTTATCTGCAAGTATGATACTACCATCTACATGCCTAATGTTGATGAAATTATTGTCAGCAATGTTAACATCTTCTCGATATTCCACTTCCTTAAAGGTATCTTCAGTATTATACGTCTTACACCTTTCTTGATGGGAAACTTATCAAAATATCCATCCTTAGTTTTAAAGGATTTTAATTGATCGTAATACAATGACTGTATCAATCTTTGATCTTGGTCACCCATGTCTGATTTATTTAAGCGTTCAATAATCTCATGATATTAAATTTGGCCAAATGCTTTTTAAAAATCTGTACAATAGAGTTAAACTTCGTTCTCTACATTTAAAGATATTTCTATTACTGTTCTAAGATAGCATGTTCCCTCTCTAGGTCCTATCCTTAATAAACATCTACATTGTGTATCATCAATTCCTCTCTATAATGATTTTCTACAGTACCTTTATTACATGACTGATCAAAATAGTAAGATGATCTTTGCATTAAACAATTTTACTTTTATTCTGAATTTTGAGGAAAAGTGATTTTTTCTTAGGTCGGTCAAAATTTCGTTATACTTGTACACGTTGTTAACAAATAATGTTTACATTTTTATTTCTGCTAAATCGAGTGCCTTTAGTTCTTTTTACTTTATTCCCTCTCATCCTTGTATTTTAGGGCGTTTGGCTTTCTAACAGGGTCTTCAATCTCATTTAGGATATTATCGGATCCATCTAGATCCTCAATAGGTATTTTCTCCTGTCTGTTGTCATCAGTATTTAACTCTCCAAAGTACTCTACACAACTTCTCATTAACTGACCTTTTTCAAACAACATGAAAATTATCTATGTTTCTTACAGGTCTCTTTTTATCAGTCAGATATTTTACTTTCTCTTGCAAGCTTCTTGTCCTATGTCTTCTCTATAAATATTCAATCTATTACCAATCTGCGTTATACCTACCATTCTTTTTTTGTTAGATTACATTTCTGTTGTATTTTCTTATTAACATTTTTCCTCTCCTATATCAGTTGTAACATTTCTTCATTCATCCATTTATTTCCTCAGCCTAATTTTTTCTTTGGTAGAATACTTTTTGTAGCATGCGTTATTTACATATTATTTACATTTCCAAGTTAAATCTGCGTCTGGTGTTTACTCATTTACTTATGTCATCATTGATGATTTGTACTTGTTCTGTACATGTATTCTGTATCTCTTTTTCATTTGCTCTAATTTAGGACGGTCTAAACCTCTTTGTTCAACTTGCTCTTTGTTGGTTAAAATTATCAGCTTCATTTATTTATTGGTACAAGCAGTTGGTGATGAATGTGTACGCACTTCCTTAAAACTATTTCTAAAACGATTCCTTGCCATGATGTATTCGATTTGTTTGCGATTTTATCTCCTGGCATCTTCCATGTATACAGTCTTATTGACAGCTGGTGAAACATGGCATTCATTACCACTAACTTATAAAGCTCTGTCATTCTGTTTTGTCTTTTATTCCTTTCTCCACGGCCAA
The DNA here is from genome assembly GCA_003991215.1 of Morbakka virulenta. Taxonomy (NCBI): domain Eukaryota; kingdom Metazoa; phylum Cnidaria; class Cubozoa; order Carybdeida; family Carukiidae; genus Morbakka; species Morbakka virulenta. The sequence goes on along the minus strand of RDPX01000001.1, from coordinate 521,457 downwards.
AGGATCCTACTCACTGCCGTTTCCATTTCCCGATCTAGGCCCTCATATCTCCGACTAATATTAACATACCATGTGACTTTGTTTGTTTTATCTCCTTATTGAGATCTTCATAAACGTTTCTCGATCTCTTCATCTGTATGCGTTGATGTTGGTGCATATACTTGAACAACAACGAGATTAAAGTGCTTAGCTTCTGGCTTTATCATAATTACTCGGTAAGGAATTGGCCAATGACTCTTTACAGATCGTGCCACGTTTCCTTCTATCACAATGCCTACTCAATTCACATGGTATTTCACATTTCCATAGAAGTACAGTTCGTCGTCATCTTTGTATAGTAGTTCTGAATCTAACCAACTAACCTCTGCATCTCCCAGTATCTGTACACTATAATATTATGTTTCATTTATAACATTTTTAATCTTTCCTCCTTGAAGCATTGTTTTACGTTTCATGTCCTAATTGTTACAAATTTTTTTCTAATTGTCAGAGATGATCTCTCAGGTAACGCATTTGCTTGAGAAGTTGGATCACTGGCTTTATTTTTGTCACTTCTATTTTTTTAATTTCATTTCTTCATCTCTGTTGCTTCTGCCAAATAATACCACAGGAGTCGCAGCATTATATGCATACCTGGTTTTATTTTTACTTTTCTTAATTGTCATAACTAATTATGGCTATTGTACTTCATAAGGTCCTCTGATCTTGGAAGCTGGATGGCCGTACACCCTTTATAACATAGAACCGCCCCTTGTTTCTCCACATGCCTTTCTGGTTCTACCTTCAATGTCCACACTATTTTGATTCTTTGCTTTCCTTGTCGTTCCAAGCTTCAATATTTGGTGTCCTTTATTTAATCAATGAAGCAGTGCCTCTCACGAAGTTTTGCACCACTGTCTAGTGGAGGTCCCGAGCTACTGCATCATTGTGTGCACTAAACCAGTTACTTGGAGCTCTAAGTGAAAGTTGGAGTGCCTCTGAGGAAATAACAAGTTTCCGATCCTAGAGTCCAACAAGCGGAGCTGAAGGATACAACCCTCTAAAAACATCTTGACATATCCCAATCCTCTACGAATACAATAATATCATTTTTTCTTTTAATAGATTTTCCGCAAAAGCAAAGACTCTCCTTTTTAAGACGTTTTACTTACCCTTGCTTTTTTTAGAAAAGTAACCAATTCTTTTTCCTCTTCTGTAAATACATTCGTTTATTCTTTGCACCAGCTTGATGGAAAAAATTATACTTATTTACATCGTACAAAGGAGAATTTTATGACCCAATCAGTAGGATATACTGTTGGACTAAAGTTGGCTATTTATTTTAAATGTCCTATCCCATTTTTAACTTTCTTCAGATTGACAGATATAGCTATTGAACAAATATCTAAAGCTTATAATTCTAGGTATCAAGGGGAATTTTACCCATAGAATTATCAGTCGAACACTTGCTAAATAGGGTTAGCTATCTAATAAAGAATGATTCCTTAATAATACAGACAGTTTAAAAAAGGTTATTATGAATAGAAGATATCTGTAAATAGCACATAGATTTAGGTTCTCTGCTTTATCATCACCTTTTAGGGAAAACCAAAACTTGCTTATCGCTTTCAATTCCTTATCAGAAAAAGCATACATGTCGTCAAAAAAAGTAGCATATGTTCCCACAGTTAATAATTCAAAGTAGTTTGGGGGATGGACACTTCTAATCAATACTTAAGCAGAAATATGAGTGTCATATAACCTCTGCTTTAATTGATCATGTGCAGTGCTTACATTTCTGTCAGGGAATATTTGCCTCAATTCGAATAAGCTACATTTGGAGACCTTTACTTCTATCACTTTGATTGACTAAAAGACAAAAGATACAAATACCTGGAAAAAATTTTAAGTTTTTTTATTCTCCTTGCCCATGGTGCAGGATATTAAGATTTTGAAAGTCTTAACTCTTGAATAGATGTAACATACTCTGAACTATGATGCATGATTTATTTCAAGTCAACATTTTTTGTCTTTGGAATATATCTTTGTTTTTTTTGTCTTGCCAAATGTTCAACATTTCAAAACTTTACACTGTCTAACTTGTTCATTTTGGAAATCAAGATACCCAATATGTTGTGTCTATAGGAAATAAGTGTCACCTTCACTTAGTATTATTCTAATAGTTGATTAGACTATCATAGCCCTTTATCTAGCTCACATTTACCTCTGGCTTATTCACCATCTTTTCCTCGACCACCGATAGTGAGGAATTTATAACTGCTTCCATATGTATACGAGAAACAACAAGGAGTGTATATTTGCCAAAGGCTGTTAGGATTAACAAGTATACATCATTTGCCTCTTAGTTTCCTTCAGTTTAGACAGTAAAGAATAGTTTGGATCAAGTAATTTATTCAATACATTTAAAAAATTTTTTTGGACTTTAACGTCATTCTACCCCAGTAACTGCGGCTCGTGCGGTGCCCTTCACAGAGACTTAAATTTGGCCGTGAGGAATTTCTTGGCCGGATGCCCTTCCTGATGCCAACCAATGGCTTTTTCTTTAGTGAATTTCCTATGTCGCCCGCTCTGGGAATCGAACCAGGAATTCTTTGTTACGGTGCAGTTTCACAAACCATTAAACCACGGCCCCCAATTTATTTAATATTTGTCAAAGTTAAATTAGTTGAGATCGTTTAAATTACTCATCTATAAGTTTATGTTATGAGGAAACTTTTGTATACTTTATCCTCTCTATTGTTTAGCTTCCTCAGTTTTATGCTTAAATTAAGAGCAATATTATAATTTCTTTAGATCTCCTATCTGTGCCCTTCTTGTAACTCTTAAATATTTATTGGGTCCAAAGCCTTCTTATCGGTATTTTAGTTTTGAAATATTATCGGCTAATTTCACTGAAAACAGATTAAAATATGTTTTAAACATCTGTCTTTAAAGGGGTGGAGTGTAGACAAAGGGTATCCACAACCTCATCAGAATATTAGTCCTCCGGAAGAAGATTGTTATTAACTTAGGGACATAAAGGCTTACGTAATATTAAATGTGATATCCTACTGTTTGCAAGCTTAATCTTTATTAAAGATACTTACCAAACAGATATACATTAAACGTTACCTTGCTTAATTTTATTATATTTTTTGTTAATTCCTTCCTTAAACATGTAAATAGTACAAATATTATTTATCTAAAGATCAAAGGGTGTAAGAATGTAACATAAATATTTAATTTTACGGCAGGGTAAAGCTAATTTAAGGAAAATTTATTTAAAAAGGTTCTGCAGTTTCCTATTTATTTTCTCAAAGAGAAATTACATTTGAAAGAAAAAATTGGAAAGAAATTAATAGACCTGATAGTTATAAAAGCCAAGGAACTTTTACACCTGAGTCTGGTTAAAATTTAATTTTTCACTTGTTTATAGTAATAAGCAAATTGGAATAAGAGTATCTGGCTCTGAGATGGACAATAATGAAAATTATTAAAAAGAAAGAGAGAATTATATCAAGTGCTATTATGCTATTTCCTTTTTTTGAAATGTACCAGCAGTTTGCATTTATTATTAGATCCCAGGCCCACTTTCGCTGACCCATGACATTAGCTTTTGTTTCAGTACTGATTAAAAGAGGACGCAGCAGTGAAATATTGTAAATCAAGCTGTCGAAGCACACAAACCATGTATTGTTCTGTTTATTCTTCATAATAACATGAAATTGCTTCGCTGTGGTCAAGAAAGAGAGATTTTTAACTTAAGATTCTATAAAAACCTGTTCTTTTCAATGTAACTCGCATGAAAAGATCTGTACCGTAAAAATTGCTTGTGGTTCGTCCTAATTGCTTCAGATAATAGAATCAGTAGGCCGTGAACGAATTGGTTCAAATACATGTCTGAGATTCTGTTTACATGAATATTTTGGTTTGGGAATAAATGTTTTAGAAGCTCTTACTGTTGATGAGAAATAGGAAGGATATATTGATAGCATATTAGAGGAGTAGCCTTACTGAAAAACAACTATTTATACCTTGATTGTAGAAATTTATATATTCTAGAGCTCAAAGGGAAATGTTGTCAGTTACAAAGTGAAGGAGTTACTATTTGCAGCATGAGTTTTTGAACTTTTCAACAGATGAACAGTAATTCTGCTTTATCAGTCATTGTGGTCGTATAACAAGATCTCTGGATTTATTTCCGATTATTTTTAACTGCATTGAATTAGTGGACAATAAATAATTGGGATTTTGCAACACACGCAAAAGACTAGTGTACGATAAAATAGCTGTCTACTTCAATAAAAGTATGTATTGAGCTCAGATGCACTTCTAAATTCCTCAAGTTATGACCAAAGGAACTTCTAAAATACCGGTGCTAAAAGCATCAGGGAAAAGGTACAGCAGGGAAAAAGGAACACTAGCTGGAAACAAGCAGCAGAGTTCTTTCTCAGAAACTGGGACTGAGATAAGTAGATTTAAATCAAAAATTCCATTGTACGACAAAAATGATAGTTCCATCAAATACGATAAGAAGGGAAAACAATTATATGACCACTTCTCCGTCTCCAATGGGAAAAATTTTAATAATAGTAATAAATACATGAACGAAAAAGGAGTTGGGATGACACTTGGCCATCTCAAGGATAAAAAGACCAAAATAGCTGCCCTGTCTCTCACAACAAATATTTCTGGAAAAGGTGAAAAATATCTGCCTGAACAAGAAAACAATTATTCTCCTGAAGTGTTACGTATAGAAACGAGTTCTCTTGAAGAAGAGGATGAGTTTGAAATTCTTGAGAAAATATGTGCTCAAGATGAAAATGAATTTATTTCTATACCTGATAAAGGAAAAAGTCATAAATTTCCATTGAAGGATGTTTCTTTAGTTAGCAATGACATTATTGCTTCTAATGGCTTTCATAATGATGTTTCGAAAACATTTAAACCTGGCTATTCTCGTCCACTGCAAGAGAGCACTGTATTAGATGACAATAGAAATAGCCTCAAGACCAATGTTTCTCTTTCACATGAACGAATATCTCATAAAGACATAAAATTATCAAGCGTTTACAACAAAGCAATTTATTTTACCCAAAGAAACACAACAAACACGCCTACCACTGACTTAATTGATCAAAACATTAAAGATAATACAACAAAACATGCTCGAAATAATTGTCCTTCAAAAAATAATAAGATATTTATGAAAGAACAAACAAATTACTTAACTCCAGTATTAAGAGGCGGTACGGGATTTACAGACTTAAGTAAGTATAAGGTTATTGAAGATCATACGGAGGTCAATCAAATAATAACTAAACCTCTTATTAAAGACGAGACATCAAAAATATTAAAACGTCAGGTAGGGAAAACCAATCCAAATCAGAATCCAACGGATTACTCCTCTTGTGAAGGAAACAAAGATAAAACTAACGATGACAATGTAGAAGAAAATTTTACGTACCGTGATAGCTGTTCAACTATGTCTTCGCGGTCCACATATAATTCAAAATCAAGGCGAAGAAGACGTCTCCCTACACAGTATTTAGATGAGGAGGCAATTTTAACTGATATCGAAGAAGAAAACACTTTTGAGCTGAGAAACATTTCTGCTCAGTCCATGCTTGATACGTCAACATCGTTAGAGAATAGTATCTCTGATGAAGGTTCCCTGAAAACTGACAGTAGAAAAAGTAGTAACGACTCAGTTGAAAACAAAAGTTTATGGCAAGAAACAAAAGGTGAAAATGAGAATCAAATAAACAAGGAAAATACATGTTTAGTGCAAGATTGTATAAATACCATATCTTCAAACGAAGGAGAACGATTGAATATATCTTATACCTGTTCCAGAAATGAGACCTTGAACGGTGTAAAGACAAGCCGAATGTTACCTAAAATACCAGTAACTCAACAACATGTGATAGAACAAGAACATTGCCAAGAAGATATAAATAAAAACGAATTGGCTTTTGACACTGTTAATAAAGCAATTCATGAAAAAGCGGATTCAACTTATTTCGAAGATAAAGGAAGTCCTCTAAAAGTAGTAGAAATAGAAGAAGAATTTATTAATTATAGTACAACGCCGGATATAATTCATTTGTCTACAAATCAGGTAGACAAAAATGATAACAGCTTGTTGCCTGTAGAAACAGAGAAAGTTGTAGTAAAAGCCTCTCAGAACGGGTATAAAGAATTTGAACCAATGGAAATTGGTATGATAAAACCATCGCTTGATAATGACAATGAGCTTAAATTAACTTCGAAACAATCACTAGCTTTTGGGGAGTTGAATCCTATCAAAATCGATTGCATTAAATTATGTCGCCCGAAAATACCAACAAAGGTAGTCTCAAATGTAGATTGCAATAGTGTAATGAAGACTAACGCTGGGCAAGTGGAATTTAATGAAATTGAATGTGTAAGGAATGAGCTGCAGAAAATGAATCTTAATATATCAGGTCTTCAAAAAGAACTTCATGACGTAAGAGAAAAAGTAATTCACCTTAGAGGAGGTCTAGCAATGATTAAAGAAAACCGCTTGTTATGGAAAAGATGTATACAAGGCAACTAAACACTTTTGTAGAAAATTATACTTTTAAAGGTAAAATTGAAGCCACCTTCCATTGAAAAATTGTTAATGTTATCAGAGCAATATAGGGATACCATTAGTAGCAGTAACGAAGATGGGTACAGATGATCCATCATTAGTAGTAATAATGATGGATACATATAAATTGCAAAATGAGTCAATTGTCTTTCGTTCATAAGTGTGTGTAATTTACATTTTATAAAGATTATGGTACTATGTGACCAAGTAAATTAATTACTTTTAATTCAGTTCGAGGTATTAAAGAATCACAACATTTTTGTGAGAACTTGAAATAAAATTTTTGGTGGTGAAAATGTAACTAAATTTGTGGATGATGATTACAGAAAATTGTTATTTTTTAATTCCTATTCAAAATCTAAGAGAGGGGAAAATTATGTGGTTTTTTATAATATTTTTATTTAGAAAAGTAAATCACTCTAGTACAGAATTTACCACGTTTTTCAAAATTTTTCTTAACACTTTCAAAAACTATTTTTACATGCTGCAACTTTTTTAGCTCAATAAAAATTCAACTATAATATTTTCCGAGGGTGTAAGTAAAAGCATTATTTAGTAGGATAATTATTTTTTTGTTGCATGCATTTAATATTTTCCATAAAGTTGTAGAAAACTTAAATGACAAATATTGCAAAGACAAGATGGCAATTAGTCTTTATTTAAATGCTAATTGAGTGCTAGGGCCCAAAGGTTACTGTTTGTATACTAGGCAAGATACTGATGACAGATAGTAGTATAAAGGAATACCGTTCAGGATCAATAATTCCGTAAAACTTTCAAACAATGTTTGTCAGTACAATGTACACCTAGCACGATTATCTACCATAAACTTTTACCTCATTCAATGTAATAATTGTAAAATTAAAAACAAAGTCCCCCACCCACCTCCCTCGTATGAAAAGGTTAACGGAGCTAGTGTTGCTTTTTTGCCGAGACAGCATATTGAATGCAAAAATAAACGTGCGTACTTATGACAAGTGTTCTTTGATGAAATGTTACTACGAATTTAATTTTGGTATTTAAATTATCAATTAATTCATTTGCACTGATATCATTGGCCAACTAATAAAATGTCACACTTCTCGTTCTTCATTACTGCAAGGATAACTTAAATTACAAATCATCAACAAGCCATCAACGATAAGTAAAGGTTACTACTTAAAGATTAACATAACTTAATTTCAGATTGCTTTTTAGTCCGATGTAAAATAATCAAATAATTATTTATGTCCAATGTGTGCTACTATCCCACAAATTCTACACATTGATGGTATTGAATTTTTAAAAGTTTCCACGTAGATAATCAGCATTTTAGACAGCAGAACTGCGTCTTGGTAGGTTATCAAAGCTGCTGATATTATTTTTTAAAAGCAAAATTATCCATTATTATATAGCAGAGGAGTCTGAAAAAGTGAAACAAAATAAAATTGTGGTATTTTAATCGTAAATTCTACACTTGCAAAATAATTTTTATTAGATATGAGTCAATTTTGTCCTAAAGTGTGCCTGATGTGCGAATGGAATTTAAGACTCAAATGAAAATTCAGAACATAAACCTTTGGACTAGCAGCGACTAAGGGAATAAATGTGAAATCAGTGTTGACCCAATAGAGAAAAGCAACGTTACATATATCTTCATTGAAGAGACATTTGAAATTAAACCTTTTTATCAAAATTTGTATTTCATACAATCAGTATGATGTTTCAGGTTAATCTGTTCGCGTCTACTTTGAGTTGAATATCATCCTAGATTGCTTAAATTAGTTAAACCACCAAATTGCAATTTTACTACGAGATGGAAGGCTAATTTGAAGCTGAGGTCTCCACAAACTATCTTATCAAATGTACTTTTGGTTTCATATAAGATAATAAGATATTTTTTAACTCTATTTTAATCATCTGGTAGACAACGAATATAGAATTTGTTACTAAAATTATATCCAGTGTTTTGATTAGGAAATGTATGTTTAGATAAGTATCACAGATACAGATTAGAGTCATCAAATGACAGACATGCAGTAGTGCATTATTTACCAGACATTGGAAAACTGAGCAGAGATATATTCTGCAATAAAATATATTTTTTAAGTCTTATTTGCTTTAAGTTGAATATCTATTTCTGTTATTATCTTTAAAACTATACACGTCAGTTGCAACTGAGTGTTATCTTTTTGCAGCATTCAGTCATCTAGTAGTGACTTAGATTCATTATTGTATTTTGTTTAATCTTTCATTTAATGGCTGTAGGAAGATAATAAACCTTTATTATCTTTTAAAGCGAATGATTGTTGTGTAATAGACCTGAATCATCAGTTTATAAAAGGTACTTTTTTTATTAAATGCTCAATATCTTTGTCTAATTAGGTTTGTATAATGAATTGATCATTTCATGTTTTTTTTGTTAAAAAAACTCCAGTGAATATTTATTGAAAGGAATGGCATGTAGTTAACACCTTCAGTGCTATCAATATTATTTTCAAAATGTTTTTTAATTGGGCTTTTTATAATTATCTTGCCATTAACTTAATTTTCTTGCCTTTCCTCCAAAGTTGTATTTTTCAAACCATTTTCAGCTACTGAAATTTTGTGCACTTCAGCAAAAATATAATGAAATACTTGAATCACGTTAACTTTGTTTGTAAAGTAACAAAAATAATTATTATTTAAGGGAGATATCTTTAGAATGGTACTTCATATAGACGTATTTTTAATGAATAGGAATATAAATGTTAGATTGTGCTTCGTCTAAAAACAGTCGTTATTTCTGTTAGATTTTATCACCAGTTTTTAAAGAAAATAATGTCTTTGGAAATCACTGTAAATGGTTGTAGATATTTTATTGAATGTATAACTAAGTACGATAAGTTAAAGCTTTGAAAGTCATGATTGATTGACATTTTAGAGCTACAGAACTATCAACTTGGTTAAAATTTGTACGGTTTTAGTTGTAGCAAAGAAATTAAAGACACAATTTCTATACCATTGTTGTTTTCCCTCGGGTTACCCACATATTACAATACAAAAATCAATAGAGGAAAATCATTGATCTACTATTTTGACTAACGTTTGCATTTTTACGTTTGATATACAGAAAAGCAGATTAAATATTTTTTGAAAGAATTATTTTACGTTAAATTGTTTTTTTAAGAACCTTGGGAATCATTGCTTTCGGAAGTATTAATTTTTTAATTTTTCCTCGTGGAAGAACTTTCTTTTGAGGTGCATAGGATTTTTGTTGAGAATATCTTTTGAAATGTAGGGAAGATTTAGTTCCTAGAAAATTTTCATCCACTTCACCACCTTACATCCCAGAAAGTATAGTGTGAGAGAGGTCATTTGTTTAGATTGAAAATAACGTCAAAGTTGTAATAAATTCCCCTATAGTACGATCTAGAATTTGCTTTAGTTAATCTAAAATGACAGTTAGTGAGCTAAAAAGATGGCAAATAGGTGGCATTAAGGATTGGTCAGCCAAAACTAAACAACTTATGAAAAATATCGAGTTATTCATTTCAACCATTAGTACAAAACAAAATTCATCAAGGAATTGTTAAGGGTTCAGCACCCAAAGGCAAACAATTAGTGAAAAACACTGAATGATGTTTTTCAAAAGTTGGTGAAAAAACCATTCATCAACGACTGATAAAAGATTCTTCAGCCAAAAGTAAACAATGGATGAAAAACATCCTATAGAAATAAAATAAATGTATATTCCTGCAACAAAGAAAGACACATCCCTGATGTATGTGGGATTGGAAACAGGATATTTGCTGTGAATCNCCAAAGGCAAACAATTAGTGAAAAACACTGAATGATGTTTTTCAAAAGTTGGTGAAAAAACCATTCATCAACGACTGATAAAAGATTCTTCAGCCAAAACTAAACAACTTATGAAAAATATCGAGTTATTCATTTCAACCATTAGTACAAAACAAAATTCATCAAGGAATTGTTAAGGGTTCAGCACCCAAAGGCAAACAATTAGTGAAAAACACTGAATGATGTTTTTCAAAAGTTGGTGAAAAAACCATTCATCAACGACTGATAAAAGATTCTTCAGCCAAAAGTAAACAATGGATGAAAAACATCCTATAGAAATAAAATAAATGTATATTCCTGCAACAAAGAAAGACACATCCCTGATGTATGTGGGATTGGAAACAGGATATTTGCTGTGAATCTATCTATAGTGACTGACTGTGTGAATTGGACCTCCAGAGCCAACAATACGTCCAAACAACGAGTAAAAACGTATAAATTAAATATTTTTAAAACTTGTCAATTGTGTAAAAACAAATGTTCACTCGAAGAAATAATATTTATATATTGATATAACTATCATTCTTTCCAAGTTATAATTTAGCTCAAAGCTAATAAGTGCTCAAAAGAAAATTAAGATTCCCAGTTGTGGTTTATTTGAGTTCTTGATATTAGCATTCTGGTTTGGGCGGTGCAAGTTTAACTTTAATAAGAAAAGAAATAATTTTCACATTGTGAGCTTTTGTCGTGACAAAACGGAACCATATTGTCTACAATTAGGATATTTTTATTGATTTCAAAGCTTCAGCAAATGATTATTATAGTAATAGATGACCTACCTCTTTGAAAAGAATAAAAATTTAAACTACTTTAATCCTTGTAGAGTTACCTTTTGTGCAAAAAAATATACTCATGTTCAGCAGCAGTAACAATATTCTCTCATGCTTCATTTTACATTTGAAATCAAATTTTTCTCAGATAATTTTTATTTTGCGTATAAAAATCTTTATATTTAATTTGTTAATACTGCATTGTCACTGATATATCTGTGTTCTGTTATTTATTTTTTTAATCAATTTATTCAATGAGGCTACAATTTTCCCATCTTTCAGCACAAAAAACTGCAACTCTGGTGGAATAATGTTGAGTGTTTACAAATGTCAATACACCAGAATGCTATTCTTTAAAAAACATGAATTCCCTTTCACCATCAATTTGTGTTAATCATTTTTACGTTTTTATCAAATGTTGAACCTTTTTTAGTTGATTCCTTAGAGTTTTAATATAAAAATTGCGTAGCGTGTGTAATTAATGCAAAGAAGAAAATTTTCATTTAAGTTTACAGTAAGCTAGAAATAGTCTATAGACTTCTTTTAAGATATGTAATGGAACATCACCTAAAATTCACAACAATGCTTGTAATTTTCTGCCGTTCATTAAATCAAGGTATGCCTCACAGTAATATAGAAAATGCAACTTAAAAAAAAAGAAAAGGAGAGAGAAAAATAAACCTTTTAAAAATACTATGTCGTTTGAAAGGAAAAGACATGCTCATTAATACTCCAGAAAAGACTCCACGTAGGCATGCCTATTTGATATTTACTGATACTTCCTTCCTTATGCTAACAGCCTGATGTTTTATAAAAGAAAGTTATGATGCATTAAAATACGTTTTCTAAAGTTGCTAACAAAAATAAACCTTTAAGAAGGGCATAAATTCCTGTCAGTTAAGAAAGTCTGTCATATTCGTTATATGTAAATACATATATATGTATATACAGAAAATATCGAATAATAAAGTAGTCGCTCTGGGTCATATTGTCAGACTAAAATGTGATGGGGCCTTTCTGCCATGCTTGGACTGTTGAATTTGATTCCTCTTAAAATGGCCAAACATTGAATTTAAAATGTTTTAGGGATTGTAGTTGATATGACAAATCCACATGGCGGGAAATCTGTCCTGCCTTTATTCTTTATTCTCACACTTATGATATCACCATAACTGTGAGAAGTGCAGAATCACAATGCGTGATATGAAGCACAACAGAGAGAGAGAGAGAGAGATGAGTAAAGCAGTAAAATAATAGTAATTATAATTAGATAAAAAATCCAACGACATGTAAGCATCCAAAATAAAGTGGCTTCAAAGCCTTGTGTAAGGTGAAATATCTAAATAAAAGTTGATAAATGGGTAAAAAAAATTAAATTTTCACTTTGAAAGGAAAACTAGTTTGAGTCACTGATCTTGATGAACTCGAAGTGGCTTCATAGTGGTTAAAATATGAAGTTCGGGCCCCCAGAAAAGATTTCCTTAAACCTATCTAGCCACGTCCAATAATCTCTAAGATGTCCTTTTTGTAAGTTGCAGATATTTTGATAATTTATGCTGAGATTGATGACTTAAGGAATTATATTCATATGTAGAACCCAATGCGTCTTACTAGCTTTGATGATAAGACTTAAGGATCTTTGGGGTCTGTTCACCCAGAAGGGCCTTTTATATACACCTGGAGACTGTTGTTGTGTTGAACACTTTTCATGTCCAAACTTTGATTAGGTAGCTAAACTGAATAACAAGGATATTTCTTTTTGTCAAACGGAGTGTCAACTGAGAAACGTCACTGATGAGCAACAATCGATATCCAAAGCGTATGAAGTGTCTCAACCTTCGTCAGTGTATTAAACGTTTAAATGGGAAATATCTCCGTTCTACCATTATTGACTCTCTCAAAGATTACCACTAGATATTTTTAAAGAAAGACAGATCTGTTGCAATGCGCTATTGAGCTAGAGAAGTTCAGAGGTGGATCTTGACTCTTATAAATAAAGTTGGCACATGATATTTAATTTCCTACTTTCTATCATTTTGTTTGGTTTAAATATTCCTCCGCTGGAAAACATATTTTCCAGTTACCTTAGGAAAACTGATTTTGGAACTCTTACTTGTTATTTTTTAGTTTTTGTTGGATGCAATGTATAAACAATAGAAGAGGAGTCTACACCTACAACTACAGTGAAAAGAAATATTCTCTTGTTGTTATTAAAATAATCTTTTAGAGGAACAAGATGTTTTAATGAGCTTCGTCAACTCATTCTTTGTTTACCTATGCTGCCTCTCTCTCTCTCTCTCTCTCTCTCTCTCTCTCTCTCTCTCTCTCTCTCTCTCTCTCTCTCTCTCTCTCTCTCTCTTTCTCTCTCAATCTTTCACAGACACACACACACACACATGCTTCTTTTTATATATTGTTTTGGATAAGATAGTTTTTTTATACGCATCAGGAAGTTATTTTTACATAAGATATTGACAAGAAATATGCTTCGGTTGCTCTTGGGCCTCAAATTTCAAAGTTGCTGAACAAAGCAATATAAAGAGATAAAAGCGTTTCCAGTGTTAACTACTAAACTGTAATGTCTTGTGTCATCTGTAAATTTTATGCTACNTCAGGAAGTTATTTTTACATAAGATATTGACAAGAAATATGCTTCGGTTGCTCTTGGGCCTCAAATTTCAAAGTTGCTGAACAAAGCAATATAAAGAGATAAAAGCGTTTCCAGTGTTAACTACTAAACTGTAATGTCTTGTGTCATCTGTAAATTTTATGCTACTGTATAAAATAGAAAGGCTGGTTCCGGTACCTTCAGAGTCTACTTCAGGGGTTTTACATTGGTTTACCGTATAGGAGAAAAGCGAGATACAAAACGTTTGGCATCTTTTGGGGTTTATATGGTGCTTTAACTCATTTGAGGTCGTTTCTGGGCTCTCCATTACATAATGTTCCTAAAGTACCTTTTTGTTTATAACTGTACAATGCAAATTTTAGTATTTTTATCTAAATTCTTTAAAATCAAGTAACGTAGTAGTCACACTAAGCGAGTTCACTATTCTATTATCTATACTTTATCCAAATGATTTTAATAGTTTTTTAGTCTTTGATTTTGGGGACTGTTTTATCAACACAAACGTTACAGTAATCAATCCACCAATTTTCAAGACTAAAGCAGGGACAGCTCTTGTTTTTGAAAAAAGCATGGGCCTTGATTGGACTCTTATTGGGATATAATAATAGAAAAATCCATGAAAAAATGTATGATAAGATAACACCCGTGAATCTCTTGATATAATTAATTATATTGTTTATCAAAAACGTTTCCGAAGCCCAACACCAAAGATTAAGGATGGCAGAAACTGCAGGTAAAGCTTGGTAACCTCAAGTTTATAGGAAAAGTGTGTTTTCTAGAAATTCGAGACATTTTCAATCCTAAGACAATTGCGTTTCTTTAGGGAAAAAGAATACTTATTATGAAAATTAAAAGGAAGGTGAAAGTTTTTGCTACCCCCGGTCTATGTTGCATTACCTTTCATTAAGGCTTTGTCCTATTTATCAACACCAAGATTTTGGCTGAAACGTTGTCACCTGCTCTTGCGTTGTTCTTACAGTTCAACACCTCGTAGACTTTTCTTAGTGAATGAAAATCACTTAAGATCAGGAAAACGATCAATGTACACATATTTAAATATAGATCTAGCCCTAAAGCCATACTTACTGTAATTGATAACCTAATTAGGTTTACCTTTGATCATTGATTTTAAAAAATTGTTATGTGTTTAAATTTTATCTAATAGAACAACACCACAAGAAATGTACTTAGCTGCAAAAAGATAGGAAATACTAATTTTTAAATATAGAGAAAAATATATACGACAGTACTTTGCTCCCCAAAATTAATTAAACCTTAAGTCAGTTGCAAGTTTAACTGCAAAACAACTAAATTCATTGTAAACATTGGTCCAGAGTAAATTTTTTGTCAGCATCAAATCCCCATGTAAAGCCCATAGCCTGACGATTTGTTGTCACTGTGTCAGAAAATATGTAATTGGATTTGATCTAAAGGCCTTAAATCCTTCAGTTTGATTTTCATTATTTTAAGTTGTTCAGTCAGTCCAAACGAGACTAACACTCAAACTCATGAGACCAGTGGGCCACACCTTACTGCATAGGATTATGAAGTCTGTAGTTCCCAATGGTTCAACTCACACCGTCAGATATTTTAATTCACAAAATTCACTAATTCACAAAAATCTTTTTGAAAACTTTTGTCTATTTTTTATTTTTTCTCTAGTAATCTTTGATCACATTACTTGCAAAATCAAAAGGTACTTTTGATAATTTGTATTATCCCCACACAGACCTCAACCTGTACGCCTCAATATAACCTTTTATTTGGCTTTTCATTGAAACAGAGAATGAAATATTACATTTGTTAAAAAAAAAATGATAGTGTTCATCCTTTGTCGAAGAATTTTCTTTCTGATGAAATTTCCTGACCCTACTCTTGCTCAATAAGGCCATATTCGTAATGATGGGCTGGTGATGATTGCTTTTGTAACTTTTACAAGGTGGAATGTTGTTAGGACGTGAACACCTTCATTCTCTTCGCCTAAACAAAAGACATGAATACGATTACTATATTTGTATCCTTGAAAATAAAGAATCTTAAGGTTTAAGTGGAGGAATAAAGTATCTTAAGAAAGTCACTAAACGGCGGTAGGATTAAGTTTCCGATGTAACATAAATTTACGACCCAAAAAATGTCATACAAAATAAGCAATAAATTAAATTTGTGTAGTAAACTATTTTAGTATATTCAATTGCGCTAACGTATTTTTCCTTCTCCTTTAAATTCCATAATTGTGTACCAGGGAAAGCACGATTGCATTTGAAGAAAACTTTTACTCAACACATACATAAGTAATAGATATTTCATTAATTTTCCATGTTACAATCTGGATCAAATCAAACACTCAGCTAAGAGGTACCTGTCCTGTCTGTAGTTCTAGGCATACTCCATTGGCAAATATACACTTATAGCATTGATCAACGTATTTTTTTATTCAGGGTATGTTTATGTGTTTCCAATACAATTTTTATGCTGATTTCAAATCTGTAATCCGTTATTTCATGGCACATACAGTTTTTACGTTAAAAAATATCTGCAAGCTTTTCATCATCTCAATTTATCTTATCAGAATTTGTCTAATGAAATATTTCTTCATTTCAAAGTCAAGAAGGCATATAAAGGGGATGCGATGATTTCTTCATTTGCTTTTACGGCTTTAAAAATGTCAAGACGGTGCAGAAATCCTGATGCATTTTGAAATGTCTGCGGAGACTGTGGCGTGAAAGCCCAGACCCTTATGGTGGCACCAGTGATCAAGAAACTATACAACCTATACTTAGCCTGTCCACTGGAAGATAAGAAAAAAAGTTTAGTTATCTGCACAGCTTTCTTAAGTGGGTTACGTAACTGGTATAAAAAGAGGAAGATATCCACACCTTTAGCCATTCCATGGATTTAGATGGAGCCAAAAGACCATTTGGCTGACTGTTATTTTTGCAAAATAATTGGGATATTCTACGAAGAAGAAGCACAAAGTCGTGTTTATAAGCTTGAATTCCGCAATGCGGCCTGTCTCTCACAGTGAAAATCTGACAATGCCAGTTGCACAGGATGTTGATATTGATGCTTCAAGCAATGATCCTGAATCTCCCAACAACACTGACGAAGAATATTACGTGCCAGATGAGAGCGACTTTGAACGTTAAACTCTCTCTCTCTCTCTCTCTCTCTCTCTCTCTCTCTCTCTCTCTCTCTCTCTCTCTCTCTCTCTCAAAGGATAAAGCCAACCTGTTGGCATAAAGAGTAAATGAGAAGAATTTGACGAANTGGTATAAAAAGAGGAAGATATCCACACCTTTAGCCATTCCATGGATTTAGATGGAGCCAAAAGACCATTTGGCTGACTGTTATTTTTGCAAAATAATTGGGATATTCTACGAAGAAGAAGCACAAAGTCGTGTTTATAAGCTTGAATTCCGCAATGCGGCCTGTCTCTCACAGTGAAAATCTGACAATGCCAGTTGCACAGGATGTTGATATTGATGCTTCAAGCAATGATCCTGAATCTCCCAACAACACTGACGAAGAATATTACGTGCCAGATGAGAGCGACTTTGAACGTTAAACTCTCTCTCTCTCTCTCTCTCTCTCTCTCTCTCTCTCTCTCTCTCTCTCTCTCTCTCTCTCTCTCAAAGGATAAAGCCGACCTGTTGGCATAAAGAGTAAATGAGAAGAATTTGACGAAACAATAGTGTTCGTATAACTTACTTTAAGCAAAGAAGTAGGATTCTGCAAGCGTTCTTTGCTGTCGCTTGCCCGCTTTGCTTTTTCAGTGTTATTGATGGACTTTTCAAATGTTTATCACTAAATTATATTCCTGCAGACTGGCGTTTTTTCATCGATTCTTTAAAATGGAGTCTAAAAACTGTACTCCTTTATAATGGGGATTTGAAACCGTCTATTCCTATAGCACACTCAGTTTAACTTCACAAATCATATGAGAATATGGATCTTTTGCTTCGTGCCATTGACTATGACAGGTATTCATGGAAAATATAGATATTTTTTTAATTTATTGCAAAGTTGATGGAAATTGCAGTCATGATTTGCAAAATACTGCTGTTTCATGTGTCTCTAGGGTAATCGGGCAACTGATAAGCATCATGTGAAATCGAATTCGTCACCAAGAATATCATACCAACCAGGATTATGCAGTGTCAAACAAACCACCACTTGTAGATCCAGAAGAGGTTTTATTACCTCATATGCACATAAAGCTCGGACTGATGAAGCAGTTCGTTAAGATGTTTGGTGTAAAAAGCTTTAAAGGCTTTGATTACATCGTTTAAAAGTTACCAATATTCACAAACGCGAAGTTGAAGGAGGATATCTTTGTTGGGCCTGAAGTCAGAGATGATAAAGAAGGCCAGCTTCAAACCAACTTTAGATGAAGTGGAACTGCTCGTCTTGAATGCCTTCTGCTGGGTCTGGTAGAATTTTTTTGTAAATGAGAAGGCAATGGATTACGAAGATGTATTAAAAAACCCTTTGAAATGTTGCTCGTCAATGTTGCATCCCGTGTCATTGAAGATTCACTTCTTAGTTTCCCATCGGAATTTCTTTCTGGAGAAGCTTGGATCAGTGTCAGATGAGCATGTCGAGTGATTTATCCAAGAAATAAGTGTTAAGGAGAAACGGTACCAAGGTTTCTTGACTGACAGTATACAAACAGATTACTGCAAGATAATACACCCTGATCAACTAGTTTAGAATCATCGTCCGACATCGAAATCATAGCATTTCTATTTCTGTTGTATGTACTGTACCGACGTTTCTTCTTTATGACTGAATTGCTTCCGTGTTTCCTTTTTTTAGAATCGTAAAAGTTAAAATATATTTATTTATTATTCTAAATAATTGATATTTCAAAAGAACTTGAAAAAAAGAGCATGTGATCTGTTGAAAAATTAGTAGTTGTTGCATAAGAAGGGGTAAGAGGGATAAGAAGCTGGTTTGCATTCCTGATAATTAAAACAAGTTTTGTTTTATTGACCAGTGAAATCAGATACGAGCACACAAGTAAACATACACGTACATAAGTTATATGAATAACGTTTTGCAACAAACGAAAAGTAAAATTCATCCCCATAGCACTTTTATAGAAGTGAATTTGTAATGCAAAACAAATAAATACAATAATTTCATTAGTTCAAACAAGTTTTTAAACAAACAAAAGAAAACACACAAAGAGAAAACATCCTCTTTGATATTGTGTTGTTATACTTACTTAATATCTAGCAAAATCGTGTAGAATAAGAATGAATAAGATGTTAGCACTTTCTTATTTGTACGTCGATTTTCTTAGAATAATCTTGGCATATTCACCATCTGATATTGGTTTATAAACAGGTGTTTCTTTGCATTCTCTTTAGTTTATTGATAGTGCTCCTAATTTTTCATTTGAAGCAGCTTTAAACTCATTGTCATCAGCATACCTCACTATGTTCACTTGTTGTTCCCTCAAAATACTTATTCAATGTTGTTTTCTGGTTTTCTAAAAATGATTTCATCCAACAAGTTTCGAAGATAGAGTGGAGTGTGGCATGTCACTTCTTTCCTTTTTGTCTACCAGCAAAGAACCAGATTGGACACGTTTTCTTAAACATGACGTTTATTCACAAGCGTTTAATGAAATTTGCCTATATCTTTTTTGTGTCATAATTATCCTGAGAAATGCTTACATGAAATATTTATCCTGATAATAAGCACGGAAAGGTTTATCTAAGCTGGTCATAATGCAGCCCAGTTAAAACTTGAAAGTACCATGACAACAATGGAATAGATACTATTCATTCACTGTATTTTTGAACAATTAGCAATAAATTCCTTTTGAAATACCTTAGTTAACTAATTGTTTATGGGGTACAGAAATTCTTTCTTGTAAGTAAGGACATTTGATGTGTCCACTATTAGGTGTAACAGCATGTACTTCCATTAAATTAAGTCAGCTCTCCATACTTGCACACTGGGTCTTTCATTGATAGCAATTCTGGTAAAAAGTGGGGTCATGAATGCCTTTAATAGGTGCCTATTCATAAAAGACCTAAATAGCGGGTACAGCACAAGCAAGGATGAACAGAAAGCAAGCAGTACACTATGGGTGGCAATATATATATATATATATATATATATATATATATATATATATATATAATTTCTCAAAGTTCCCCCACTGTAGGGCACGTCCTTGTCGTTGTTCGATAGTCAGTGTCCCAGAATGTCAAGACCACAGATCTTGCAGAAAGAGACCAAAA
The DNA here is from genome assembly GCA_003991215.1 of Morbakka virulenta. Classification (NCBI taxonomy): domain Eukaryota; kingdom Metazoa; phylum Cnidaria; class Cubozoa; order Carybdeida; family Carukiidae; genus Morbakka; species Morbakka virulenta. Next base: position 501,390 of record RDPX01000001.1, on the reverse strand, counting down.
ATGCAACACTTGACCAAGAAAGAACAAGAGTACAATACTCGGTCTTAATTAAATGTTTAATAAGTGATACTTTTCATACTATCTGAAATAGTATGAAAATATCAACTCTAACAAAAATTCTTTAAAAGATATTTTTTACTTTCTGTTACCCTGCAGAAGGTTTAAGCGCAAGGTTAACTTTTCTTATCTTACCCTTTCCTTGTACATATAAAATGTATTTATTTATTGGTTTATTTCCAGTTGTATTACCAATTGTCTTTTTGTATTTTGGGGGAACTTGAACTGGTATTTGAAGAACAAATGGTATTCTCTTAAAAATTCAGCAAACCGAAAAGGTTTTTTTTCTTGAATCTATTAACTAAGATAGTGCTATTCCTGACTTAAAATTCTTTTTCGTTTTAGTTTTCATTAATGAATGAACATGAGTATTATACTCAAGTTCCAACCAACCAACTGTAAAATGCTACTTAGTACACAAAGGGTTCCCTGTTACTTGTTATCTCCCACTCATATTGCTTCTTACTTAAATTATAATATGTAAATATATATGAAAGAAACACCCAAATCTAACAACATCAAAATGATAAATAAGTATCAAAAAACATCTTTCATACAGGATATGGGTAAGAAAAAAATAAACAATCATTTAATTCTGTACTCTGATTACTCTTTGGATGATATATATAAACAATATTTCTGCTGTAAAGTATCAGTAATATTTCACTGGTACAGCTGGAAGCGAAAGATATTTTTCCTTTGAGTATTTACAAATGCAGCTATTTCCTTTCTCGTCGTTATATTCCAGTAAATTTCTTTTTCTTTCTTTCTTCGCGAACATATCATTTTTTCTCCCTGCGTAAGATGAAAGTAAATTCGATTGTGAAATTGGTAGTGATAACCAAGTATTTTCATTTTGCGTAAGACATTTGGATGCTTCTGCTAAAACTGTAAGGTCATGAGTTAACTGGTACAACCTCCAGGCAATATCTAACAGCTGGTTATGTGTTTTTGTGTATAGACAGGAAATATCATCAGAGTCTTTCACAATGTTGGACGTTTCTTCCAGAGAATTAATCTTGTCTTTAATTGCCAAGATGTAATCCATGTCAATGTTTTGAAGGTGCAATATACACTCTAGGAGATAAATATATAAATGTATATTACTACAGTAGAATGAATATGCATTATAGTAAATATTGTCATCTTTCTCAATATATCTTAGCAAACCTTAACAATTCTTTACATGCTTAATTTCTTTTTTACAAAAACTGTTTTAAGAATAACATTTTTTTATGCAGTATGGGTAGGGTTGCAGATCTAAAGTCGATCCTAATTAGAAAGCTAAATATTTTAAAAATAAACTATTTGTATAATGGTGAAGACAATCCAATAGTACAACAAATATGGAACTTCTCATAACAAAAGCTCTGACTGAGCACATTGGTAATTTGACAAATAGTTAGGGAATTTAACAAGAAGCCCCTGCCAAAGCTGCGTATGGCTTTGTGAAAATCAAGAGATATGAGCGAGAAATCATTGTTAATTGCAAACTACACCCTGCAAATGAGGCATTGATTTCATCCTTAAGTTATAAGTTTACTGTGGCAAATATATACTTAGTTATTCTTTTGAAGAAAATTCATACACTCTACAAAATCTGTGTACAGAAGTTGTTAACTATAAGCAGATATAATGTAATACAAATATTTTATTCTGCTACTGAACTCAAAGCATGGAGCTTCTTTTCGCAAAAGCACGATAAGGTAGCCCCTACACTGTCTAAACAGCTCTGATGATTTACGTCTTCATTTTCAACCATGCCTCAATGCAACTAAAAGAAAATCCCTAAAATATTACGAAGACCTTATAAAATAGCTGGAATAGTCCCTGATACCTGAATTAACAAGTGCTAGTCAAATAATGGGAAATATCGTTGGAAAGGAACAAAACCCACTGTTACTAGGATATTTCTGTATTCTACCCTCTCAGACTCGAACTCAGAAAGATTGAATGCTCTTTAGACTAACTTTTAGGCTAGGAAAAATCAGTCACTGCCTATTTCTTGCTTAACTTTAAGTCCGTTTCGATACAAATAATGGTTTATAATGAAAAGATAACCAGAAAATGGAATGAGAAATAGTAAATATTAAACATTGTTTTTTATCGTTATGGCAACCTTGAAGAAGTAGAACTTCAGAAACGTTGGGTATGTACCACGATGTAATGCTACACACAATATACGTCCTTCTTATGTCTTAAAATGTTCTTGCTTTGCAGCAAATACATCCCTATGTTTCCTATCTTATGTTTGAAGAACACCCTTTTCTGATATTAAAAAAGAGATACTTTTGTTATCAAGAGGTAATTGCCTTCCCACTCTAAATGAATTATACACTTGAAGTTTCTTGGTTCTTTTGACCTTTTTACGCCATGCCCCTCTCTTAGTAAGTTTATGTTGCGGATCTCTTCATATCCTCTGAATTTGTTTTACTTAGCTTTTGACTTTGGTATCCCAAGTAAACATTATATTAAAAATTGGTTAAACAAAGAACTGTACTGTAATTGGACTCAGTAGTAAGCTTTTAAAAAACATATCTTTGTTTTATTATCTGTCAATTTCATTAAAAGTCATAATCTGTACAACTTCTTAACTAAGAAAAAACTAACATTTTGATGGATAAATGAACTTTGTCTGGCGAATATTCATCTATCTCCTTTGCTATAAATATCGGAATGTTTTCATTGATATAATTGGCTGGTTTTCATATCTTTTGTCAGCATTACTAAATAATTTCATTCTTTCGGGGACAAACAAAATTCATGTCTTAACACTTTCCAGTTCAAAAAATAATAGGATATCTCTTGACGCTACTTTTTCAGCCTATCCAACTCATCTGTGGGAACAATCTTTAGTGTACTGTCACATTGCATATAAATTCAATAAACCCTATCTCCTCTATTCTTCTATTTAATAGACCATGACGAAATATTTACATAATACAGTTGTAGTTATTAATATTATTTTATACAAATTTAAATATATACATATCTATCTATATATATATGTATATATTGATATAATTTATATATACATATATATTCTACTTTGTTTTTAGTTAAATGAACTGCAGACTTTTTTCTGATTCTTCTAGAGTGCACGATCTACAATTTTTATTTCATATTATCAGCAGCATAATTTTGCAGCTTCAGCTCATATTCCTTTCCATTCTTTCAATAAATTCAATTTTGTTCTTCGTTTTATTTCGGCTTTTTCCTTGTTCAGCAGTTGCCACAAAGCGTAATTGTGAAATAATTTGCCTCTATGTATATTTTTATTATCATATTCTTGTCTTGTTTATTAAAGTGCATACCATCACGTCCATTGTAGTTCGATGATCCTTCTTGTACTTTTAACATTTTTTGTAATAATGTATTGCTCTACCAGAAATTCTTAACCTTCTCTAATTGACTTGATGAAACAAAGGGTGTTTTTTTTCTTACTTGCATTTAATTGTATCTCCTCAAACTCAAAGACATTTTAAAATTAGTTTGCTTTTTTTAATACTTTTTTAGGTCTCTGTTTAAAAAAGACAGTGTCTTCCAGGCTAGATGAAAACAAGATAAAGAAGTTAACGTGTTCTTTATACGTTAATACCAGGATGACCAAACCAATACCACTGAAAACATTTAAAATCGTTATTTGAAAGAAGAATCTAGTAAAAAAGTACATAATTAAGTAGATGATAAGATAATTTTTAAAGAAATCTTAGGTTACGAAACACCTAACAACTCAATGCAATGAAATCCCCTGTAACTTTTTCAAGCTTTACAAATTGGTATATATATCATCATCATCGTCAGTAGGGTGTGTCAAGGATCTTCACTAGTCTCCATTACTCTTCTCTTTCTAGCATATGTTCGAGTTCGACTGGCCTTTCAATCTGAACGTCTGTGAGCAGGACAGTGGGAGAGTTTGTTGCTGGTCTCCCTCGCCCTTGCTGGCCATGCTTTTGTTCACAAAACATCGCAGTTGTGGCTGCTTCATTGTTTTGTAACAGGTAACCAATGGCAAGCATTCCGCTTGCTCAGATTACTTCAGATACTCTTGGAAGATTTCCGTTTAGGTCCTGCACATTCCCAAATTTTGTTCTTTGCTATAACTGGTGGCTCATGCTGTTGGTTTTATTAGATCAATTCAGTTTTGGGTTCATTAATGTTCAATTCGATATTTGCTGCAGCTTTAAAGGAAAATGAGAACAGTTTCTAAAAATTATCAGACGTATACTATAACAAAGCTATATCCTCAACGTAGTCCGTGTTTGTAAGAAATGCAGCTTGGTATTTTCAAGTCCTTTGGGATTTAGTGTTATGCTTTGATATTTATTTTTCCTGGTTAGTGCTGTTCTCGTGGCGTATTCCAATGCTATGATGAAATGGTAGGGTGTTAGCGTGTCACATTGTAATACTTTTGCGTTGATTTTAAAGAAACCTGTATAGTTCTCTTCAGTCATCACTTTCTCATACTTGTCTTTGTACATACCGTAATCGTTCAAATAAGCGCCTGGGCGCTTATTTATTTGTATGCTTTTCAGGGAGGTGCTTATTCGAGAGGGGCGCTTATTAAAACTATTACGGTAACCTTAATAACAGTATTTGGTACAAGGTAGGCTTGCCTTAACAATTGAATAAGCCTATGTTATGGAAGAGTCAAATACCCTGCGAAAATCAACGACGATTAGCACTGCTTATAGATTGTTTTCTTAAACTTCTTCTATAAAGCGCCTCAATGTAAGAATTTGACCTACGATTGATCCGCCCTCTTTAAAACCATTCTGGTTCATTCGTACTGTTCTTTCGAAATGTGGTTTCACACTGTTTGCTATAATCGAATTGTAAGTTGGACATCATACTAATTCCTATATAATTCTCTCGCTTGTTCTGCTATTCTTGCATGGGGATGGCCTTGATCGCCGCCCTTTTCTAAAACTTTCGACATTCACCATTGTTTGCTTTGTTGAAGACTTCAAGCAATTGTATGAGAGCTGTTGTCTTTCAAGCTTCTGCAAGAAGGTTGTAAATTCCACAGATCCTGTTGTTAGACATTGTTCTGATTGCCTTCTTTAGTTCCAACGGACTAAAATTTTCAATATCAATGGGCAGATGGTCTGAGATTTTCTCAGAAATTGACGGTTCATACCTGGTTTCTGTATGTGGTGGTTGACCAAGCAATTTCTGAAAGTGACCACTCCAAATTTTGATGCGCTCATTTAGATTTTGCCCACATCTCATGATAAGCTAGTTTGCTTTTTGTCCAGTTAATGTATCATATCACATGCTAGTTTGGCTTGAAATTGAATATGCGTCTGTTCGATGTTCTCACTTTCGCATTTGACATATGTCTCTTCATCTGAATTGTACCCTGTTTTGAGGCCTTTAAGGTTTTCTTTCACAAGCTCATTTTATTCCGCTTGTTGGCCTTTGGTTGTAATTGCCCTGTGCAAATACTATAGTAATTGAGGGGTCTAGACCATTTACCAAAAAACTTTTTCCAAAAATAAATGTTTTCAATAAAAAAATTATTTTAAAATTTATTTTTTTCAAAAAATCCCTTTTTTAAATAAGATTTATTCATAATGCATTTTTTATGATAAAAAATTTTTTTTTCAAAGAATAAGTTTTCATAATATTTTTAAAAGAATAATTATTTACATTGTAATTATTTATTAATTAATTTATCATTTATGTTAATAATCTATTTTATCATTTAATTATATTAATCATAAACTATTGAAAATTAATTATCATTATTTATCATTTATTAAAAATTATTAAATTTAATTTATATAATATTTATTATTAAGTTAACAATTCTATGAAAATCAATTATATATTTTATTCCTCTAAAAAAGAGCTTTATGATTCTTTTTCTTATTTTCTAAGTATAATCCAGACGACAACATGTGCTACATTTCCTATTGATAGCAATCATGTCATTTAAGCATAGACGAAATAAGATATTTTATGCTATCATAAATTCAATCATCACATAATTATTAATTATTGTCGATTAATATCAATTATTATCAGCCATTTTTATAACTTTATGATTACAATTTATAATTAATACATAAAATGAAAATTTATGATAACTATTAAATATAACTATTTATGATTTCTACTTTCGATTGTTATTTATGCTTCCAATACATAAGAGAGCCTAAAAAAATAATTGGTTTGTTACATCTTTTAATGATGACAATCAAGTAATTTAAGCATAGAAACAATAATATATTTAATGCTATTATAACCGAAATCATAAAATGATTATTTATTATCATTATTAATAATCGAAGTTATTCTTTCAGCAATCGAATTTAATATTTCGTTCCGTTCATCTTCATCCTTAACAATAGTGGTCTTACACTCACTTACCATGATTTTATCATAAGGTAAATCAAGTATCATAAACAAATTCCTTGTGATGAATTCTAAATTCACCATTCTTTTTCTCTTTCTGGATATTTGTGATAATATTAGTTTTATTTCTCTTTTATACTATCTGATTAGAGGTAATATCAATCTTATAATTAATATTGATTTTAGAAAATTAAATTTTAAAAATGATACCATCTTTGATAAACTGATTTTTTAATAGTCTTCTATTAATTCTCATAATAATCAATATACTCCCTATCATATTTGCAACCATGTATAGAACCACATTTAGTACTCACAATCATAATAATATCATTAATAAAATTTTGTTTTACACAACAATAACCTGTTTTATTTTTATTTATCAATAACACAGGGGAACAATTTTTTAGGACTCACATGTTTTCTTTAAAAATAAAAGTGTTTCTGAACCAATTTTTCGTGCTGAATCCAAAAATGATATTCATTTGTTCCAATCACGTCTAGTTTTTTCTGCCCATGCTGCACCTAGTTTTCATAAAAAATTCTGCTTTAGCATTGGGAAAAACTTTCTTCTGGTCATGGGATGTCCTTTCAAACCAATAAAGAGGGCTAAAATGTGATTGTTGCCATTCTTCTTCATTTAATTGATGCTGATATTCTGATTGAATCACAATTGACCTCTGGATTTCTTTGGTTCCTTGTTAATTCTTTCATGGGGCCATTCACATAGTATGCAAGCAGTTTTCCCTATTATCGCTAATTGGCTGAGTATTTACAACAAGGTGACATTTCAGTCAGTCAGTCATTCAGTTGCATTTTTTGTGGTTTCCTGTTTCCACTTGAGATCTGAGAAGAGATGGATCGGTTGTGTTAGTGTGACAGCTGTCAACAGAGTTTGTTCTTGAGAGGCTATTTTGGCAACATAATGCAAATACTCCTTTGTCAGTGGTCTTCAGCAATTTGTGAATAGTTTGCTGCTTGAAATTATTCAGCGATTTATTTGTGATGCAGATTGAATATGGCAAGCAGACGAAGGAGGTGTAAAAACGACCCAAATTCTTTCTGTTATATTTGTGGACAATTCACGTTTCCATCTCAAAGAAAGCCAATCTCGGATTTCGTTAAAAAGGCATATCTGGCATACTTTGGTGTTCTACTTGCTGATCAGGACAAAAACTGGGCTCCACACAAAGTTTGCAATTCCTGTGTTACCAGATTACGTCAATGGACAGAAGGGAAACGATCTCTTAATTTTGGAGTGCCAATGGTTTGGCGAGAGCCAACAAATCATGTTGATGATTGTTATTTTTGTGTGGTAAAGACATTTGGATATAGTGCCAAAAATAGGCATAAAATTGTTTACCCTAGTGTACCATCAGCAATTCCACCAATACCACATTCAAATGAGCTTCCACAGCCAATTTTTCATGGGCTACCTAGTGATGATGCCCTCCAGAAATCTTTTCATTCTCTTCTTCCTGTGAACTGTACAAGACATGAAGGTGAAGACATAGACATAAAACATTTATCGGAGAGTCAAAATGACAGTGATGATGCTGACTTTGGTGACATACCAGCTGCAAGTTTGACCTCATCAACTCAAATGGAATGCTTTGATCACAGTGAAATAAATGATCTTGTCCGTGATCTTGGCTTATCAAAGAAACTGGCTGAATTGCTAGCTTCTCGGCTTAGCGAGAAGCACCTGTTGAAGCCGGGTGTCAATGTTTCATTTTATCGAAATAGGGACAGGGAATTTAGACATTATTTTCAAGAAGATAGCATGTTTGTCACTTGCGTAGACATCAAAGGACTGTTATCAAAATTAGGTGTTGCGTCCTACAACCCTGATGAATGGAGGCTCTTTATTGACAGTTCCAAAAGAAGCCTCAAATGTGTTCTCCTTCATAATGGTAACCTGTATGGGTCAATCCCTATTGGCCATTCCGTGACAGCCAAGGAGAACTATGAAGCCGTAAAGAAGGTGCTCGAACTAATACACTACGATGACCATAAGTGGATCATCTGTGTCGACCTGAAAATGGTAAATTTCTTGCTGGGACAGCAAAGCGGCTTCACCAAATTCCCATGCTTTCTATGTCTGTGGGATAGCCGTGCAAAAGACAAGCATTGGGTGCAACAGGAATGGACAAATCGCGATTCTCTTGATGTTGGGCTGTCAAATATCATAAATCAGCCATTAGTAGATCGCCAGAAAATAGTCTTCCCACCACTGCACATTAAATTGGGGCTGATGAAACAATTTGTTAAAGCCCTTAACAAAGAAAGTGATTGTTTCAAGTACCTTCGACGATCTTTTCCTGGCCTTAGTGAGGAAAAATTGAAGGCTGGAATATTTGACGGCCCCCAAATCAGGAAAATGAAGAATGACAAACAGTTCCCTTTATCAATGACTGTTTTGGAGAGAACTGCATGGGACACATTTGTCAGTGTTATTGATAACTTCCTTGGCAAGAAAAAGTCTGTAGACTACAAAGACCATGTCAAAAATATGTTGAAAGCATTCCAGAAATTGAGCTGCAATATGAGTATTAAGGTCCATTTTTTCTTCAGCCACTTGGACAGATTCCCTGATAACCTGGGTGACATATGTAATGAACAAGGTGAACGGTTCCACCAAGATATTAAAGTGATGGAACAGCGATATCAGGGAAGATGGGATGCAAATATGATTGCTGATTACTGCTGGTCTATTAAGAGAGACTGCCCAGACATCAAACACAGAAGGAAGTCAAGGAAAAGGAAATTTCTTCCTTAGTTAACTGTAAAAAAACTTTTTGTAAGTATTTTGTTTTAATTGTTTTAAAAGTCTCTTGTTCATTTTCCCTCTCGTTTGGTTTGCTTGAATTTATTTGCATACTCTTTCATATGACAACAAGATCAGGCGCCAACTTTGCCTTAATTTTATCCTATTCTATACGGTGCATTTCTGGTCAGCGAATATATGGGCACGGATTCTGCCCCCTAAAATCTTAGGATCTATTCTAGCTGCAGTCTTGAAACTTGGTAAGGTGGTAGAAGAACAATGCTCCAAAGAAATTAAAATACAGATTTTTGGTGATGATGTCATCAGGCGATCGGTGACATCATCATATTTATTGGTCATTGGAATTTGGCGATTTTGACCAAAATATTTAAATCGCAGAATGGACCAAACCTTTGTACAGAATGGCCCTGGAATGAATCTGATCACTTTTTTAATGCATTTTTCAATGAATGATGAAAAACAATAATGCCATCAATTTCACAGTCAAAAAAATCACGTTGGACGAGTGCCAACTTTGACCAAAAGTCTAGTGACAAAACGGCCATAAACTTGGACTGGATCATCACATACGCTTGAAAATTGCCGTAAAACTGTAAAAATACGCCTCGATAAAAGTCAAAAAGCTTTGAGTTCACAGCAGGTTCCATTTGGAAAATATTCGGGAGAAAACCGAGACGGTGGCGCCAACCACAATACGAAATTGGGTTTAGTAAGAAAAAAGAATCCTATTCCGCAAACACTAGACGTGGTGGGAACAAATGGATATCATTTTTGGATTCAGCACACTCTGGTAACAAGCAGCAGAAGAGTTATGCAGTCGTCTCAACTACGTTTTGCCACTGGGCAACATGATCTTCTGCCAAGGGACACTATTATGCACCGTTTAGTGTCGACATCGCAGGTGCAGCCTTACTTTGATAAATATGATGGAAGTAAATTCGAATTTAACCGCTCAAGCTACCGCATTCGGGGCAACCGATGCACCAAATCACTTTCACTAAAGCTTGTTGCATGGAACGTAACAACAACTAACGACAGTGAAGGTTCAATCAGACCCGAACGTGCCACAGCCATCGTATGAAGAGAGCTAGACAAAGCCGCTATTGACATTTGTGCATTAAGTGAAGTCCGTCGCCTGGAACCGGAAATCTTGTGGAGAAAAATCATACAATCTTTTGGAACTGGAGTGACAAGAAAGAAGCTGGTGTAGGTTTCGCAATCTGCAATGATCTCCTTAATCAGTCTGATCTTAATTCAATTCCGATAAACAATCGAATATCAACATTACGAGTAATGCTGAAGAAAAATGATTATTTGACGCTTATCAGTGTGTATGGACCCACCATGCAGAGAACTCAGAAGGAAAAAGAACAGTTTTACGAACAACTAAGAGAATGTTTAGATGATGCGCAAAATGACAGAATTATTGTACTAGGTGAGCTAAATGCTCGTGTTGGAAAAGACTGGTCATCCTGGCCCTCGGTGATCGGAAAACATGGTGTCGGAAACATGAACTCAAATGGACTCATGTTACTTGACTTCTTCTTCAGATGCCAGTTGTGTGTCATGGGAACCATGTTTCAAATGAAAAATAGTCTGGAAACCACTTGGCACTTGATCGAAGCATTTTCACCAAATCGACCATGTACATGCCTATGCTCGTGCAAAACAGCAAAACATCAATGTTACCAAAATCGACCCCGATGGTGATTGCTTCACAGATCACAAGCTGCTAACGTTGAATTGCAACTTTAGAATCTAACACAAGAAGAAAGGGCTGAATTCACCTAAAAAGTTCGAAATCACTTTAACGTCGGAAAAGATGCAACGATTGAAGTTGTTTCTCGATGAAAAGCTTCCGGATTGTAGGCACAATTGGGAAGAATTTAAAGTGATTTTACAAAAAGCTGCTAAGCATACCTTTGATCTAAAGAAAAAGATATCGAATGATTGGTTTGATGATCAAGATGAAGAGATACAACAACTCCTGAAAGATAAACAGTTGAATCGAAATGAACTACCCGATCGTGTCAGGCTACTGAAAAACCAATGGTCTCACGAAAGAGCAGCAGAAGCTGAACGTTACGCTCAGTACAAAAAGCACCTAGAATTTTATGCATCTGTGAACAAGATTTACGGTCCCAGGAGCAAAACAACTCACCCTGCTCGATTAAAAGCTGGTGTCCTTCTTACATCATCACCAGATATCAAAGATAAATGGGTAGAACACTTTAGTGAGCTACTTAATCAAACGACCGATGTTAACGCGAGTCTTATCGACAATATCGAACAGGTTCCAACTGATGACTTGCTCGGCCTCCCTATACCTGAAGAGAAACTTGACACACCAGTCAAAAGTACAAAGCTCGGCAAAAGCCCTGGTCCTGACGGTGTTCTGCTCGAAGTACTTGTGCATGGTGCAAATACCCTAAAAGCCTTCCTGTTTGGTATAATTTCAGTGACTGAAAACATACCATCAGAAGTTATGAACCCAAACATCACCATTCTCTTCAAAAAGGGAGATCGCAGTCAATGTGGAAACTATCGAAGGACTTCTCTCCTAAGTGTCGTGAGAAAGGTGTTTGCTGACATCCTGTTACAGAGACTTAAATCGCATAACTGACAAGGTTCATCCCCAGTCTCAATCCAGTTATCGTGAAAACAGAAGTACCATTGACGGAATCTTTACTCTGAGACAGCTAATGGAGAAAATAAAGAACAACGTCAAAACTTGTACATTATTTGTCCTCCAAAATTTATCAGACTGATTCAAAGTCTTTACTCTTAATTTGTGTCCTGACTGAAACGTTTGAATATAACAGTGGTGTAAAACAAGGTTGCAAGTTAGCACCCAAACTTGTATGGCATCTATGCTGCTGTACTTATCCTACTTGCATACAAAAATATCGGTCACCAATTCAGCATAAAAATCAGATTTGGGTACGATGATGACCTCTTCGACTTGAAAAGAGTGAAAGCCAAAGCTAAAACCTTCATCGACTTAATCAGAGAAGCACAGGACGCTAATTACATTGTAATCTTCAGAGGCTCAGCACTTGGACTACAGACTCTGTTGACAGCCTACAACAATATGTCAAAACGAATGGGTCTTTCTTTAAACATAAAAAAGACCGAAACCATGTGCATTGGTCCCTAAGAACAGTTCTTCATCGACGGTATGCCAATCAAAAGTGTAAACCGTTTCAAATATCTTGGAAGTATTGTTACCAGAGATTGTTCAGTGAATGCTGAGCTCATCACACGTATAAAAGCTGTATCATCTGTATACAGTCGGCTTCGTGAAGGTGTTCTCGACTCCCATGACCTCACACTATCGACAAAGCTGAAAGTCTATGTTCAATGTTTGACGCCACTCCTCACATACGGTTGTGAAACCTGGACACTGTATCGATACCAAATCAGTCAGCTTCGTACAGTTCAGCAACGATATCTAAGAAAGATCCTTCGAATAAAGTGGATCGACTATGCGAGTAATGAAGAGATGCTACAGCGATCAGATGCTGATATAGAGATCACGCTTATCAAATGTCGCTTGCGTTGGCTTGGTCATGTGTCAAGGATGGACGACAACCGTCCCGTTAAGGGTCTAATGTACGGCGAGCTTGATAAAGAAGCTCGTCCTGTTGGTCGACCAAAACTGCGTTACAAAGACACCTTCAAAATTGTTCTTAAGTCAGGAAGTATCTTAGATCAGTGACAAGATTTGGTTGTTGACCGTCCGCTCTGGATAAGAGCCATTAGAAATGTTTGTGGGAATGTGAATGCAAATCGAATTGCAATTTACCAAAACCGAAAGGAGCGCCGAGCTCGAAAGAAAGCTATAAGTGGAAATTGATTGAATAGAATTTACTTTATTATGTATATTTTAAAGTATTTTTACCCGTATCGGGCTTTAGGCATATTATTATTATATGGCTCTTAATTCAATAAACATGAGCTATAGCTGGTATAATGTGTCACAAGATTTTAACAATAAAACCCTAATATATAGTCATGATTCTGGCAAAACATGAAAAAATATTAATCTTTCTAATGGAAATCATCGAAAAATCTGAGTTGAATAATAGTTTACAATCAGCTATGGCAACAAATAGCGATTGGAAGGCAGGAATTGCATTATCATTCATTCATAATCATCTCGGTGTTTATACAACTCTCGAAAGAGGCTTTCAACTTGATCTTACTAATGGAGATTTTTCTAGTTTTATAGGTTTAAATAAAGGTAATAAAACAACATCAATGTATACTCATAATTTACCAAATATCACGAGAGGTGTAGATGGCATAATGGAGCATATGTCTCTGATAAATGAATCATATGTTTTAGGTACCTTGTCAGACTTGCCTTATCAATTTAGTAGTAATGGATTACCTCTAACATATCCATTCCACAAAAACGTAGACATTAATTATTCAATAAATTGGACACAAATCATATTTAAGACCTTAGCATATACATTACCGACAATAATAATCAACCTGTTGATTTTAATAATAATAATATTCTTATAAGTCTTACCCTTCTGATTAGAGAATGTGATCAATATACCCGCATTACATATAAGAAGAAGAAGACAAATAAAAAATCAAGTTACAGGCATATCCCATTGGTATGACATTGATAGTAGAGAGAGAATTGATTCTGACAGAAAGGGACATCAAATAGATCTTATGATTATGAATAGTTTAACTAGAGTTGCAGAGAGACTTGCTTCAATTCTAACAAGCCAGACTGCCAAAACCCAAGATTCTAAAGCAGCTTCTGAAGCAGCTGAAGAAGTTTCTAATACAGCTGGATAAAAAAATGGGAGAGGTTGTAGAAAAGAAGATTCGTAATAAGTTTAATAAGTCAATACAAGATAATTTTTTGTTAACGCGTCATTTCTCCCTTTAACTGGGGCTCAGACGGTGCCCTTAAAAGGGACTTTGTTTTGGCAGTGATTCCACATAAACAAATAAGTGTGATAAAATAGTAGGACTTCTTAAAGCCTGACAACAACAAAGAACCTACACCAAATAACCAAAGAAATAATTCACACTCAATTTAATTTTAATAAAGTTTAAACGTGTGACTTTTATCTACTGTAATAATATACAGCATTTAGATTTTCAAATAATCTTTAAAGATATGAATACATCAGATACGAAATCACTACACCAATTATTCAACCTGGAAATATTGTATATGAAAACAAAGCAGGGTATAGGATTGATCTAGATTTAATAAATCAAGCATGAGCTCTTGGTTGTTACAATTCTTTACTTGAAATTAATTTAAATATTAGCAAGTCTTATGGAACTGGAAATTATAGTGTAGCTGATAATACCAGCACAATAAATGGTACTTAAGAAATAACTAAATCAATGAATACATAATACAATGGTCAAATTGTTTTAGAGCTTAATGATTGCAATTGTTTTGTAAATCTCAAAATTTAGTTCATTGTTCAAGAAACTACACTAACATAGCAGAAGGAACTTAGTATCATTATCCTGACTCCAGTCCTTTCAGTAATATACAAGAAAACACTTCTCTAACAAACGCTGCTTGTTATAATATTACTAGAAATGTTAGTCATAATTCAGATCATCACAAGCGGCAGCATTGTTAACAGATCCGGATAATAACACTCAGACTGCTATACTAACATTAGGATGTTTCAGCCAGCTAGAACAAAAAATCCTCCCAAATGGAAAAAAATCTCTAGAAACTAGAAAATTATTGCCATGTTATCTTTCTTGATAGTCACGTGGCCAAGAAAGGTAGATTCATTATGAACAGAATGATACTATGGGTTTCCAAAATACAATTCCACCCAAATTATGTAACAAAGTATTTATCAACCTTTTTGCAGAGTCATAGTTGATCTTATTTAAAAGAATTGAATAATACTTCTAATACTGCAATTCAAAGGCAAGTAATATTCAAGATCATTGTCAGGAAAATCTCACGCCATTTGCCATTGTGTTGTAGCTTAATAATTAGGGGGTAGTACAATAGCAAATAATGTTCATTGATTTTAAAGTCATTTTTCGGCAACCTTTATTAATCATGTTTTTCTTTTGTTTCGTGTTGTTTGTGGCTATTATTTACGCAAATGCCTCGATTCGAATAGGAGNAAAATACAATTCCACCCAAATTATGTAACAAAGTATTTATCAACCTTTTTGCAGAGTCATAGTTGATCTTATTTAAAAGAATTGAATAATACTTCTAATACTGCAATTCAAAGGCAAGTAATATTCAAGATCATTGTCAGGAAAATCTCACGCCATTTGCCATTGTGTTGTAGCTTAATAATTAGGGGGTAGTACAATAGCAAATAATGTTCATTGATTTTAAAGTCATTTTTCGGCAACCTTTATTAATCATGTTTTTCTTTTGTTTCGTGTTGTTTGTGGCTATTATTTACGCAAATGCCTCGATTCGAATAGGAGAAACGGATCTTAACTATGTATTTAACGTCCAAGCAAGCTGTGCTAACAGAGAAATCATTGTAATATTATTTTAGTCATTTCCTGTTATTCTTTTTTCTTACTGGCTGATATTTTAATGATTGAATTGCTATGTAGTTGTAACCCTTAAAAAGAGTTAGTTGTCGCTTAAACAATCCCGTCCTAACATGATGTATGTAGAATTGAAATAACACAATGAAAACCAAGTTGGTCGTCATTTTGCGTTGGTTATCTGATTTTGATTTCTTATCCTGAACTAGCGAATAAGCGGGTTGATTTCACCACAATCAGCACAAGCATTCAGAAACCTCGTCATGATTAATATATTTATGTCATATTTAATTTATTTATTGTTTATTTATAATTAATTTATTTATATTTATTTAATTTATTTGTAATTAATTAATTTATTTATTTATTGGTAATTAATTAATTAATTAAGTATGACGAATTGATGTTAACAGGGACACAAATTAATAAATTAAAATAAGGAAAATTATTAGAGAAAGGTTTGACCTCAAAATTTTAAAGACAATAATTCGATATGTTAATAAAACTGTTGGATACTGTTCTTTAGTTTAACAGCTTTGATTTCCAAAGTGCTACCCATCATGACAAAAGCAGTTTAAAAAATAATGCTAAATTAAATTCCAAGTAAGTTAACTAGTCTAGGTAATTTTTCGATAGATAAAGTGCTTGGAAAAGGAACATGCCAACAGATGGTTACTTATTAAAGCAAGATAAGACTAATCAATTGATTTCTTACAAAACCCTATTAACTAAGAAACAGAAAGAACAACTTATGAATTCAGTTAGTAGTGGAAGCTCTTGTAGGTAGTCTCCAAAATTGAAGGTATCATAAAAGTCTTCAAAGCAGAACGCTAAAAAGAGCTGCTGTATTCCAAAGCAGACATTATTCTGATATATTAGCTCCATATAAACCACCTGCTTATGTTGGGATGGATTTTTAAAAGAGTAATAAAAAAGAAAAGACAATTGGCATCAGGTCTCTTACTCATAAGGAATTAAAACCAACAATTTAAAATAAATTATTGAGTAGTATTGATTTACTGAAGTGGATAAAGTATTTACAAATTAAAACTTTTAATGGTGTCTTTTCAAGAGTTAAGATGATCAAACAAACAAAACAAACATTCTGTATTATCAATCTAACCAGATATACGAATAAGAAAAACTCTGAGTACTGTAAAGTTAGAGTTTTTCTTACTCGTAAATTTGATTATATGATAGCTCCTACGTTTTGATGTGGTAGAACACTATTGCTGATGACATTTCATTTTCATTTGTTAATATATTATCAACCTTGATGATTCTCGAGGGCCTGGTACTCACAAGGTAGGATTGTATATTCAACCACTGATGGTTGAATCTTTTGATTCTTCTGGTCTTAATTACAATTGTCTGATTATTAAATCAAGTGACAACAAAGTACAGTTAACTTTGTTTATAATAGTGGTCAGTATTAAGACTTTTCTTCAGTAATATGTGATTACTTTTTCTTGTATTTTTTTATCGAGCTTTATAAAGGTAAGATGTATTACGATGTACTAAAAGTATTTGATGTAAAAGACATTGTTTAAAATGAATCATTCAGCAAAAGTTCTTTTCAAAATATGTAACCTAGTAATATACTAATAAGAATTTTCGACAGTAGAAATGAGAAAAATATTACACACTGATATTATTTCATTAAAATATAATGGAGGAAGTAAGAAAGGACATCAGATTCTTGATGTTGCTAATCCTGTTGTTGGTATTGATGCTGTTAATTTTGACTATCTAAACAGAAAATACATAGTCTGTCCATCTGAACAATCTGCAGAAACTAGATTATATGAATTCTATACCATTCATCACATTAGTTTGTATAAACTAGACAAAGGTATTTCATCAGTAGCTACATATGATAGTAGCAAAAGAAAGAAATCAAAATGTTTTTATAAAGAGCTGGCACAAAATAATACTGAGCAAACAACTTCAGCTAAACAAGCAACTAAATGTACAAAAGCCAATATAATTAATAATGGGTATGATGTGAAAAATAAATATAGCGGTTTCTTAATTATCTCTTGCTTAGGTATAAAGATGACGTTGTTGAAATAAAAATCTTAAGAAAAATTGATTGTATAATTATGCAATCATGACAATGCTCATAAGGAGAACAAGATCCCAATTTATTCTCTTCGAGGTAAAGAGTTGCGGTATTGAAAAGGTATCACTTATTTTAAATGGATATTAGCTGGAAACTGTACTTCTTAAAAAATGATGCATAATCAAATGTCTTTTTCAGCTTCTGTTATTTGACTTCTTATTTATAAGTAGTAGTTGTCGATTTCCCAAAGACATTTTGATGAAAATGTATCAAATAATGGGCAATTTTTTTTTCTAAAAATGCATATCTAATAAACTAATTCCTGTTTAATGTTGATTAAAACCATCGATGTTATTTTCATTCTTTTTATAGGAAATAGTGAACTGTATGTTCTTCAAAGTGTAAAATGTGATGTGGACAAAATATGCACGATCTAATCAAACAGCAAAATTTATTTGAGTTGGAGATATGAAAAAATCGTAAGCTGGTGACATACAAAATACCAGGTATTTAAGGGACATGTTCAAACCTACCTTTTAATGATATTGTATTTGGAACTCCAGCACCCGGCCCTTAATACCCGTTGCTGCATTTTCAAGCGCACCATTTTCAGAAAGCAAATTTTTTGTAGTGATAGCATTCTTGGCAGATCAGCTCCTTGCAACTGAACTTGGCTTCAATCGTGTTGTTAGTATGTGATTTAGAGCATTTAACGCTCTAAAAATTTGGTAACTTCATAATTGTAACCTCAAGAGATATCTGTCAGAGGTTTGTCCGAAAGTCGATGGCAACAGCATCAATAGAAAAACACTGCTGCTACCACTTTGTGTACGAAAAGTGCATTTTTTAAAAATTGTATCTCATGACATATTTTGCCTATTGGGTCACTTAGTTCAAACAATCAGATTATCAGAATCAAATTTAACCTGATCAGAAAGTATAGGTGTTGTGCTACTGGGGGTGGGAAAAGGGAAGGAGTTGTTCTGTTTAATGTATTTGACATAAAAATTTTACTAATTTTGTTTCATAATTGGTCATTACTTTTGTTTTTCCAAATAAAATTAAAATGCTTCCACGTTGAGTGTTTAGTTTAACCAATATTATTATTTCAAAAATGCAAAATTTAAAAATTGTAGTTTAATTTTAAAAGGCTAAAAGTCTCAATTGTGGATTAAATGTGAATATTTCATTCTGAAATTATTGGATAGGTTCCCTCAAAGAACAACCTATTTCAAAATTACAAACCGTAAAAATAAAAATAAGGATCATAACCAAAAATTAACCCTCCTCAATTAGGGGGCCCGTCTACATTGAAAAACATCCCTGCAAATCAAAATATTAGTCCACACTCAATTGAGTTTTTTTGCGTAGGGGGTTATGAACTGAAGCAGGTAATCTATAGAAAGTAACTGTTTTTGATAAAAATCATTAGCAATATGCAGAAGAATTTTAACGTGTATTGTGTTATGCGTTCACAGCAGGTCTGGTGCTGGTGGCTTACTTGGGGTTACTACAGGTACATCTAGATCCTCGTTGATTTTCTAGTAGCACGAAAACTGTGAATATGTTTAAAATACCAAACACTAAAAATTTGGGCGAAATATGGAGTCTAAACCCTGAACAAAAGTTAATATTTTTTCGATCAAATAGTAACTTGACACAAACATTACACCCATCCCCCCACCCACCAAAAAAAGTAAAGTGAGTATCCTTTCCACAAATTAACTTCCCATCACATAATGTGCATAAACTAAAAAAACAACTGAAAGCCAAAAATTAAATTCATTTGTGATTTGATAATTTTTGTAAATTAAAGTAGTCAATCATTAGAAAGAAACAGTTTGCAATAGATAACATAGAAATACCCAAGAGAATTTAAACTGGTATACATTGAGTTGAATATTGACAGTAAGTCTGATGCCAGGTACGTAGTCTGTGCAACCGTAAGGTTGATGAATAGAATAAAACAGCATTTACCCAGTGTTTTTAGAGAAAAAAAATACCCTGTTTTGCGAGTACAACAGAAAAGAAAATGTTAAGGTTCAACTAATATTGTGAATTCTGATTCTGCTGTGGCAAAGCACTTGTTGGCAAATCACGAATGTAGTGGAAATTTTGAGATAAATCAGTTCAAAATAATTGGCCAAGCTGGGTCTGCCTTTCATTTGAAAAAAACTGGGAGCGATTCCTATTCAGTTGTCATCATCCTTCTTTGCAAACAAAAGTAATTTGTTTGGAGATTACTATTGTTTTAAACAGCCAATAACCATAAGTGATGGACTTTCCTCAGCCTGTTACAAAAAATTGGCGGGCTTTTTCGACCACCTTTTTGTTGTCAGTATTCAATTGAAAAAAAACACACTTTCTTTCCGCTTTCTTATTCTGACCAATTTGGTGCAGTCCAGTCGCAGTGACATAGCGATTGACCAAGATAAACGTTATTTTATCAGTGATTAATAATATATAACAATAATAATAACAATGAGAAGGCTCAGAAAACGACATCAAGTAAGGGATAGTTAACAGTGTATCATCATTCTTTTTAACTGTAGTCTGTGCTCTTTACTTAATTTTTATGCCAACTATTTAAATGTGTTATTCTGGTTAAAATTGTACTCACATTCTTTTCGTTGCAACATACTGTTCTTTCTTGTAGGTACCTATTTCTTTCCTACAAATTGGGAGAATTCTACCTACAAGCTATGAAATTTGCAGACACAAGTATGTTATTAAGATATGTAACAAAACGGTTGAAATTTCGACTTTAAATGGTTTTAGTTATTTGCTAATAAAACAACTTATATATTAGCTGTGTGGTTGTAGGTTGCAGGTCAAACGGCTGAAAGGTCCTAAGATAAAGAGGGTGTCATGGTTTATCTAACTGCTGAATACAAGGTCTTGATATTTAATCGCTAATTATTGCAATAATTTTTCAATGAAGTTGCTGAAATGCCATATGTTTATCGTAGAACATATCAGACAGTTTTACAAATAAGCATGTGTGCTTTTTTTATATGTAGGCATAAAAAACCCCACAGTTAGTCGGTCTCTGAATAATAATGCTTTGAACAAAGACACTAATGTCAATGATATTATTGAAAATAAATGGGCCAGTCTACAAACTATCATTTCAAAGCTAAAAATAATGCTTTTTTAATAAGGAGAATGAAATTATACCTTCATAGAATTTGAACCTGGTGTATTTTCTTCGTGTTTAATATAATCCTATATCTTGAGCAAGAGTTAAACATGTGCAAGCACATCAAGAGAATCTGAACAAGTCAGACTGTTATTTAATTCAGCAACCATCTACTAATAATTAATACAACTAGCTCAAGAGTAAATAGGTCACCTGCAAATGAAAACACAGTGGCCACTTTTCCTTTTTAACGAATAACTCGAGTTGAACACTTCTTTTGAGTTTTCTCTGTTAATACCTGTGTACGAAAACAATGACAACTGATGTAATCTCACTAGATTGTCTCCATCAAATGTTTGTGAAGATCAACTGACGCCACTCAGTTTTTTCTTGCTATTTAGAAATTGAATTTACACACAGGTAGAATCAGGTCATAATATCCTATTTATATTAGCTAACTCCACCAAATCAACTGGACAACAAAGCAATTTTAATGATTGTAAGAAATTACAGGTCTTCAGAAAATACAGTGGTTTAGCTGACAAACTTTAAAACAGTCATGCAAACAGAGCCAACTGATGGCATGTAATGTAGTGGTTTCAATTTCTTTTTATTTTAGTGACCATTTAGTACCCACAGCTTTTATTTCTCTCCTGCAAACCAGGTCCTTCAATGATGCAGTTAACGAAGAAATAATTGTTTTCCAAATTTTTCCTCCTCACATTTTTAGATTAATAAAAGAATATTTAAAACAACAGATAACAAGTTATCGATTATTGTTCACATAAAGTTTGACAATAGACTTTTTATTATGAAATATATGTTGAGTAAAATAGACCCTCCAATTAAAACAGTGCAAATTTTTGTTTTCATGAAAACAATATTTCTACAATTACTATATCTGTTTAATACATGTCACGTGCAGAATAATATCCTTTATCACCATATATAATTATAATATAGTCGTCTGAACTCTGACTTACCTTATTACACTAAATCAACAATTTAGTATTCAACACAGCACAAACTAGCTCTATCATTAACTAATGCTAGCAAGTAAACAAATAAAATGCTTACAACTTAATACAACTTTGTTTTGTAATCCCTAGACTAATTTGAAATCCATTTTTCATTAATTTGTAATCCAGAAAACTGTTCCAATTTTTAATCAATTTTCCCTATTTTATATTAGCGAAATTTATTTTTAAACCTCTAATGTCCAATAACAACTTTATTTTTTGCCATTTTACTTCAGAGGCCAAAAAATTAACCTGATATGTATCCCTATTACATAAACAATAGTTTTCAAAGGTACAAGTTTGTATTTCTCTTTTCGACCCTGGTTTCAAAAAACAAAATGTTTTTAATAATAAACCATTTATACCTGTGACTAATACTACCTAAACCATTTTTAATTGACCGAGATTGTAAATTTATTCCATGAACTTACCAAGTGCTTTTTCTCTATTTTTAATCAAGTAATAGAAGCAATTTTTATACTGAAATAGCAAAAGTTTTGTCTAACAAAAATTATTCTGACAACGTTTTTAACATAATAAACAAGAACAGCAATGTAAAATAATTTTAAGGTATATTTCATGTATACAATGATCACACTGAGTTACAAAAATTGGTTTTTGAAACCTGTCATTTTTTAATTCCGCATCACTGAATTCGAAAATGGATCCATTTTTCTTGATTAGGTTAGGTTTTTGTGCTAAATCGAATTTTTGTATTTTGTTTTTGTTTTTGAAAATTAATGATACTCGAAAGATATCGGCCCTTGGTAAGTACTTAAATTTTTTTTTCGCAACTTTTTTTAGAGGAAGGCAAAAGTTCATTTCTTCATAAATCAAATTTAACATGCTGTGGTTACTTTACTCGGCTAGTGGGCAATGATAAAGAAGCTAAAAAAAGGAAATTCAATAGTAAGCAATACTAAAAACGATAAAACATACATGTAGTTTGATGTTTACCTACTTGTAAATTCTGTTTCCTTAAGCGTATGGAAAACTTTGCGTCAGAGGATCTCTCTTTAGAGACCAGCAGTAGCCAGCAATCATGGCTGCATCTCAAAGTTTTGATCTGGTTTCCATTTCCTTCATGTCCTGATTAAACCTCTCACATTGTTGGTCGCTCATGGATGCAAGATTCTTTGGAAACTTATCCATTTTCATGTTGGAGCCAAAGTTCCTAAAGGCAATGATCATATTGTTGAAAAGTGTTGGGTGACCGCTAGCTTGTTATTTCTGAGAGACTTTTTCGTCACCAGAACAAAAGTCTTCCCTGCTTCCAGTTCCACGTCATTCATCAAGCTTAGAAATTCGGTATCTCTGCTGAGCTGACAGATGCGAGGACCGTCCAGGATACAAGCTTTTAGTTTCTCTTATAGTTAATCCTGGATAGGCCTTGCATAGATAGGTGAAGCAACCACCATTTTTATCCAGAGCTTCAGTGAATTGCTTCGTGAAGTCAAGAATGATGTGCAATGGCGGTGAAAATGTCCGGTCTCTGTCTACAAGAGGATTGATGATGAGGTTTTGGGCTCTGCAGGAAGGGAGGTTCTCTCGCAAAGACCAGTCCTTTTGTCTGAAGTTTGTTTTCCGATTATGGACCATTTTCACTTGTTGAATTAGCTATCTGTAATAATTAAATTAAAACAAATTGCGGGATAAACTGAACTTTGAAGTTTTGATGCCTACCCACTTAAAGAGAGATCAAACCATGCTATGATTGCGGGTGTCCAATACATCTAAGTAATTTTTTGGTTCTATGAAACCCATTTCTATTGTGGTTCTCTTTCAGAAGATTTTCGAGCAATCTATACATCAAACACCCATGCCTAACTAAGTAGGATATTTCTTCAATTCCAGGCTAATAGATGGCCCTAAGATTAGTATAAAATGCTGATCTTGAAAAAAAATAAAATAAAACTAAAAAAATTAATGCACTACTGAGCCTGACAAATTTTGGGATTCTAATAAATTTCTCAAAGACAAAGGTTAACAGCACCTTGATAAATTACTCTAAACTATAACATCGATTAAATATTTTATATACCTAAAAAACCTTTAAAAATAGATAATGTTAGTTTATCTCAAAATCTTGACCTTTTTGAACTAAACGAATATTATATTTGAAGTTAGCACTTGAAAGTGCTAACTTCAAATAAACGGCAACCAAACTCCAGAGAGTAGATTTGTTGTTGACTGGTGATATCGATAAAAGCACAACAAGTATGAAGTTATTGTTTATAAGTATGCAAGAAGCGATAAAAAAAGACTAATTAAAAGAACAAAAGAAATAAGAATACCATAAAAAATGTGTGATACTATGAAAATATGATAGAAAGGTAATAAATTATAACAATAAACAACAAATATAACTAACATAATTCACAAGACTATTAACTATTGACAGTAAAAATTAATAAGAAAAAAAAATCATATTTTAATTTTAAATCCTTTATCTTTGTACTTTTCCCACCTATCTCCACTGTTTCCTGTTTCGATAGTGGGTTGTTTCCGATCAATCTTGGATTGGAGTGTTGCGTACCATGCTGGCCTGTCCTGGATTTCATCTGTCTGCACACTCCAAACCTTCAGATCCTTCTTTGTGGTATCTTTCCATCAGAAGAGTCGTGGGTGTCCTGGACACCCACGACTCTTCTTTCCTGTCATTTGATCTCATAGACCTGCCTGATATCCTCATCTTTGTCAGTCCTACAGATATGTCCATACCATTCCAATCTCCTCTTACTCATAAGATTTGCTATAGGTGTTACTCCTGCCTCCTTCCTGGAGTCCTCATTTCTTCTGTGTTCTTCAATACTGACTCCTAAGCAGTTTCTCATTATTCGCATTTCACACACACTGATTTTACTGTCCAGATTGTCGGTATTGTACCAGATCTCATTGCCATACAACAGCAGCAGGCGAATGATCGTCTTGTAAACTAACACCTTCAACTTTTGGGGGACCTTTCTATTGCATAGCACTCCCGTCATTTTTCTCCATTTATTCCAACCCTTTCTCATCCTCAGCTCTACTTCAGTCTGACACCTGCAGCCCTGATGGGTGTTTTTTTCCAGTTACTTGAAGAAAGTACATTGAGGTAAATCTACTTCTTCTTCAGATCCATATTGTTTCAACCGGATGTTGACATTCTTTCCTGATGCTGGTAGATTCTGTTTTCGCTCTACTGACCCCGAGTCCAACCTCCTCTAATCTGCTCCTCCATTCTTCCAGTTTCATCTCCATATCATCGGCCCGCTCATTACATAAGACTAAGTCATCTGCAAACAGCATGGACCAGGGAGTTCTGTCACTACAATCTTCTGCACGCACATCCATTATTGTGATAAATAACAATGGACTTAAAGCTGATCCTTGATGCAGACAAATGTCTATGCTTATCTCCTGTGATATGCCTGCTGTTGAGATGATCTGGGTTGTGCAGTTGTTGTACATATCTCTCATAATGTCAATAAACGCCTCTGGCACCTGGTACTTCCGTAGACAATACCATATTAATTCTTTTGGGATTGTATCATACGCTTTCTCCAAATCTATGAATGCCATGTGCAGCTTCTTACCAAACTCCCTGTACTTCTCATGTAGCATCTTAAGGCAAAACATAGGTTGTGCGGTAGATTTCCCTCTCTGGAAGCCATATTGATTTCAACTAATCTTGATGCTGTCTCCCAGACAGGACTCAATTACCCTCTCGAATGATTTGAGACTATGACACAACCGATTAGTGCCCCTGTAATTACCACACCCCAGAGGACCGCCCTTTTGTTTGTATAGCGGTACAGTGTTACTTTTTCTCTACACAGGTAAGATTTCCTGCTTGATGATGTCTTGAAAGCAGGCTGTAATCCAATGGGCTCCAATTTTTTTCATCTAGGTTAAAAGTTCAATCAGAAGTTCATCAGGTCTTTTTACATTGTTAGTCTTCATCCTCTTTATCTGACAAAGGACCTCATCTGTTGTTATGGTCTCAATTGGTCCTTGAGTGGCCTCTGTTTGCCGGAGAGGTGACAAGTTATTCTTTTCACTTTCTTGAAATACTGCTTCCAACGATCCTTTATGCGATCATCATCATTCAAGATATTTCCATTCTCATCACGTACAAAGTTGATCCTATCAATGTCAAAATATAATCAATCACTGTCTGAACATTACCACGTTTGTACGTATACATCTGTGACTCACTGTCAGTGAAGAAGGCATTCACAACAGCAAGATTATTTCTTCTAGCAAATTCCAGTATGGTTTCCCATTCTTCATTTTGCACACCACACATCTTGCCGCCATTCTATCTTGCGAAACACTCTGGTCGTTCACCACCAATATGTCCATTCAGGTCCCCAGCTATCACTTGTTCTTCTGTATCTGATATGTCTCTGGTTACTCTGTCTAGTTGATTCCACAATCTGTTTCTCCTCCTCTTTACATCCTTGCAGAGAGGCGTAGCTGACACTATACTCAATGTCTTTTCGGATGTTACCAACCTCATCGTCATCATTCTGTCAGAGATTGCCTCTGTTGCTATCACCTTTTCCTGCCATTCTGTTTTCAAGCAAATGCTCACACCATTTCTTGGCCTTCCTCCACCACTATAGTACAGTTTCTAACCTTCACCCATATCTTTCGCCTTCCCCCCAGATTTTCCCCGTGTCCTTCGTGGTTCTTGTAAACACAGTATGTTCACCTTCCTTCTCCTTATTCGATCTGTTATCCTTCTGCTTTTTCCTATTAGAGTTCCGATGTTTAGAGTAGCAATTCTAATATTCACCGGCCTCTTTTGTCCTCTTTTCACAGCGTCAAGGCCATATTACCGCTGCACATCGCTTGTGGGGTATACCCTAGCATTGTCCTTCTGTGTCTGTCTGATTGTCATCAGCATGATTTGTTGTGACATATTCTATTAAGGACAGAATGCTCTTCCTTACGTCCTTTTCTGTGTTTATCCCGGATTTGGACTGGCTGCCAAATCCACTTGCTTGCTGAGCTTTCAGGCCACGTTAATTCTCTATCTTTGTACTAATTTTTGATATTAAGTTGTGGCTTATATTCTCTGAGGTATAAATCTCCTAGACCAAAATGGTGATTTAAACATTTTATTGTAGAGGTCAATATTGGCCTTTTACCCCTAAGCATTGCTAATAATGTGGGCTTTTTCGGAACCTTCTTATCTCTGTGTTTACAACTGAGTGATCGAATGCTGTGTCTTCTGTCCAATTAAGAGGAGTTACATTCTGCACAAGCAACCTTATAAACCACTCTACTTTGAAGTTCCTTTTTTACCGTTGGTTTCACGCTAAGCTGTCTTGAATTTACATAGTGTAATGATTGGTGGTATATATGCATCAAAAGACTTCAACTGCTCAAAAATGTTTCATTTGCGGTTCCATAATACAAGATAACACAGTTTACTAGTTTACTTACAAAGTTTACTTATTTAGCTTGTATTTATTTATTTCAAAATTATTTTTTCTATTGTTAACTTATTGATATTATCATCGAATTCTGATGAATATTTGATTTACCCTTTTTTGCTCTATTCAGACTCTGATGGAAATAGGTTCAATCACTGAGACCATGATATATTCGATAAACGAAAGATTGAACAACGGATCACTTGTCTCTTTTGGGAGCAAGTACATGAAAGTTCGCAATAAGTCCGATATCAGTCGGTTTGCAATACCAAGTAGATAACAGCGAGCTACCATGATGAATGATACAAATATCATGGAATGGCAACTTTCCCTCTATTTCTACTTCAATTGAAAATTTTAGATGTCTGGTGAAGTGAAATAATTTCAGCCAATTTATGATCAACCAAATAAAATTTTACTAATCTTATTATGTAACCATATAATGTTAACATACATTGGCACCATTTTTTATCAGTGGCTCAAATTTACTCAGTCAAATATTTGTTTACAATGATGCAGTTTGTAAGCCCATTGCAAGTCCAACCACTTGTCATTAAGAACCATCATGCGTCAACATAATCACATTTTTTGTTGCTAATTTTGTAACATAGATTACAGTTTCTTTGTCAATTGGAGGTCTTTTGAAATTGAAATAAATGACTTGCTGATTTATGAATGGCTTTATCTACTGGAACGTTCGTAAATAGCAAACTGACATCAAACGAAATCATAGTTTATTATGGTTTAAAGGTCACAGTTTTGAGATGATGGACAATTTTCTTTAAATTTTTCTTCGATTCTGAAACAACAAGGGCAGGGCATGGAAACAACTGGTCTGAGAAGTAATTTTTTTATGGGTTTTTTCTAAACCATAACAGCTTGGTATATGGAATCCACAGGGTTTTATCCCTTCTAACAAAGCTTTGCTGATTTTTCCATCATCAAAATCTTGGTCTGTTTAATTTCTCCAATAATGTAAGCAAAACGACAATTTTCCCTATTGATTTTAACAATAAGAAAATCAAACTGCTTAATTGTTTACGTTTCCGAAACAGAAATGTGTGAAAAACGTTGGTCTCAAGTATACTAACAAGGTTAACATATGGCTAATTTGAAGATATATGTGCAGCAACAACTCGATTCATTGGATCTAAGTTTTAAGCACCAAGAAAAGTGATACTGATATGTTTATTTCTCTGGGTATAATTTTTTGTTTTCACTAAATTGCTCCTCTTGAAAGGAAAACACTATTTATGAAAGAAAAAACTGCAAAGCATTTAGAAAGAAAAGGGTAACCAGGGAGACTTTAAGACTAAAATGGAGGCCTATTTAAGAAAAAAATGAAGCAATGGCATGACCAAAATCCAAATTCTAAACCATAAATTGGTATTTCTGTCATTTTAGGGCTTAAGGTTGAACGCTTTTGTCGTATTTTGAGTGGTAAAATATATTACGATATGACAACAGAAAAAGGTAAAAGTATCGTCGGGTGCATGGAAAGTGTGAATACCTAAATGCGAAAATTACACTGGGGAAAAATTTTTAACTTTTCGACATTTTAATTTAACTTTACAGCTGAACCCTACTAATTTTGACGAAATGAATAAAAAAAACCTCTCAGACTTTTTTCCCTCCCCCTCTCCTCCCGCGCAATACCACTCGAAATAGCAATTTCTTGAACAATTCAAGTCCAGCATTCGGTACACAAGT
Organism: Morbakka virulenta; assembly: GCA_003991215.1. Taxonomy (NCBI): domain Eukaryota; kingdom Metazoa; phylum Cnidaria; class Cubozoa; order Carybdeida; family Carukiidae; genus Morbakka; species Morbakka virulenta. The sequence continues at coordinate 472,304 of RDPX01000001.1, read as the reverse complement.
TGGATGAAACCTATTCTACACATCTTTGTGCAATAATTTGGCTCAGGCCTAAACAAAGGAACTGCTCTTCTGTTTGTATATTAATGCGGTGCACTGACAATGCTCTTATGCATAAACAAACCCACCCAAAAAGCTTATTCCTAGACACCGAAACAGAGAAAGTTCTGTTAACATGGATTGGCCTGCACACCTGTCTGAACAATTCGCAGCAACTTGTGTAAACAATTGATGGTTAGTTTTTGGATTTGCACACAATCAAATTTATTCCGGGAAAGAAGAAAAGTAGCTCAACAATCATATACATCTTGTAAATCCCTACAGCTTTTATTACTTTATACATAGTTGCTGTCACATAAGGAGATTTTCTTATTTAGAGCTATGGTGCAGGACTCAGACTTTGATACTACAAGAATGTGATGAACTATTGCTAACTGCAGGCAGGTAAGCAGATATTAGCACTATAAGCATGTAATTAGCTCTAGTCTGGGGACTATGATTAATGTGAATTCAGTTTGTGAGCTTTTTAACAAACATATTTATGTATCTGCATGGCTGCATCAAGCAGACTTCCGAAACAGAAAAAATCCCTCATTTTAATTATTTTATTAGACGCCATTGCTACTTCCCGAGGCAAGTGTGCGAATGATACAGATTGTTTCTGTTATATCTGCGGGAACAATACATTGACTGATCACAGGCTTAAGAATTAACAATTTCGTGGGGCAAGTCTGCTTGGCATATTTTGGAATTAGGTAAGGTAAATCATGGGCTTCACACTAACTGCAGATTGTGCTACGAAACGGACCAAGGGAAAGAAAATGCACATTCCATTTGGTATACCGATGGTTTGGAGAGAACTCCAAGACCACTCAACAGATTTCTGGATACAGTAAGAAAAGTAATCACAAAATTCTGTACCTTTCTGTCAAACTTGCTATCGGTCCAATGCCTCACTCAGACAAGGTACCTGTCCCGATCTTGAAGGAAATTGAGGAAGTAGAGAAATCAATTTACACAAATACGTGGGAGTTTGAAGCATCAGCAATTGATTTCTACTGTGCCAATCCAGATCAGTTCTGTCAAAGTGATGACAATATTATAGAAAGACATCTAAATCCCTCCAAGAAAGCATCCGAGTTGTTAGGATATCACACTTAAGTATAAAAGAAAGAGTTCCTGCAGTTTTTCAGCGCTGAGAAAGGTTTTATTTTCTACAAAGGTATCCAGGAAAGAATATGATTCAAGTGGGTGACGACGATTCACTAACAGCTCTATGCAAAGCTTGAAATGTGTGCTTCTTTACAACGAAAACCGATATGGGGCTGTTCCTCGTAAACATTCACTTGAACTGAAAGAGACATATGAGAGTATCAAGACTGTGGTAGAGCTACTATGCTACCGCCGTTATCCATGGATCATTTGTGTCCATTTCATGGTGATAAATTTTCTTCTTGGCCAACAAAGAGTTTATACAAATTATCCCTGCTTTTTCTTGTTTGTGGGACAGCAGAGATTGTGAAAACCATTGGTCAAGAAAAACTGGCCTGCAAGAAAGAGCTTGAACCCAACCGACACAAAGATTGAGAACCTGCCGATTGTTTCTGTAGACGAGATAATCTACCACCCTCTACATATCAAACTGGGATTAATGAAGTAGTTTGTGAAAGCCTTAGAGGGTTCTAGCTCTAGCTTTACCTACACCAGTAAAGCGTTTTCTGCGATCAGTCACAAGAAAGTTAGGGCTATTTTTTCGAAGGATTACTGATTTTACAACAATCAGAGATGACAAGATTTTGAAGTCAATGTAGGTTAAAAAGAGAAAAACTTGACACTCACTTGAGGATGTAGTTCAGGGCTTCCTTGGGAACACTGAAGCTATTATCTATAGGAAAGTTGTTCAGTGCATGCTAAAAACATTTGAGAAGCATGGATGCAACATGAACATCAATCTTTTTTCTCTGTTCAATCGCTTGGAGAGGTTTCTTGCAAAGGTGGGCGATGAGAGTGACAAGCAGGGAGAGAGATTCCACCAGGACCTCAGAGACATCAAGGAGCGGTACCAAGGAAAATGGGACTCGTACATGATGGCCAACTACTGCTGGTATATCAAAACGAACTGCCCACAATCCAAGTAATCTTAGAAAAACTCCAAGGGACGGCTTCTATCTGTTTAAACACCACCTTAATGAAGATATAAAGCAAGTTAAAGCACATTTTTTCATCTACATATACATTAATTATTTTATGGTTACCTAGATTCATACCTATATTTTGTTTGTCGTATGGTTGTACTTTCTTTAGCAGCATGCTCCCCTGTTTTGAGTTCAATAATTATATAATCTACAACTACATTTTAATCCTTAGTTACACTGCATGTTTGCAGCTAAGAGCATAGATGTTTCACGTGATTTGCAAATTATAATCTTGACATTTGCCCAATGAAGTGCTAATTTAAAGATTTTAGGGCATGCTGTACAGCAAAAGGAGGACGCCTTGCTCAAAAACCAAGGAGATATACGAACTCAGGATATCAAAATTAGTAGGAATATATACAAAAATCTGATTAAAATAATCTTTGTTGCCCAGTGTTATCAACAAAAAGCTGAACAAGCTAGGGAGTGATGAAAATTGGAGACGAGAGCGGATGAAAGCATGGCAAAGTCATAGTTTCGGAAACACGCCATAAATAACACTTACAAGATACATAAATTTGGTGAAAAGGTCTTCGTAAAATTATTTAAAGAACACAATTTTCAAGTAAAGCATAATTACGTAATCTTAAGTCCCTTTCCAGGTAAAGATTTCATGTGGCATTTAAGATGTCATAAAAACTATAAAATGTAAAATGTAACGAAAACAACAGTAAAAAAAGCCGGAAAGAAAAACCAAAGTGTTCTATGTGTCGAAAAAAGAGGAAAGAAAAGGTTGAGTGAAATTACCAACCAAATATTTTTAGTGTCTTGGAGTCCACATTCTGATGGACGTTGCAAATTTTCCACTCTGGAAGATTCACTGATGATCTTCGAAAGCTAATGATTTCCTTAAATAGTTTTTCTTGAGAAAAGTATCTAGCCGAAATACATAGTGATAGTACACATGGATACGAAATTACCATTATGACTGTTTCTAATTTCTTTAACATAGACATTGACATTTCCTCAACAATAGAAACCAGTGGTCTGGTTTCATTTCTAACAGAACTCAATGTCAGCAACTTTTTCTAATATATTTCTGTAATACAACCACAATATTCAGGTTTAGAATGCGACAGATACCTGGATTACACAGTTAAGTGAACAAGTTTAGAACACTCTTCCAAAGTCATTCAGTCCCTTATAGAAAAATAAAACGAGTGCAAACATGCCAAACGTGCAAACTTGTTGTCAATGAGTAACATCTAATTCGTATTTTCCAAGGCTTCATTTATCCTTGAAAGTTCGATCCTTGTAGGAACAACTGCATGAGTATTTGACCCCATACTATCATGTTGCTCAAGGACAAGGCAATCATTACATTGTTGTTCTGCATGTGACTGAGAATGCACTCGATATAATTAGTACAGAAAACAAGAAAGAAGGTAATAAAATAGATAAACTAAAAGTACAAGTAAATAAATCAAATTCAAAGGTGAAATATGAGAGAGAGAATTTTGGGAGCCAGCAATTTTAGCTACAGAATCATGAACAAGAGAACGTAAGTAACTGTGTGGAGAACCATAACAATGTGGTAATGAACAAGCAGAAAAGATACATCAGAGTGTATGTTTCTAAATATATTATTATTGAAAATTTGTTTTGTCTTTTTATGAAAATTCAAAAATAACTGTTTCCTTTTTTATTTATTTGTTAGCAAAATAATGTTGAAACCTTGTTTTTAATAAGAGATTTGCTAACGATACAGGAAAAACAGTCGACTGCGTCCCATGAAAATCCTGTTATTCTTTTTTATTCCAAGAAATAGCTGCTTGAGTGTTGTCTTTTCCTCCTTTCTTCGAGGAAGAGATGTAACGATATTAACATAAACCTTGTCATATATATGTATATATATATATATACGTATAAGAAAAATTCTAGCTTTACAGTTCTCGAGTTTCATGCCCTTCACAATCTTCAGTTGTATATTTTTTGTATACAGCTGAAGATTGTTCGAGACATAAAATTCTGACTATTGTAAAGTTAGGGTTTTTCTTACTCGTACATCTGATTAAATGATAGCTCCTACGTTTTAATGTGGCAGAGCACTGTTGCTGATGACATTTTACATTCTTTTGTTAATATGAATATATATATATATATATATATATATATATATATATATATATATATTCGGTCGATTTAGACAAAGTTCTTCCAGCATTCAGAGATGCGAAGGGCAACAAGGTCTCTCCATCCATTTCAGTCAGCTACTAACCTACATATACCAGTCCACGTTATCCGTTCTCCCTTTAAACCTTCTGGATGGGTGAAACGACCCAATATAGCTTATATATATATATATATATATATATACTCAATCTGCATACAGTACTGTTTCGCCCTTTGTGGGCTCATCAGTGCAGCACAGAGCTTCTGAGACATAACTCTCTGGCCATGTTGCCGAAGCAAACACAGCTTAAAGAGTTATTGTGGGATCCTGCAAGAGTGCTCAAACGACGCGTATATATATAAGCTATATCGGGTCGTTTCACCCATCCAGAAGGTTTAAAGGGAGAACGGATAACGTGGACTGGTATATGTAGGTTAGTAGCTGACTGAAATGGATGGAGAGACCTTGTTGCCCTTTCGCATCCCTGAATGCTGGAAGAACTTTGTCTAAATCGCCCAAAGTAAGGCCGCTTTTGTCCCGAGGTTTATTTTTCTTATTTGAATGTTTTCTTCTTATTGACATTCCTCTCCCTATTCTCTCTCCAAAAATATATGCAAACTCTGTAGTGTCCCAACTATAACTGAGGAACAAATCAGGTGAAGTATTCCCAGGGAAGTAAGCGGGTTTCAAACATCGCAGTTCTTGCACGGTAATCTGTTGATTTAATGAGATTTGGGTTGATAAGCTATCCATATTTTAACATCTTGATCAAATATACGGGGGCAGTCAATACAGATCAAAGCTTTGCATATCTTCATTAACAAATTGAGACAAAGTTAAAGTCAATGAAGCAGAAGCATAAAAATGAAACCTAAAAAGTAACAAGGTTTGCCCATTTAAGAACTTATGAAATGAATCATTAATGCTCATCATACAAGACCATAAATATTCTCTTTTTGGAAACTCCTTTTTTTATAGCATCTTCTCTTTTCATATTCCGAAAGTAATGCTCTAACATGTTACTGTTCCGTCTTCCCTTATAACGTTCCTCCATCACCTTGAGATCCTGATTAAACCCCTCAAGTTGTTCATTACTGTATGCACCAAGATTACCAGGAAACTGTTTTTAGTGGCTAAATAGGAAGTATATTTTGATATTCATATCACATCTAAATTGTTAGGAGGACCTGAAAATTCTTCTCACTAACCTCTTGATAGTTCTCAACTTTTCGATTATCAAGAAAACTGTGTACAACAACAAAGTAGTCCCATGGGCCCTTTGCTTCCTTTAACATTGAATCAATAAAATCGCCATCATCAAACATCCTTATATATTAGAGGAGCATGTAAAAAAAGCAAGTGCTTTTATTTTTTTCCAAGACCGAGTAATGAGATTATAAAGTAAAAAATGCAGTCCTTCCTTGTAAAGTACTTTGACAAATTGCCTCATGCGACCAAGCATGATGTGAAGTGGTGGGAATATTATCCCAATATTATCCTCTTATTAAATTGGCTAAGTCTTTATCTATGATGTATTTCTTCTTTACTAGATGTTCTCTGATTCCCCAGTCCTTCTGAGTTCAGTGTTTATCTCGTACCAGAAGAGGCATGTAGTATAATCTCCTTGCTGGCCAAGTGAAAAATAATCTTTTCTATCCATACACGTGAACCATCTATATTTATCATAGTCCAACAAATACAACAGAGTTTTACCTCATCATAGCTTTTCTTAGCATGCATTGAATGGGAAATAGAGATAGAACCTAAATATTACTGTTATGAAGAAAAACACTCTTCAGACGTGGCTTTGATGAATCATAAAACAGTCTCCAATAGGATGCAAAGTGATTTTTAATGCATAACACAACCAGACGATTCTCCACATTTACACAAAAAACAAGTGCATCCTTAACTTCAAAGAACTGTCGAAATAATCTTTCTCTTGATTTGTAGTAGGAGACAATTGTTCCATGGGTCAACATATTTCTCTTTTTTGGTCATGATGCATTCGAGATTGATTTTTTGAGAGAGTTGGATCGCGAAATATATCATTCACCTCAATTTGTTTCATGGCCTGGGGCAAAAGGATGTCAAAATATGCTAGATATGACCTTTTGACAAAATCTGAGATGTCTTTTTTCTCTAAAGAATCTGTAAAGTTCCCTCAAATGTAAAAGATAAGATCTAAACTGTTCCTGAAACATTGCCTACTGGCAACACTACAAATCTAAAAAGACAATCAAAAGATTCAAAGAAAGTCTGTATCTGTAAGAGTACAAAAATGGAGTCAAATACTCATGACGTTTTAGAGAAACACGTACTTTTAATCCTGAAAGTCTTTGTAGAGAGTCTATAGCTCATAGATCCTTTTATGTTCATTAAAATACTTTTATTTGACTTGCTAGCTACTTTGTTAAATAATGTCTTGTTTACAATATCACGTGAAAGCATTTCACTGTACAATTAGACATTCTGGCCTACTTTTACCATAATAGCCATGATCTCCAGTGACAAAATCTGATGTGATAGGGCAAAATGGAATGTAATATTAAAACAATGTAAAAATAAATTGCTCAGAAACATGTCCCTAACACCTAGTAAAAGTTTAGTAATTAAAAAATGTGGATGGTATTATCAATAGTTGCACTATTTAATTTTCTAGAAGACACGTTTTCTAAGATAAACTATATTTTGGATGACATCAAAGTATCTTATTAACTGTATATAAATTCTAAACAAGACCAAAAACAACAAATGTAAAAATTTGATTTCTGAATAATATCTCAGACATAAATTCAACCTAATTTCTGTTAATTCTGTTTCCTTATGTCCTGTCGGCATACTTTTCGTATAAATGAGTGAACCATACAAAAAAAAAACACACATCACTGCTGCACACTTGACAATGGCTTCAGTTATTAATTTCAGGAAAGCTCGTTGAAAATCATTAGTCTCAAATGCTACGTAAAGTGAGCTTCAGGCAAGAGAAAACCAGTTATTGAAAACAAACCTAGATCAGTGATACAAATATTTTGCTGAAGGTTGGGAACAAACTCATATGGGTATAATCTTGAAATCAATCGATTCTTTTATGGACCTGACTTCAGTCGCATCACTGCCAATAATTTTAGATATTTGAATTTCCAATGTTCTATATTTTAGTAGCTGTGTAGAGGTAAGACTTTTGTTTAATGTTGCACTGTGGGTAAATATCGGCATAATCATCATTTTGCAGATCGTAAAAGCGGTCTCCTTTGTTAGACTCTTGATTGCGTTTGCCACATACTTTCATGTAACCTCTTTCAAAATTTGATGAAAATGAAAGATTAATTTTGCTAATTGTTGTGAGGCTTCAAAAAGCATCGTTTCGGATTTACCCTGTTTTAAGTTTGGAGGAATCTTGTTTTGTTAACAATACCTTCCATTATTGCAGATATCTACGTTTAAAGTATTTTTGATAATTTCCACATCCTTATCAGCAAACAAGATCACTCTATGTTATGCACATTGAAAAGCGTTGCAGTAATTGAAATGGTCTTCGAGGTCATTGATATCAACTATAAATAAAAGCGGTCCCAAAATTGATCAAATTTTTATTTGAGCCCAAGGTCAACTGTTATCCCTCAGGCTAACTTTTTTTTTACTTTTTCTTCACTACAATTCCTTACACTTAGTAGCTTTATGTCTTGTATGGGTTTTAACCATAAAAAAATCTCTTTACAAATACCTAGATTGGTTTAGTGGATAAGAGAACAGGGAAATTTCAATAACTCTGTTGATCTTAGGATTCGCTAGGTCATAAAAGCTCATGCAGAGTGGGATAAATCCTGAGAATCACTAATATTTTAAATAAATGTTTCACACATTAGAAAAAACATAAACCTAGGCACTACTGCTTGGATACTGTGTTACTCAAACATATAAATTTCTATGGTAGAGGAACAAGTTTTGACGTAATTGGTTATGGTTTTATTGAGGATAAACAAATTAAAGCTATTATGCTTCCTTGAAATTAAAGTGCTAACAAAAAATTAAGCCTTAACCTCAATAGTTATAAAAAATTTAAACTAAAATATTTTATGACTATGAAATTATTCCTTTTTAGTTGCAACCTTTAGTTATATACAAGCTGCCTTTGAAAACAAGTTAACATTCTTGTTTGTTATCAAAACGGTCAAATTTGCCGATATTTAGGTTCTTGGTAACTTATGCAAGTGGTTGCTCAAAACGAGAGTAAAATTCGGTACCAAGCTTGAAAAACCCCAAGAATTTTCTGTATTTTTAAAAAATATTCTCATCCGAAGTCTTCTCTGGTGTATCCCAGATGAAAAATATCGTGGGACGTAATGATAAATACATCAGTTCTGGTTACGGTTATACACAAATATCAACGCAAAACAACAGCTCCAAGGGGAGTCAACTGCATACTCTGCTGCGGAATCTACATCAAATATTAAGGCAGTTTTTTGAAGGATTCTGTGCTGTATTAAACTAGTCTAGCTTATCAGAAAATTAATATTCCAACTTCTCCCTAAAGTGTATTTCAGCTTTGTCAGTATATTAAGATTAGACTTTTCCCTTACTTTCTTTGCAAAATATTGTATAAATTTTAATTAAATATGACATAATAAACACTTGAGAAATATACAAAGAGCAGTATACCATGAAATTTTTATTTCGAACTATAGGTAATACCGCTGATTTGATTGTAAATCTGTAAGTAGATGTCAAATGCTTCTCTTTGAATTTCACTGGAGGGAGTGTACAATAAATAATAAGAAGACAGGAGTTTGTGTAATCAAATAGAAAAGATGTGCTCTTTGATTCTGATGTGTAAACAAAAATGAGAAGTAAGGAATCTGCCTTTTGATATGTACTACCAAACATAGGTCACTTGGATTTTAGTGTACAATTTTCTGTTTCATCTAAATGGAGTAACGCACGGTAAGTAATTCTCAGAAGAAAATTAGGGAAATATTTTTCTGCTGTATAATTTAGAGGATAACGAATCTGCTTTTTCAGCGAAAATATTATTTCCATGCAAATTTTGTTACGGATTTTTATGAAGCTTCTCTTTTGTCTAGTGCACTGGAACATTAACTTATTAATGGAAAATAGATGAGCTAATCTTTGACAGCACCAAATGTGAGATGGAAGAAATGTGCAACTATCTTCAACTGGAAACGTATTGTGGGATTGAAAAAAAGAAGTATTTTAGCAATTACTATGCGATAATTGACCTATCTTTTTTTTCGCGTGATCAAAAGTAAACATACCTTCCTACTTGAAAACACATTTGTAAAACAGTACGGCTTAGGAGTATTGGATTCACTCAAAAGTTCTCTAGGTATCTGTCAGCAAAGCTATATCAGCATTTGAAGGTTCTTTAAACTCAATGATACATTTACAAATATATTTGTATGCTACAAAATGTATTGATCTCTTAATTATCGCATGTGTCATACTTAATAATAAATAATAATAAATATTATAATACAGAAATGCTAACTAGATATAAATACTTTTATCATATAATGTAAATTAATATAGCGAAGAAATTTTAAATAATGGTGATAGCATAGATGCTTACTAATCTAAGTATCTAAATATAATGATGATTTCATTTTTGCCAGATCAAAATTTGGTCAAATACTTATAACAAGGAGATATTTATAAATGTTGGTATATCAAAAAATTGGAGTATGATTTCACAACTGTGATCTAAAATATAATATCGTATGATAATTTATACTAGTACTCTAAGAAATTTTGACTTCAAGTATTTTAATGAACCATATATGTAGTTGTCCATTAGATTGTCCAATTACACCTTTTTTTTAGTTTGATCATTTAGGTCGTATTACCGATAAAAGCGAGCAATCTGTTGTAGATTTCTGAACGTATTATTACAATGTTCTCTACAGTCATCTTATTAAAGTTAAGCATCAATAAGTACTTTTGAGGTAAAGGATTAGATGAGATTAACTACAACAAGCATTTAGTGGTAGCTCTTTTTCTCACTAAAATCTGCTTTTTCTCTAACATCTGCGTGAAGAATAGTTTCAAGCTGATAATGTCTTACAAAACACATAGGGTAGAATATTCCCTCTAGCGATAATTAACAATACAAAACCATTTAAATACTTAGCACGTTGCATCATTGTCTAAAATTATGACTTTGAAAAAAGCTGTAAAAGACAACTGGCAACCAATTTCATGGACATCAAATCTACAGGGAATCAAAAGTTGTGGGAAAATCGCATCACTTTACAAGTAAGAAATGTTTGATATTGCCCATATAAATGGTCATTGTGTCTTAATTACTACAGGTTCTCAGCAGCTGAACAAGAGGTTTCTCCATTTTCACAGCAGGAAGTAAGCCAAGTAATACTAATAGTACTTCTATGAACATTTTCTCTTAATTTAAATGGAATAGACAAGCAAAATAAAAACTAAATAATACCAAATATTATTGAAATATTACTCTTGAATCTATCATTTTTCATTTATGCATTATTTTAATAAAACTCTTCTACATAATGGAAGGTAATTTACAAATTTTATTCATAGCACACTTTCGCTCATTTTATCCTTAAATCCTCTATCTTACCCATAGAACCCTATGATAGGTTTTTGTAACATTTTCATATCACAGAATTATCTCTTACAATTTACTTACATATTTACGTTTTTATTATTTGATCGAAGTATCTGATGTATGATTAATATTGCTACTCAAGTTTTTGTAGATTCGTGTCAGTTGTTGGTCATTTGTAACCTTTTAAATATTTGCCCTACTAGTTTTTCCCGGTATTATTTAATTTTACAATACTATGTGGAATGTTTGAGAATTACACAAAGCTCACTAAGCAAAATACTAGGCGGGATTTTTGGTAATATTTAATTTCACCTCGTGTGTTTGAGAGAATAGATATTAAAGACCAGAGAAAATATTTTTATTGACGTTTGGTCAAATTACAGATACAATAATAATAATAATAATAATAATGATTCTAATAATAATCTTTTCTTTTTTGTTTTAAAATAAAAGTGTCATGTTTATTTGCCTAAAATCTTTAAATAAATGATACAATGTCCACATCGCTAAAATATATATCTGTTTATCTATGACAATAAAATTTGTCTTGCAGTCCTGAAAAAGAGTGAATTGCTAACAAAGCTTAGTAAAATTTCAAAATTCCTATTTATAACCATGTTTTATTTCCTTGTGTATTTAAATAGTATGAATAGCGTAAGGCCGTTTCACTAACTTTATTAATCAGTCTTTGAGTATTTATATTATGACTTTTCAGAAAGGAAAAGAACAAGTCACTTTGCTTTGGCATAAATCTCAGTGAAGTAACTTCAACGTAAAAGTTGGTTAAGTTCATGTTAATAATTAAATTGCTTTCGAGATGAGAGTATTTATTTTTCTTATAATTGTTTGAATTTTCTATATTTAATTCAAAACAACATGTAAGTTCGATTGAGTAGCTATCATTGCCTTTTTTAAATACAATATCAGGCCTAAGCCTTTTGAAGATTTCATTTGGATCACAAAAACGAGCTAAATCAGCATATATTTCAAAACCCCTTTCTGCTAACTGTTTCACGAAATAAAGAATGGTATATTAGACCAAATCATGACGCCTTGAAAATCTCCAATCATTTATTGCTTTGGAGCAGTAATTTAAAACGTGAAGCTGCGTTTGCTTTTGACTTCAGAGTAGACATAGCTCTAAATTTCTTTCACCTCTTCAGATTGACGTTGATAGGAAGAGAGAACAACAGAGCTTTTCATGCAAACGTATCGATGTTAGATGACACTTTTCGTTATTCTGTGCCACTTGTTAATTACGTTGTTGGAACATAAATTTCCAACTGTCTTAAGAATGGTATTTTGTTCTTTCAGACCAGTCATTCTACTGATAATTCGGTTTATAGATTCTTTTCTCGTCAGTTTAGATGCAGACATTTTGTCATTGCTCTGGAGAAGATGCTCCTCCTATCAGTGTTTCTTGATTGAAAGTTTGTAAAGTTGATTAATCTCTTGATTTTTAGACAACTTTAATATCGAGCATTTCAATAGCTAGCATGCTTTGAAAATATCGGGTGGCAACGGGAATCTGATACCCAGGTTATTCCTTGGCAGGAACAGATGTCGCGTATTTGCACCTTCTTGTAGATTTAAGCACCTTTTTATGTATTCAACCACAATCAAGTCGAGGTTTTGCTTGACCCATGTAAAAGAGAAATCATATGTTGAAAGTCTCAAACGGATCTTGCTATAAATATATTTTACGATGACATCAATTTTGTTTTTGCGGTGTAATGGTCTTCTGTGAATGTTAACTTATTTTCTGAGGTCAGTTTTCAGTTGGTTTTCAGCAATTTCAAGGTTCATGTTCATTGTAAATTCTTTACCAAGGTAGGCAAATGATTCAACTTCAGTCAATTGTTTTCAGGAGAGCTTTTACCACTAGGTTGAATAATAAGGGACTTAAACAATCATCTTGTAAGACACCTTTTTCGATTGGAATTGGATCCGTTGTATACTTTTTGGTTCCGATGGATATATTGTAATTGGTGCAATAGGATTTTATCATCTATTTTATTGAATCAGGAAAGTGATGGTATTCAAGTATTTTAAGATGATCTGATGGTCAATCCCTCCAAAGGCATTTTTCAGGTCTAATAGCGCGATGAATACTTGTCTTTGTTTCAAACGTGCGTGGTTAATCATGTACGTTAAACGTTCTGTGTGCTCAATACAACCTAAAATTTCTGCCGAGAAACCTTTTTGTAATTTCGTTTCGATGAAGTTATTCTTTACTAGGTTGGTATAACGTTCGGTTTCTAATTAGTGACGATAGTATTCTCGCAAATATTTACTGAAGAGTTATTGATTGGAAGTTTTTCGGCTGTCTGTTACATTCACGCTTGTAGATTAAAATGGTAAATACCTATTTCTATTCTTCTGGAAATGTACATTGACCAAAAAATGCGAAATAATGTGATGAACGAAATTTCTCAGGTAGGGTCAGCGTATGAGTGCAATGATACTCATATGGTCGTAAAGGCAAGGTGAACCACCAGACTTCATTTTTTTTAGGGTTTTGGTTACTTCACGGTACGATGAAGGGTCCTCATTAAACATTTTGTTAAATTTATTAAGTAATTTCATCCAAGATGGAAAGACACTGCTTGCTTTACTTAAATTCTTACGGAAGACACTTTGGTAGTGTTCGAGGCATGTCTTTTCATTAAAATCTATTTAAGTTTTGTCTCTTGGTGGGTCGAACGTTTTCTTACAATGCTGCCAAACGTTTCTTTTAATTTCAGCATTGTGGTCCCGATCAAGCTGTTCATTTATTTTGAGTACTTCGCTCTGATCAGTCTGGAAATATAGCGGATTTTTCGATTATTAAACTCACTTTTTACTTCCTTTAGCATTTTAAGTTGTTTTTTTAAGTTGCCGATTAAAGAGACCTTGGAACTGTTGTTTCAACTCACCAGATCCCCTATTAACTGTACCGTAGTTAGTAGCAAAGTATTCGTAGATGGCATTTTGAACGATTTGTATTTCTCTGTTACCGTCATGTATTTCTTTGCATTCTAGATGTAATTTGAAAAAGTCATTAGCAATATTCCATTCTTGAACTGTGTTTGGTAGTCTGATTCCCTTTTCAGGCAATCATTTTATTGTTCCATTCGACATTATGTCGTCGTCCTGATTGTTTGATTTGCTTGTGTCAACACAGAACAACTCCTTCAATTGTGGCACATTATTTAATTTGGTTTTTATTTTCAACGTCATTTTCCCCCAGCAATTGGAGCTCAGACGGTGCCCTTCACAGGGCCTTTGATTTGGCAGTGAGGAATTTCTTAACCGGATGACTTTCCTGACGCCAACCAATAGATTTTTCTTTTAAGAATTTCCAAAAACTGGCACATTATTAATGTGACAACATCTTTCATCCCCCCTGAGACCCATATTTTCATTATATAACTTTCCGCGATGACATTTGATAGAGTAATTATCATTCTTTCGTTGTATTCTGTTAGTAGTCCCTCGAGAAAATCAATTTCACAATCTGAAATTTATTTAAGGGTGAATAATGATACGTAGTAACATGAAGTGTAAGGATGGAATGTGTGTTCTCTCTTGGAAAATGATGTCAGAGAAAAAAAAATAGAAAAGTAAACAAATAATTTTTTATTTTGTGGTATCAATATCTAGACCAAATAGAGTTCTGTGTAATTCAGTTGCTGTTGTTTCTTTTTATGGAAGCTGATATTGTGTATAAACTACTGTGCCTTTATGATTGTATGTGATCTTTAAAATATTCTCAGTTGTCTTTAAATGACATATTGAAAATAGAAGTATCTTTTTCCCTTTCTCCCTTTTTTAACACGATTTGGAAAAAGAAATTCCTTAAACATTTGAGATTCTAATATCTCAAAATGATGTGGATTCTACTGGCATCTCCATTTGTGGATCCATCAGCTTAGGACATCATCATCAGGAGCCACACCCACTATTTTGGCGCCTACTCCTCTACCGTATCTTCAATAAGAGATTCGTTTGAAAGATATTTTACCTTTTGTTAGTTTTAAAGCCTATTTTTCTTTTGGCTCTGAAATCATTAAATAGTGTTACATTCTTTTGTTTCTCTCGTTCTCTCATCTCTCTCAACTTCCTATTTTTCTTTGGTATTCGATAAAAAACCAAATCTTTTTGTTTAGTACTTCGATTCGTGCAGCCTACAGCACAACAAGATGGCATTTTCTTCGTAGTAAATGTAAAATATAACTAAAAATCAGGATAACAGTACTGTACAACGCACCACAACACACTGTTCTCAAGCAAAAACACGGATGGCGCCGATTATGTTTTGCACCCAATTTTCCGCGCATGCGTGCGCAGCACCCAAAATCAAAACAAAAACAAAAACTCAGAAATCCGTTTGAAAAGTGGTAGTACACCAAAGGTATTAATTTTTTNTTCTTTGGTATTCGATAAAAAACCAAATCTTTTTGTTTAGTACTTCGATTCGTGCAGCCTACAGCACAACAAGATGGCATTTTCTTCGTAGTAAATGTAAAATATAACTAAAAATCAGGATAACAGTACTGTACAACGCACCACAACACACTGTTCTCAAGCAAAAACACGGATGGCGCCGATTATGTTTTGCACCCAATTTTCCGCGCATGCGTGCGCAGCACCCAAAATCAAAACAAAAACAAAAACTCAGAAATCCGTTTGAAAAGTGGTAGTACACCAAAGGTATTAATTTTTTGCAAGAGGATACTTAAAAATAAAAAGTAAATACAGCAGTTATAGGTCTATTTTCTTGTAGGTAAACATGACGATTGCAATAGGTACAGACAAAATAGTACAGACCGGTACGGATGCAAAATTATCAGGTGGAATTTAGTCAGCAAAAGTCATTTCTAGCTCTTCTCCTGTTTTCCTACTAATATTTTTTGTTCGCAAGGATACCTGTTATGTCAAAAACCAAGGCATGCATATCATCCTCAATAGCCCATCCTAATCAAAATAATGCTTCGGAACTTTTTAGTCACCTAGTATATACGCCGTATCACACATTTTATTACAAGGTTTGGTAATCTCAACTGTTCAGGGCATAGAGCCTTTTAGTTGTAAAACCTATGTAACCAATTGCTTTTCCAGCTTTAATATTTAACATATCATGTTCAACTAATAATCTTTAAGTCCGCTTACTCATCTCTGACTTATTTGTCAGTCCCACTTATTCAATCCTCTGTTTCTTCGTTAGCCTAATCACTGTGCTATGTAGTTTTCTTTCACTTGAACTGGTACCCTGCTATCATAGATAATACCTCAAACTTTTTATTATTCATTCCACGTTGTCTGAGGTCTTTCCTTTACCACTCTTTCAGAATCGACCGTTTTCATGTTCGTTGAATTTGAATAAACTCTTCATTTTAATTACTTCTAATAAGCATGAAAAGTAAGATAACATTTTTATTTGAGATATATGACCCATTTTTGGAAGGTTCCCTAATTTGGTGCTTCTTTTTAGAATGTTTTTGCTACTCTTTTTAATAAATGCAACATTATTTGTGAATGACATACGCTGATTTGTAAACAATATGTGTCAACTATTATAAACCTTGCAGTGCTTTGGAAATTTTAAGGAATTATTAAATTGCAGAAATGTATCTTAGAATGATACAATAAAATTTAAAAGGATATACATTAGCAACAGTTTTATTGTATAAAGCTTAGTATTTATTAATGCACTTAATATCCTCTATTATCATTAATGAAAGCAAATACAAATATGTAATATTAATAAGCCAACAACGTTTTTGTGGTTATTAGGACCTCATCAGACTGTAAATTGAAAAATAATACCCCGAATTTTGTGACAACAGGTTCTTTAAACTATAAGAAAAAATATCAAATGAAAGCAGACATATTAAACCTACACACAACACAAAAAAGGAACTGTTCAGGGAATACTGGCTAAAATTTCTTAATTAGTGCCATTCTTCTGTATTCGTCTTTTGCATTGTTTTTTGTTGAAGATCTTTGTTACACAATGCTACCAGTATTAATAAATATTCCACACATCTCAAGGTTGAGGGAAGGATGTCCACACCCTAGAATGCTGTTGTAATTTCTCACTATAACAAGTGAGTCTTTACGAGTTTCTGAAAATTGATGTGTTATTTAAATCGGAATTCCAAATTTGACTAAATTGACTAACACTTGATTTTGTACACAACACAATACCTAATGGAGTACTCAACAAGTACTTCCAGAGAAGGCTCGAGTTTTGCGAAAACATTTCGTCATTTGACCACCATTCTGGACAAATAGAAGAAAACCCTCACAATTTTCAACTTCTCTTGACCTTTTTGTTCTTGAATTGTTTCTGTGCTGATATTCAGAGTATGGTTGATGATTGCTTTATAGCATGACATTGAGTAGCAATTGTTTTGCTGTGTCCAAGCTGTTATCGAAGTATAATCAAGAGCTGTAAACTCGTTGACTGCGGTAAACAAATCCAGAAACAAATGACAGCAGGGATCATCAGTCACAGCATGATAGTATATTATCATTTCGTGTCTATAGATTAACTACTATTGCATTGTTGATTATTTTTGACTTTACAAAACCTATGCTGTCATTCATTGCTCTTTAAATTGTGAACTTCAATGATGATACAAGCTGTTGATCTCTGCTACTTTCTGTCCTATTTTTTGCTAAGCTGCAACACAAAACATTACATTTATCAAGTTGACTCTGTCATTCTTTTGCCAGATGAGAAGCCATTGAACAACGGATTGTTATTCCATCCCATTCTTGGTATTAATTATCACAAGTCAGCATATTTGTATCACAAGGATATTGTCGCAAGTGAAATCAATGTATCTTTAGCAACTGGTGTTTGTTTGCTATTAACAAAGTACAACACTTCCGTGGACACATATAAATTGCATTACAGACACATTAGAAAAGAAGAATGACTTGTCAAAATTCTTAAATTTTTAAAAGTCAAAAAGTTGTATTGTTTGTAGGGAATCAGCCAATTGTTTTTTCGACGAATTAATGTTAGACTATGATGACTCTGATAACTATTCAGTTTTTGTTTTTTTCAACTATTAGTAGTGATAACCGATGTTGAGTGGCAATAGCTGAACAAAGAAATTTGAAATTTATAAAAATGAATTAGATAAAAAAATAATATTTTCAAGGTCAGAAATTGATTTCTTTTGATAACAGTGTCTTAAGCAGTACATCACTCAAGTTAAACACAGCATTTTTAGTGTTAATATGAAAATATAAATTAGATATTGTAGCTATTCCTAGTCTGCGAATAAACTATGGCTTAGGCATCACAAATAAAGAAATTGTTGTTGATAGAACCAGGACCTCGTTGCAACCTGTATTTCCTCGAAATAAGACAATTATAGAATAATCTTTCTGCAGGTACTTGGAGATGAATACAAATGATCGTTGTTCAAAAAACTCTTGAAGGTACATTATTAGCAGTGAGTACCATTCATTAATAACGGGGGGTTATTTAAAATTAACAAGAAGCACTAAGAAATCTTACTTAGTTTAAATAGTCGCATTCAATCTTCTGGTAAAAATACTTTGATTGTTTGTTATCCTATCAGCTTACTAATATTAAGTCGTTAAATCTGAAGATATAGCTTGTTATGTCTACTGGTGGTGTATTTCTTGTTTGCTATTTCATTCACTTTGACCTTTAAACAAAAGGAACTTTTTGTAAAACATCATGAATGTTACAATAATGCAGTACCTAAAAATATTTAGTTTCTTTTTAATTTAGTATATCTTTTAAGCTGATGTGTTGAGACAACAGAAACAAGAAAGCCGAAAAATTTATGATTATAATTCTTCCTCCCAAATTTGCCAAACAATATAAAACTGCCTCCTCTTTTGTAACAAATCTTGTTTTTTTCAAGAAATCATCCCCTTTAAAACCAAATTCATGTAAATGTTCCTTCTGAACAATATCGATGTCTTTTCTCTTACAGCTACCAGAAGATACCCTTCACTGTGTATCTCCCAAAAATCTAGTACTTAAAAAGAACACGTTTAATAAGCAATAACCGCAGTTGGAGTAGAAATCAAATAAATCAATATTTGATGTTACTTATACTAGCTGCTGTATTAATTTCTTTTTAGTTCATTATATTCCGTTACACTTTTATGAGGGCTTAGTCTAAGGAAGTATGAAAGCTTAACGCCTATTACATTTTCTCACAATATCCTCTGCATTGCTCAGTAGAGGATATTGTCAGAAACAGTCCTATTTTGGGTCATGCCATGGCTACAGCAGAGCAGGTGCTAGTAGGTCAATGGTTAAAATGGTGTAACAGAGTTGGTAAGTCCTTTATGAATGTAGCCCACTTCTACTGAGCATCCAAATAATGGTTATATGCTTCATTTAGCGAAGCACCCCCGAAGGTGGAAAAAATACGAATTATTAATTATTACTGATAAAATCAGAATTTTTTCAACTGATATTTAC
Organism: Morbakka virulenta; assembly: GCA_003991215.1. Classification (NCBI taxonomy): domain Eukaryota; kingdom Metazoa; phylum Cnidaria; class Cubozoa; order Carybdeida; family Carukiidae; genus Morbakka; species Morbakka virulenta. Next base: position 452,940 of record RDPX01000001.1, on the reverse strand, counting down.
AATTACAAAAGAAAATATGACACTTCAAGATAAAGGTAAGCGTAAAGGTACCTTGGAAACTACTTGGTAGGAAAACAGCTCATTAATAGGGTTAACCTACTGTATATATGTTGATCTCAAAAAGCTAAATTCATCGAAGAATAAATCTGTTGATTTTAATAATTAAGTAAGATAACATACACCCCATCATCATCACTAAACGGTTAAATCGTTGGCACGATCTCCCGTGGCATCCCTACAGAATGTTCGCCAATTTTCTCTGTCTTCTGCCTCTCTAACTACCGTAACAATACTGATTCCAGCTATGTTCTTTATGCTGTCCTCAAATCTCATTTTCGGTCTTCCACGTTTTCTTTTTCCAGTGAGAAGATCATATCCAAGTCCCTTATTTCTAATTACATGCCCAACGAAAGACAGCTTTTGTTTATCAATATCATGTAGTAGACATGGTTTCCTTCAGCCCATATACAATCCGAAACCTAATTATACAACTTCAGATGTCCAGACAACGATAAGGACAGAGAAATCAATTTGTTACCAAGAGGAACTTCCAGAGATCCTACAACAGAATTACAATAGCATTGTATCCAAATTAAGGGTTTCTTATTGATGCCTGACTTTTGAAGTCGAGACAGTTAAATAAGTTAAAATTTTCTAAGAAAGTAAATGTAGAATTAAACAGGTATTTAACAACAAAATAATAATTTGATGATAGCTTAATACAAAAAAATTAAACGTCTCAATAACTTTCTATTAAATATTAACTAAAGTTCTGTAATTAAATATTGAATTATATTATTATATTACTATACATTAACTGTTAAACATTTTAAATATTCAAGGAGTCATTTTTACCAAAAAATACTATTAAATGACACATTTATACATATTAATTTCTACAGGGGAATGGAATTTTTGTCACCTTCAGCTGTAGACAAAAATTCTGTAAAGGTTTTCAGATATGGCTGTTAAACAGGTACAAAAGAAATTACATCTGCTGCTTGGTTCACCAAACAACTAACTGAACTGTAAGATAAAAAGAGTTTTTTCAGCACAAAAACCTACCTCTAGTAAGAACTGTACAAATTAGTTCAAAATTTGAGTCATATCAGTAATCATGAAAAACAACTTTTGATTTAAAAAGTCATAGAGCATCAGCACTTGAAATTCATAACGAGGAAGCTGACTAGAGAAAAGGATGTATGTTGATATCTGGGTAACAGTTCAAATGTTGATAGAGAAATTAGCATTCACTAAAGCCATGCTTACATCAGGAAATTTGACTTCGACAAAACGTGATTCTATGAGCCAATGTCTTTTTTAATCAAAATAATTATATGTGGTTTTTACTACAAGTAGTAGACGTTAGGCAATGTTGATATAAATTACTCTGCTTGGCGCCTACCCATAAAATAGAATAAGTGGAAGCTCATAAAGATGATATAGTGACGACTTTTGATCAGGAATTACAGTATTATTTGAAGAGGCAGGAAAGGCACTGGAAAAAAGAATTTTGAGAAAAAGGGTTCAAGTAACTAAAATTGGGAACAACAGGCTTTAATACTAGAGGAAATAATAAGGATTATATGTATTACATTGTTTTTGCAAGTTTAATGTTCATGAAATCAACAAAACAAAAGCAAACAATTATATATCCAATGACAGAGCTGAACAGGATTTTCCTGTACTTTATCCACCACAAATCAGTTCAGAAAGAAAAAGTTAAAAAGTTAAACTCGTCTTTCAATCTGAATTCATACTTCATTCTCTTCACAATAAATTAGTTCAGTTATAAAACGTCTAAATAGAGCAGTATGTCCTGATAATGATTTTGCAATAAAAATGAAAACTTGACCATTTGTATATTGCTGTGTTCTGTTGGCTAACATTTAAAGTCTATTAACATGCATATTTTGGTATCAAAATTTGTATTACTGAGCTGTGTATCTATATTATGCCTACTAAATCACTGATGTTGATAAGGTTATAAGCCTATATCACCTACCACTAATACAACTAATAATGTCTTTTTGGAACATATGCTGTTACCAAAATATCTAAACCCTCAATAATAACTACTTTACTGGCTCTCAAATTTACGGTACCATCCTGAAAGCAAATTTCTCTTTTTCTATGTTGTTTGAGGGACATACACGTTAAAGAAACTAAGTTACATTACCCAGTTAAAATCCTTACTCTCAAAATAACGTTTTTCGTTTTATGCACACAGGGGTCAGGTTCAACCTATCTTTCAATCACTGGGTAGGTTTTAGTTTCAATTAAAAAAATATTCCTTTTGATAATAAATATACAACAAGAGACATTTGTTGAAAACAGTTTCCAGTCAATAAATGTTGGGTTTTTTTTATAAAAACTCCAGATAAAAATATTCACAATGAGTATTCTTTTTTTTATCAGAGGAATTTCTACCTAACATACGAGAGAGGAGTAAAAGAGAGCTCAATAAGAGTAGAAAGTATAGGTTATGGAAAAAACCACCCATTTTGTGTTTTTTAAAGAAGAAGAAGTTAATGGTGACTAGACATATGAGGTGAAAAATTTAGTCACCAACAAGATTAAATACGATTAACCATATATTCTTCATTTTATGAAAATAGTATGCAAAAAATGATAAATTATGTACAGCAAAAATTCGTTGGTATTATCCAATTATGAGATATTTACTAAACAGTCAATTCTAATTCTGTATATTTTAGCTTTTCTCTTTAAAAGAAAGAAAAAACCTATTGAAAATAGTTTTCTTTTGTTGAGATTTAGAAAAGTACTGGGTATATTAAAAGCATTTCAGATTTTCAGTTTTAAAACAAAATGAGTACATGTTCAGAGTATTTTTTGTTGTGAATGTAGACACAACCATGCTTTTGATTACGATGATTTAGTGGAATATTTAATTAATTTAGTTCAAAATATTTTCAGTGCATATTTTGAATAGATGCAAAAAAAATTAAAAACTTAACTGTCAAAGCAATTATTTTCAGCTTTTTCTGAGCTTCACCTGCTGTTGCCGATAGGGCGGATTTTGGTGTCAATATCCCCTCCTGTGAAAGCTTACTTTGGAAAAATCGCAAAAGGTAGCTATGGAAACCTAGGAACTCAATAAGGTTCTATCTATCCGTATTAACTTTTATCTACACTTTTGCTTTAAAATTATGTCTTTGGTTTCGGATATGTTAAACCCCTACAACTGAGTTTCAAATAAACCCGCTATGCTTTATTGCATCTATGGAAACAGTCTGAATGCCTGCAACCAGAAAGTTAGATAATTTATCACACCTAGCTTTTACTAGCTTTTAAAATGTGTTATCGAGCAGTTAATTAAATCTGTGAATATCAAAATAGACAGTTTATCTGAAATTTCATATATATATTTTGTTTTACTATATTGACGATATTGACGTCCAACGTTAGCTCACTAGAAGGTGAGATATTTTGAACCAATCCATCTTGTAGTACTAAATGTCTCTTAAGAGCGAAAGGATCTAAGCTCCCAACGTAACTTTGAAAAAGACACGAATTAATTATATCTTCAGCTACACTTTTTATTGGTAACTTCGAGCTTGGAGAGACAATATTTGGAACTATTTCTAGTATATATGTTAAAAATTTTGGTTCTAAGATACTAAATATTAAGCAAACCAAAAAGAAAAATTATCCAAAAGAATATTCTCTCGACAAGTGTCTTATCAGCAGTAAATGATTTCTTAGCTCGCTCTTACAATTAATTAGATTCTTCAATTTCAGATTTAGATTTTTTCAAAATAGTTTGTTCTACTAATAATATTGTTTCGGCAAAGGGACATAGACAAATATTATTGGTAGTTTCAAAAATCTTGAGTTTGGTCTCATATGAATGGAAATTGATATAAAATATTATACTATTTTATGTATGTTCGAGATACTTTCACTTGCTGTGAAGTCAGTCTGGATCTCTGAATGGGTTTCGTGATACCATAAAAGGAAAAAATGACAGTCGGAGAGATATCTTGTTCGTGTGATTCCTTAGCTGGATTGAAGATTATTTAATTTTGTAAGTGTATTTCGGATTCATTTTATGAAATTTTAATAGCTGTTTTAGTAATAAGTACAAAGAAGAATTAAAGGAAGCAAAATAAAATGCTTTTCCATGCTAATATAATAAACAAGACAAAATCATCAGAATTAATATATCCCTTTCTACTCTAAAAGTCATATAAACCTGATTGAAAACCCAGCAGTTACCGCNATACCATAAAAGGAAAAAATGACAGTCGGAGAGATATCTTGTTCGTGTGATTCCTTAGCTGGATTGAAGATTATTTAATTTTGTAAGTGTATTTCGGATTCATTTTATGAAATTTTAATAGCTGTTTTAGTAATAAGTACAAAGAAGAATTAAAGGAAGCAAAATAAAATGCTTTTCCATGCTAATATAATAAACAAGACAAAATCATCAGAATTAATATATCCCTTTCTACTCTAAAAGTCATATAAACATGATTGAAAACCCAGCAGTTACCGCTATTCGTGATGCGAGACCATTTTACCAGGTACCTGAAATAGGTGACGAGGTTGATGAATTTTCTTGGAAGATGTCATCTTAAAGGCCACTGGTCTTAATAACTTCTTCTGGGTTTCCCTTTGTTTTATCTGCAAGTATTCAGTAAAACATAAAGAATGTCATAATATCTGAAAGGAATTGGTATTAATAAAATTGTTGTATAAACAAAATGCCATTCCATATAAATGGCGATTTTCTGTGATGAACTTTTCTTAATGAGTACTTTTTAATTGTATGAACCTTGAAATCTTAAAACATAATTTTTGTTAAAAATTCCTCAAAAGTGTTTTTAAATGTCAACATAAGTTTGTCTTCCCGGAAGTACAATTTGTATTAAATTACTATTAAATAGATTTGATTTACCATGTCTCGATTTTTCTACAATCTTGTGGAGTTTTATGTAAAATGTTTTCAAATTTGAAGATCTTAAAAAAAGAAAACTAACAAAATTATTTATTGAATTGGTGTAACCACCAGATCAATTATAGGACTTCCTAGATAAAAACCTCTAGTTTGTTGAAGCACAATAGTGCCACTGTGCATAATTAATTACTTCTTGACTACAGAGAAGCACTTCTGCTTGATTTCGAACCGTTTTGTTTCCAAAATCCTCTTGAAACAGTTGTTGGGGTTTTTTCTAGACATAATAGTATTGTTCAGCCAAATATAAGAAGCACTTGATCGAAAGGTCTCACAGAATAGTGGCATAGTGGTTTTCATCTCCTTCCGTGACTGGTAGTGGATGGTGTTCATACCAGTTGGGGTTAGTTTCAATACCAAAGTGTTTGCATATACCCCAGTGAAGAAACTGTTTAACTCAGTCGTGGCGTTTGACATAGTCATTTGGAGCAAGAACCGGACATCCGGACACAAGGTGGTCTATTGTTTCCGTGTGCTGGTCACAGAACCTGCACTTATGGTCAGCTTCATTCTTCAGTATGTTTGCTTTGTAATTCCGGATTAATAAGCCTTGAGCCTGTGCTGAGATGATGGAGCCTTTCGTTTCTGCTTTAAGTCCTGCACTCCTCAGCCACTAATGGGTTGCACCTTGATATACATCAGCATTTTTTCTTCGGAGAGCATACTGTCCGTGCAAAGCTTTCTGGCTCCAACGATAGGCAAACGGTTTCTGTGCTTTCCTTTTAGCATTCAATTTAACTTTCTTCGCAGTTACTGTGGCTATGTGTCCATCTTCATCTTCTTTGGTTATTTCTACACCTAATTCCTTTTCAATTTTCTGGGATTCTTTGTAAACAGAGTACAGTTCTTTACTTCTTTCATGCCTGCTTATCAGTTTTAACATACAATCATCTTTTGATTCAAGATATTATTTCATTTCAATTCCCCTGGTTTTATAAGACATTTTAAGTTGTATAAGTCCACGTTCCGCTTCGCTTCTAGGCAAATAAAGACGATCAGCATCCGCTTTGGAATGGAGAATACTACTTGATGTGAACAATTTTCTAGTTTTACAGTCCATACGATTAATGTCAGGAGGGTTTCAGTTTAGTATGTTGTACAACTAGCACAGCAATTCTGTTTTTTGAGTTAAGCTCGCATTTAAGCATTAATCTAACTCTTCGGTAGTATTCCTTACGGATTTTTCCCTTCATTCCAGTATGGTTAATCCTGTTGCCTTCATTAACTCCTAAGCATTTGTATATTTCCTCAGGAGCCAGTTCTCTAATTGTCGTGTCTGTATCAAGATCTATGGATGAGGTTTTCACTAGTCTTCCTAGTGAGAATGTAACTTCTGCGCACTTATCGAGGCTGAAGCCCATGCAAATATCATTACTGAACTGCCTAATGGTAATTAGGAATCCTTGTAGTTGTTGAACACTTTTTTCAAAACGTTTCAAGTCATTCATATGCAAAAATTGGTTAATCTACTTGTCATAGATCGTGCAACCAAAGTTGGCGTTATTAAGTTCACTGGACAAGGTGATAAGCGATATGCTGAAGAGAAGCTGGGAAAGACAGTCTCTTTGGAAGATACCACCTTTGTTTTTAATAGGATTAGATGTAGTACTCTTAGAGAGGTGTTCCACTTTGACATACTTTTGTTTAAAAACTTGTAATTATTGGTGAGATCATGTACATAACAAGGCTTTTAATAATTGTGTAACACTGTCAAAACCTTTACGGTCATCAATCCATTACTCTCTTAGTTCTTACTCTTTCTCCTGCAGTCCTCCAGAATCATTTTGCTGATTAGAAGCTGATCTTTGCTTTCATACAAGTTCCTTTTGAAGCCTTTCTGTTCCTGAGGAATAATTAAGTTTTGCTCAAGTAAATTATACATTCTGTTACTGATCACTGATGTTAAAATCTTATAGGTGGGGGTTTATTACATAATAGTACAATATTTTTGCGGGTTCTTAGTATCGACTTATGTCCGAAGTAGATATTAGTTGCCTTGTGTTAACCAATCCGGTAAGGCTTCTGTTGTAGTGATGATATTATTTAAAGATGCCATTGAGCGTTTATGTATTTCATTTAGACAGTTCAGCCAGAAATTTGGAATCTTATCTAATCCTGGGGATTTCCACTTCTGCGAGTTCGCTAGGGTGAGGCGCAATTCGTCAATCGTAATAGCTTCCCACTGTTGTTCTTTGACTTAACTCATCCTTTATTCTTCTCTGCCTATCCAAGCAGCTTCCTGGTTGTAGCTTTTTCCTTAGCCAAGGTGCAATTCAAAACTCCTCCAGGTCCTTGTTTTTCAGTTGCCCCCTTTACCTAAAACTTTCTCTTGCCAATTACTTTGTAGAACTTTTTAGCATCAGTTTTTAAGACCTTGTTTTGTCTAGAACTTATTTCCTTTATCACATTTTCTCAATCGCTACGTTTTCACTCTTATTTTTTGTTTTAAGACTTCTTTGGTCGTATCTAGACTTTATCAGTGATATTGTATTTCCTTTTAACTTTCCTGCTTTTCCTAGTTTTCACTTCTGTTCCTTTGGTTAAGTCATCACGAATTGAGATCTCTGCCCGTAAAGACTCTATTTCCTTCTTTAATTTCATTTTCCATTTTGGTTTCTTATTAACTTGTTTCGGTTTATTCTTTTTTATTTTAGTGCCTAGCTTTATGGTGGCAGCTTTTGCCGTTGCGTATATTAGATTGTTGATGAAGGTTAAATACTTTTGGATTTCATTAATTATCTCGCTTAGAGCAACGTTATAAAGCTTAATAGTAAAGTTTGTTTTTAAACAGAAAGTTAGCTTAGGCAGCTCAGTCTCTTCAGTTAGTGCAAGTTCACGTATTACGTCTTCAAGGGCAGCCTGTATCTTTTCCTTATTTTTTTCCCAAGAACTCATCAACAACCACAACCATGTGTACATTTCTAACTATTGCTTCATTAGCTCCTCTCACTTCACGTATTCTATTATCAATCAATGCAGCTATCAAATTTACTAGTTCAAATATAGATTCTCGATTTTCATGTTAAATATCAACTTCAGGTTCTACAGTAGTTTCATTTCGAATTTCATCCCGTATTAGATCAATTTGAGCATCATTCAANTTTTCTACAATCTTGTGGAGTTTTGTGTAAAATGTTTTCAAATTTGAAGATCTTAAAAAAAGTAAACTAATAAAATTATTTATTGAATTGGTGTAACCACCAGATCAATTATAGGACATCCTAGATAAAAACCTCTAGTTTGTTGAAGCACAATAGTGCCACTGTGCATAATTAATTACTTCTTGACTACAGAGAAGCACTGCTGCTTGATTTCGAACCGTTTTGTTTCCAAAATCCTCTTGAAACAGTTGTTGGGGTTTTTTCTACACATAATAGTATTGTTCAGCCAAATATAAGAAGCACTTGATCAATTTGAGCATCATTCAACCGTTTATTTCTAAAAGTATCTCGACGTACATTAGCAAGTTTATTAGCATCGATGTTTTTCATGATTTCTTTTCCTACTATTTTTCTTCATTCTGAGTAGGTTTGTTCAGTCACGTTTCTCATAGCGTTCTTTTGAGTTATGTAAAATGCTCTTAGAACATTGTTATAATCCTCTGTAGACCATCAAACTCCAGATTCTTATGATTTTGTGGGCATCGCTGCAGGTTCAAGGTTAGGATTATCCTGGTTCTGATTACCTTGCAGATCATTCGCAGAGGAGGAATAAGAAGGAGTCTTATACTTTTCGACCTCTCCCTGAGGGACGCGTCCCTTGTTGACCGGCGCGACGGACGAGGCGGCATGATTCACTTTTCGTTTTCATAACATATCTCAATGTATTTTAGGCTTACTGCCAAGGGGCTGGGTATTCCGCGCCAGTCGCTACCCTGTATTTCAGGTCCACGCCGATTATTAATATTATTGCTATTATTGTTATTTCAAGTAACTAAATTATAAAAGAAATATAAAAGGCCAGTGAAAATCTTCGCGTGACGTTACTTTTTATACATAATCCAAATCAAATAACTATAGCTCTACTGAATAAAAAGTGACATTGGTAATATTTTTGGCAATTCAAATAGGTCTGATTTACCTTGGTGGATTCAATTATCGCAGTAAGGTCAGTTTTCAATAAAGTTATCTACAATATGACATTTTCTTGATACCAATTATTTTATATTTTATTCTTATTTTTCCTCAATATAAATCCTATAATGTGTTAATTTTGTGGAGTATGAGACAAGCTGGCTGATTTTTTATCCCGATAATGCATCAATTAGGGAAAAAGATTATTTAGGTAAAGAACTTTGTCTTTCTAGTATGCATGTTACAACCTCTCTTTATTTTTAACTAAGGATAAGGTCAAGTGGAACAGTTGACTGCTCATGGATTCTCTTTTCAGAGGACTAGTGTTTTTCATTTGTTTGAATTGCATTTGATGTTCCTCAAATAGTTATGCATATTTTTAGAAAAAGTATTTGTATGCATATTATTGCATTTATTACAGAGTAATGAGCATGTTATATTCAGACTCCATGATGTTATGATCAAACTAACATGATACTGAAATATTACAATTATTCTTAGAGATCAAATTCTTTTATTCAAATGAACAGATAGTACAATGCATTTAATTACATTATTTAAGTAGAATAAGCTTCATAAGAAAGGCGAACCCTTTGGATTTACAAAAAAAGTCAAATATAAGTCAAAAGGGGATAACTTTGGAAATAGAGGTGCAGAAATTAAGAATTCTTTGCTTTTGTCTTTTTATTCTAAATAAATCAGAAAAATCCATGCAAGAATCTACTTGTTAAGCTTCTTCTGAGTTAGATTATTTGAGTTACAAACCTGTTCATAGTGCCTTTTTAGGCCAATAAAACTCCTTATTTCAAGCATTCTCCAACTGTTTGTTTTGAATAAACTGAAACTGGAATATATTAGTAAAAATGCTTCAAGACATTTTAATAGAAAAAATGATTTATTTATTCACTTTTAGAAAAATTTAACCACAATAAATAGTAAACTTAGTATAAAATAGCCAATGAATAAAGAATCTCCTAGAGTATTAACTATCTTTTAAAAATGTCTTGAGAAATTCTGGCTCCTGAAACGAATTGACAGACAAACTTAATTTTCTTGAGCTAGTTCCTTGGGTCGTAAAGGCTGTTTTGCAAAAGATGAGGTTGGTTTCTCTTAATATCGTATTTTAACAACAACATAAGTGAGATTTGTTTTACTGAATCTGTTTGAGAACTGAAAAAGAAGTAATGCTTGAGCAAACAATTTTTTATGCTCTCCAATCTATTCTAAAACTTGTGAAAAACACAATACAGAATGTATCGTTATTAGAAAGGCTAATTTACCATGCTATTTATGGAAAGGGAACAGCTGTTAATTTAACGACACTATGAAGCAGCTTCAGACATGTTAAAATGTTTAGTCCATACGCCAGCGCCTCCAAAGAATGGTTGTTGGGAATTTTTGCCTCCGAGACTCTTTAAGACACTTTCAAGGCCAGTGGATGTAGCCGCACTGTATCTGACAGGCTTGAATTTTTAAGGTGTACACATGACTAACCTACTTACACACAACATTGTATCGAACAATATTTAATTTTGTTAAAGCCTCAAAATAAAATGTTTATTTTCATTAAATGCATGTGATAAAAAAATGTGTGTCATTGACAATGCTGAAAATAAAGTGCAGTACCTTAAAGACATAAGCACTATTTTATTCTGCTTGCAACAAGCATCAGTATGTGTTTACATGGCATTATTAAAACGACAGTTCTTTCTAGACTTGCATCCATCACAAGATCACAGAATAAGATCAGAGCCATAGAGCACCTCTACCAAGATGGAAGGTGCCATGACAGAACTAATCAAATTCCTTTAACAAAGTACCAACATCTTTAGGTGTAGTATCCATACGTATTAGTGTTTCTGCTAATAAAAAGCTGTCCATGTGACGGGTTGCCAAATTGTTTGTTGAGCTTTTGACTGTTTTCAGGAGGCTGGTAATGACGTGGTTGGTGAATATTCTCCACTGGTATCTAAATTATTAATCGCCATCAACAAGGATCTGGAGATACTCTTTACAATAGGGGCATGAGACAGAACGTACTTGATTCTTGCTGACTGATGTTAGATGTATTTTAAAGAAACGTTCAACTTAATATTGACAGAAAGAACAATCTTGTGGCAATGACACTAGTTGATCTTAGCAGAACGAATAAATATTCTGGGAGTTGGAATACAAACAGGACAACGCTGCCCCAGCTTAACACCCAGGAATTATCAATAATAGCTCCCAAGGGTCCTTTATATTGTAATGACTAGATGATAGTTCAGTTGAAGACTGAGCTGAGCAAGTACAAACCGAAAGCCTTTACATATTCATTATGTTTTATGTTAATGTGGCTTATAAGTATAAAATATAGCTTTAAGCATTTAAAACTGTGGCGTTACTACAACAGAATTATTCCAGAGTAAAGAATGAGGCCAATAAGGTTCTAACGTTTTTTATCCTAGATACTTTAGAAATTGCCAATATGTAAAAAGCTGGAGATAACAGAACAAAAATTGGAGTTCTAACATAAATACACAAATGGTTGAATATTTAAAGTCAGCTATAAATTTTTATCAAAAAATAAAGCTGAAAATTTTTCATTCCCCGTAAAGACAGCATTACTTCATTTTTTTTACCCCGTATCGAAAATGTAACCTACTTACCAAGAATTGGTTGCTGAAATCTTAACAGGGAGGTAAAAAGAATGCAACATATGTCAGTCCTTATCTACTGAGCCTGGGAATGGATTGTTAAATTTTCGTCAATAGTTGTAATCTGTGCAGTATTAAGTTTCTTTCTCCTTTCGATGTAACAAGAATGATGTGTTTTAATAAATGCTATATCTGTGATAGCAGCATTTGTTTACTCAACCATGCTTTTTTATACACAGTTATGCGTAAAAAACCGTCGCTATGTTTTATGCCATATAAAATTTAAGGTTAAGTTGTGAACATACCCATGTGATTAACCCAATTTCAAAGTGCAAAGAAATGGTGTTTGGGACACAAGGACAGTCAGCTATAATAAAGACACCATCGTCTAGATTTTTGATCATGGTATCTTTACACACCAGTGCCATTGTCCATATAAAATGATAAATTATGTTATTAGAACTCTCCACCTTTGCCAGAAGATAAAATTTAAGAGGCTATATTTCTATAAAAACATGATAATACATGCAATGAGCTTGTCTACAGAAAAAACCAAGACAGAAGCTTATAATTACATTGTACCAGGTCAATTAACTCTGTGTACTATGATACACAGTCTACCATTTTAATCAGACCATTGGTAATGAGGGTATTAAAACAAAATTTCCCTAGGCTTTTGTTTGTGATCATTCCCCTTATTATAAAATAAATTTGTTGCCTTCTTAAATACAAGGTCCATAGTTTTCTGAAAAAGCACTACTGTCGACTCATGTCCGTTTGTCTGTTTTTCTTGCACGAATGTCTAACTGAAATACCTCTGCATTTGTTACTCATTCATGTATGCCTCAGTCTCTTCGTAAATATACACTTGTACACATTGATGCGCGATTAGATGGGAAAATTGGAAAACACTTCAGTTATACTTTATCTTCCTTCCTAGTTATTAACTGGAAATTTATAGGACCATTAAAGCTCAGTAGGCTCAACGACAACTAACTGGAGATCGTCTACGTATTATGACTTTCACTTTGTTTCTGTAATAAAAATTTGTTAATAACTTGATTTACTTTTCAAAATACAAAGAAAAGTTCTACTTTTATTTTTTACTGTTAATAAAATGTATACTGACTTTGCCTCTTCACGTTTTAATACGCTATGAGGCCAAAAAGGCTGTTTAAAACTGAAAAACGTTTTCATAGATTAAATTTCCTTACACCTTTATTTTATACTGTTTAAAACAATTTACACCAATCTTGACTACTTAGGCTTAAATATACTATTAATTCTATAAACAGTTTGAACCTGAAATGTACAATAGATAAGTAAGGATTTTTTTAATATAAGGAAAAATTGCACTTTTTTTTCATACTGTTTTTAAAAAATTCATTCTAACTTTGATGATTTATGTCTTAATTTACAATTAAACTAAAAACATAAGTTTGAAACTAAAAAAAACCATTAATTAGGGGGTTTTTTCAGAATAAGAGAAAAAAATACACTTTTTTTCTTTTCTGCTTAAACAATTTGGCCTTGACATTTTACAATTTTTTTGCTGTGAGACCAAAATGTCAGTCAGACAAAAAAACCTGCATGCTCTTTTACGCAGAACAGCGGACCAATCTATCTTGGTTTAAATAGCTTCAATTCTTTAGTTGGACTTGTAGTTGCTACTGGGATGCTCTACACAACAGGTATTTTTGGTTGTTGTGAAGGCAGCATTCGTGAACAACTGTGCTGGATCTTAAATTGTGGTAAACAAACTCCTTGGTGAGATCTTTGGTCATTTGGAGTCTGTAGCAGTCATTAGGAAAGTGAATAAAGACTATTCATCCTTCCTATTTTAACAATGAGTCAAGAAAACGCTTAAAAACTGTCTGTTTAAACTCACAGAGCAACAAAATTCTTTCCACCATTTCTGCACCTGTATAGAATTTTAATCAGAAATATCAAGCTAACGTGAAAGTAATACATTTCTTCATTCATACAAAATGATTTTTTTTAATTTTTTAGTCAGCGTTTTGAAGTTATTTAAAAGAGACGTAATGTTTTGAAGTTTCATAGTGTCAACAACATAATATATATTAAATGCAACTGGATTTGTAATTCTAAATGTATCAAAAGAGATAAAACAATATTTTCATTTTGGTGTTGATCCCATCATCATCACATCAGCAAGTATGTTTTAGCTTTTGTGTATTTTCTATTGCGAAGGGCATTTTTTTAACCCAAACTTTTCTCGTTTTACAAAAATATTGTCGTTAGTAACAACCTACTTTAACAGGTAGATCAAAGTCAGTAGTATTACCTATCTACAAATCATTAACCACAAACCTGTTCCCATTCGTGTGAAACTTTAGTATACTGTTTTAGAAACTGTCATTAAATTCAAGTGTGACATTTGTTAATGCTAATATTCGTCAAGTAACTGTGGAAAGCTACTATAGTGTGTATCTAGGAACCAGTATAAACATCTGCAGTGCTCAAACAAATAACAATGTTTTAGTATGAATACCATGTCGAACGTAAGGCATGACGTAAAAACACTCAAATAATTTGTTTCTATTCAGGATACACCAAAGCACATGTTCTACTTGGGACTTTATTTACATCTGGAATCATACATGACGAGGTATAGTTATGTATTACATTAATTAGACTTTCTCTACATTGCTATATTTAAAAAACGATTAGCTTATCATATTTTTATTAACCTATGAGGAGAGCTTAAAAGTTAGCAGCCGACCTAAAAGGAATCCCTTTTGACATAAAGAACCTTATCCTGGGATACATTTAACGTTGTATTTCAGTTTAGTTGCAATTTATATCTAAATTCTTGATTGCTAGCATATATATTACTTTTGAGATATTCCTATAACTTTTAAAAAATCAAGATTTTAGCTAAATTGTTAATTGACCAATGCACATAGTGTATGAATAAAATACTTATTTGCACCACAAGACCGTTTCTAAAGCAAACCTAAAAAGCATTAATTATTGGGATTTAACATTTTTTATAAACATTGTCAGTCATTTTTTCTCCAAAAGAGGAAGATTTTGTTTTGAAATTTTACTTTTTTGTATTCGGGTTAATATCCGAAGGTAAATCTAACTATCAAAAACAGATTTTTCTTGACTTTGAGTATTCAGCAGAGTGAGAATTATCTGGCTGGAAAATGTTTATTTCTCAAGCAGTGGCGCAGAAAAACATTCGATTTAAATGGAGAGAAAAACTAGCTTTCTAGGCTTTCTGTCACATCTTTTACTAAGAAAAACAATTTGCGAGGCCCTATGCTTCTACCGTAAAACATGGCGGCTAAAAGTCTAGCCCATCAGAGCTTTACAATGACATTAAAAGAATAAGCTGTCCTGAATTCCTTTAGATGAATGATCGAACTGAAGTAGTTTGACATTTGTTTCTTTTTTTAAAGTGACCATTGTTCTGCCATGCTGTCAGATACACTAATTGCGTTAAGAAATTGGCTTCTTTCTTTATAAAGTGTCTCCTATTGTTTGTTTATAGCTAAAAGTTAGATTTCTTAATTGCAGATTCATTTGATTGTGAGTATTGAATTTTGCTTCCTTTTGTAAAACGATGAAAATTTTTTGCAGCAGGTACCATTTTCGTTAGCTGGTACAATTCCCTTTCTTTTGTTTACTGTATTACGAAGATGTTCATTTCTAGCAGTTTTTCTTCCTTTCCCATAGAGTGTCAAAAAAGCTTTTAATTATACTATGTATTAAATAATTGAAATCGAACTATATATTTGAACCTTGCTATGCTCAGTAACATGTAATTCATAGGAAATCTCGTTAATAGAATGAAATATACTTTCGAAAAATTTTAAGTAATTTATTTATGTTAGAATCGTGCAAGTTCAACTTTACTTATCTAAAGTCCCAATGATCTAGGTTCAACTTCTCTAAACTGGTCATATATATCTCTGGTTATTGGTTGACGATATTTGCTAAAGTTCCAAGGAGGTAATGTGATTTACATCCCTGGCACTTTAGATTATAGCTCTTAGCAAAGAAATATTTGTTTTCCTGCTACTTTGGCCGGCTAATTCTCTTTATAAAGAACACGTCATTTGCTAACATGCTTATGCAGACAGATACTGGGTTTACTTCTCTGTCTTTAAGCAAGCATTAGAGTCCTATTTATTTAACCTTTTGCAATACTGTCCTTTTTTAATAGTTAGAAGAAGGTAATAACGAAAATTTCGAAATTTTTCCTAATTTTGAGTACTTAGTTTGGTTTTAATTATGTCTTTGAACAGGATAGATTTGTTTTAGGAATAAATCTGATATTAAGAATATCATGTAAGCGTCTAAAAATTGATAGGTGGATCGTAACCTCATTTCAGTCCCAAAATGTACAATTTTTTTCTTGTAGTATAGTGACATGCATGAAAAACGCTAATGTCAGTTATTTTTACCAGTTTCTTTAAAAAAGAAATCTTTTTATCAACGGTTATCTTTAAATTTCCAACAAAAAAGTATGGTACTGTCAATTGCCTGATTTCAAAAATAATTTGATACGTTTCAAAAACACATTAGTACATTTTTAAAGTTAATGCATCTGAAAAGCGAATACCTTTTATTTCAATATAAGTTAACATATTTGCAAAATAGATTAGTATATTTTCAAAACACATTATTAGATTTACAAATTCTGCTAATACATTTTCACAGTAGATTAATGAATATCTAGTATTTACAGTACTTCTTCAAGGAAACATCAAGCAAATTAGTAAATTCTTAAAGGTTGTTAATAAAGTTACGAGCAAAGAAATACAGTTTCAAAGTATTTTCAATTTCAAAGAAAAAATACGTATACTTATTCAAACTAAGTTGAATGTATTGTAAGAAAATAAGCAAGATATTATAGATAAGTCTTCAAATGCACCCAAATGTTGTTTCATAAGTTGTACTACTTATATAATTTTAAACACCTGGTAGTTTTAGTAAAATTAAAAATCTATTACTCTGTATTGGTACTGTTATGTCATATATATTACATTTATAAACAAACCGTACTCAGATTGAGTGAGATATGATGGGTACGTAAAGGATCCACTTAAAGCGGCTGTAACAGTAATATATGGTGACTAATTACTAATTACTAGAGATGATGGTAAAGTCAATCGTTGTTACATAATTGTGCTTTGTAAAGGAAAGGACTCATAATGTTTGTACCCTTGGTACACTATATTAAGGAGTATCTATGGAGTATCTACTCAAAATATCTGATGAGTTAGGATGGGAAGGGATTTTTTTCAGCGTCTTATTATTTTTCATGTATTAATACTTAATACTATGATGATTCCCTAAGGTCAGTGATGCGAAGTTGAAAGCGGGAAAATTTATTTGGGCTCAGATTAGAGATCTGATCGTGGACGAAAAATTCACAAAGCTCCTAGCTCCGAAGGAGGTGGGAGCCTGGATGTTCTTCAAGGCTGTAGTTCCTGACGTACTCGGCAATATGAAGTCAGAGAACTATGTGCAACTTATCAATTAAAACTAGCATAATTTGTGGCTCATGCTCATAAGATTTCTGTTCTGTTTCAAAACTATATGTACCACACAGTTCACAATAAATGATTTAAGTAGCACTGTAATGCCTTGCCTTCTACTTTTTCTGAGCAAGTTTTCTATTATTANGACTGAGCAAATCTTCATAAGTTAGTATCGAATTGAAAAAATGTATAGATTTGGTTATTGTTATTATTATTTTTTTAAATAATAATAATAATAATAATAATAATAACAACAGATAATTAACTACATACAATTAGCTAAATAAAATTTATCTTAAAAATTTTTCTAAACACAACAATTGATCATTTTCTTGGTATTGAATATGTCCAGCAATTTCATGATTTTCAAACATCTTTTAGAAAAAAATCTTCAACTCTTCCACTCCACCACCTAGTGGATTAAATATCACAGGGATAACAGTAATATTGCAGCTACGACACCTCTCTTTTATATCGAACGCCAGTTGTGTATATTTGGTTAATTTTTCTATTCTCTTTCTCATCAATATTCTGTTGCTGCGGGGGCACTATATCGCATATCAATATCTTTATGTCTTCCTTCACATCAAAGAAAAAATCCAGTCGTCTCGAGAAAGTCGTCTTGCTCACGTGGAACTCATTATTATAATTATTATTAGTAGTAGTATTATTATCATTATTATGGCTCCTGTTATTTCACTAAGTGTTACATTAATACTTTTGTTCTTTAGATCTGATTACAAATAGTAACCTCAGGTTTTAAGATTTTCTTCATTATTTGTAATCTTTCCTTAAAACCCAAGTGAAAAATCACCATTCCAAGTGTTCTATGTAATATTCTTCCTCTTCTGAGGGGTCTGCGTTTGTTCATAACGTGCATTTTGATGTTTGTATCTTTATATTCTATACCAATCTTTCTAATTTTTTGAAGGTCTTTCAAGTGCACCAACAATAATTGGGAGGACTTTAGTTTTTCTTATTTCCAAAAGGGTTGCAGGCTCTCGCCTTAGGTTTTAATAACACTGGACAACAGTCAAAATGGGATTTTCATGTAGATGATATTTTCTAGGTATATCCATAGTTCTGATTACGAATATGGCATTTAAAAAAACTGTATGGGTTTGATTTTTTTCACAATCATTTTAAATTTTTCAAGTTTTACGTAATCGACATTATTAGATGCTCGTTATTTCGCAGTCCTCGATATGTGCAATGCTATTGTTTGTTGGTTTATTTGCCCTTCCTAATCCCATGAACGTTGTAGAACATTGACTACATAAATATGGTACTGTGCAGCGTGGAATATTTACACAACTTTGTGCCAATGTTGTCGTTGGTGTTGAAGCTACATGTACAGTAATTATACTGGTACACTATCAGGGCTGATGATAGTAAATTACTTCCTTTGTCTGTGGTTTGAAAGCCATCCTATTTTCATTGAACTCTTTCTCGCTTAAAAATGCCACCTAAATCGCGTCTTCTGTGCAAGAACTCACCAGAAAACGTTTGCAACATTTGTGGAAATTATACCATAGTATCTCGACGTAGGAAGTTTTTTAATGTTATTATCAGTGCCTGCGAAAAATACTTTGACTGCTAGCGAGACCTGAATAAGATATGGGCTCCTCGAAATTGTTGTGTCTCATGCTTTAGTGGACTGCATCACTAGGCGAAGGGAGACAGGAAGAAGATCCCCTTTGCTGTACCTATGATCTGGTCTGAGCCAACTGATCATGCATCAGATTGTTATTTTTGTTTGACTCAGTTTACCAATGGAATCAGAAAAGTGAGGAGAGTCACGAGTTATGCAATAGTTAGGTCTGCCATTCAATCAGTGCGATATTATGATCAGCTGCCGGTACCTGGCTCCTCGACCCCAGCGATTCTCCAGCTGGATGCAGCTATGAAGCCCTTGCGAACAAGGTACACCTCATAACTCAACCCAAACTCAATGACCTTGCGCGTGATTTGATGCTTTCCAAGCAGCGTTCAGAAATACTTGCATCACGCTCAATGACTGGAACATGCTGGATCCATCAACGGGGATAACTGCGTTTCGCACACGCAACCAACAATTAGCAAAGTTCTTCTCAATGACGAACTTTGTATGTCACTGTGTCGATGTTGTTGGACTGATGAGCACGATGGATATCGAGTATACACCAGACGCCTGGCGATTGTTAATTGATTCTTTGGTTACGGATTTGAAAGCTGTGCTGCTCCACAACAGAAATGTAAGTCCAAGTATTCTTATCGCGTATGATGTTGGCATGAAGGAACGTACGAAACGATGCAAATTGTCCTTGACCTCATAAAGTACCAGGAGCACAAGTAGTCCATATGTGACAATTTCAATGTAATCTGACTACTGCTGGGCCTTCAGGGTGGATACACGAAGCACAGCTGTTTCCTCTGCCTTTGGGATTTGTCGAGCTGACCACGAAAATTACAAGAAAAAAAACTGGCCACAGCGATAATACTTCATGCTTGGAAAGCAGAACGTCAAAGCCAAGCCGCTCGGGGAACCAGAACGTATTCTGCTACCTCCATTACATCAAGCTGAGTTTGGTGAAACAGTTTGTCAAAGCAATGGATAAGGAGAGCAATGGATTCAAAGACATAGACGAGAAGTTCCCTAAGGTCAGTGATGCGAAGTTGAAAGCGGGAAAATTTATTTGGGCTCAGATTAGAGATCTGATCGTGGACGAAAAATTCACAAAGCTCCTAGCTCCGAAGGAGGTGGGAGCCTGGATGTTCTTCAAGGCTGTAGGTCCTGACGTACTCGGCAATATGAAGTCAGAGAACTATGTGCAACTTATCAATTAAAACTAGCATAATTTGTGGCTCATGCTCATAAGATTTCTGTTCTGTTTCAAAACTATATGTACCACACAGTTCACAATAAATGATTTAAGTAGCACTGTCATGCCTTGCGTTCTACTTTTTCTGAGCAATTTTTCTATTATTAATATTATTATTATTATTATNAAGCGGGAAAAGTTATTTGGGCTCAGATTAGAGATCTGATCGTGGACGAAAAATTCACAAAGCTCCTAGCTCCGAAGGAGGTGGGAGCCTGGATGTTCTTCAAGGCTGTAGTTCCTGACGTACTCGGCAATATGAAGTCAGAGAACTATGTGCAACTTATCAATTAAAACTAGCATAATTTGTGGCTCATGCTCATAAGATTTCTGTTCTGTTTCAAAACTATATGTACCACACAGTTCACAATAAATGATTTAAGTAGCACTGTCATGCCTTGCCTTCTACTTTTTCTGAGCAAGTTTTCTATTATTAATATTATTATTATTATTATTATTATTATTATTATTATTATTTCGTATTTAGACGTACTAGTTATTACTACGTAATTAGATTTATGAACAATTCAATTTATGAATACTGTACTTTAAAGATACAAGCGGAACTACGACGAAGAATTACAAAAAATATCACTACCACAAAGTTAACCAATTGTAAAATGACTTAAAATCACTTTAAAAAAGCAACGCATCAGTCATGAAATCTCAAATACATTTCCTCTTTTGCTTCGCCAAAAGATGACTTCATCCTTTAACAATCACACTGTATATAACCACGATAACCTCATCTCCAGACTTCTTCAGTGCCAAACTGTCACCCGTAATGCTCTGAAGTCCTCACCAAATAATAATATTCGAACATTGAGGAAAAACACAAGCAATAATACCAATATACAACATGATATTTATAAAAACACAAAATAAGTGTTGAAAGCTGTGTAGACAGAACACAAGGAGTGTTTGTAAGGTCATCTTACTACTCAAGGTACTATTTTCGCATTTCTGTTTTACAACTTACAAATATTTTTTTCTTGTTGTTATTATTATCTTTATGCATGTAGTGACGTACATATTCTTAACAACTTTCAAGGAGAGGAGTTTATCAGAGCTATTTCTCTGTGAATTATGTAAGCTTATTTAATTTGCCAATCCCGTAATTAAGAGAACATGATGAGACATTGTACTGAAATGTTTGAAAGAAAACAAATGACGTACATATATATATACATATATATATATACATTTATATATATACATATATATTTATATTTATATATATATATATAGAGAGAGAGAGAGGGAGAGAAAGAGAGAGAGAGAAAGAGGGAGAGAAAGATAATATCGAGAGAACATTTGTCTTTTGTAACGTAGGTAGATCCTTTAAATAATTTATCTTGCAATTTCAAATTTGTGACATTTCTGATTATCATTTATTTATTTCTGAATTGCAGTTTATATATTTTACGTTTCTGCTAAATAAAAATAATTTGAATGCATCTTAGTTAATGCATACCTTTAAAGGTATGCATTAAATGAAACTTTAAAGTTTTTTACTACTTTTCTTGAAAAAAGGATACATTTTGAACACCTTGCTCCATAACTCACGTTATCTACCAACTTTTCATATGACTATATGAAAAGTTGCTAGAAAAGTTAATGTTAGCAGACATTTGAGATTAACTCAAGTATGTGATAAATTTTAAGTAATTTATTTTTGCAATACACAAAAAGCAAAAAATTGGTGGCTAATGGTCTATCAAGTAACAAATTTTAATAGTTTCAGAATTTTGATAATAAGTTACATATTCTAGTATATATTAAAATCAAAATGTATTTTAACTTCCAGGAAGTGATAAAACTTGGTTACAAGAACCATGCTTCATTAGAAATCAAAGCTGGATCAAATTAATATAAAATTTACTAGATTTGATGCTTTTCCCCATTAAAAGTCCTATGAATTTCCAGATTATTGTTAGTATTTAACCCCTTGGTATGTTTCAAATCAAAATGAATCCGTCCTTATCAAACACCCCAAAAAATAAATGGAATAAAAAATACACCCCATCTTAATCCAATTACAATGACAAGCATTATCTAATTCATTTTCATTTAGTATGTCTGTCATGGCTTCTGTTGCCATTAATTCACAGTGGACAATTAATATTTGCATTTGTCTTCAAAAAAATTAAAAATAAGTCTGTAAGGTTGAACAGTAACACCATTTATGTGTGTTGCTCGTACAATATGTTTATTTCCCTCATTATTTATCACATTTTTAGAGATTGAAAATTTGTAGCACTCGGTGTCTGGAAAGGTTTCAAAAGTAAAGGGAAACTTTTTTTAAGACGGTAGTGCGGCCAGCTTTACTGTATGGGCTTGGGTCAGTAGCGACAACAAAGAAACATGAAGCAGAGTTGGAGGTGGCAGATTTGAGAATGCTGAGGTGGGTACTTGGAGTCACACGCCTGGATAAAATCAGAAATGAATACATCAGAAGTACAGCATATGTTAGGAGATTGAACAAGAAGCAAAGGGAGGCAAAACTGAGATGGTATGGGCATGTGATCAGAAGGGAAGAGAACTATACGGGGGGAGTAGAATGTTAGACATAAATCTGCCCGGAAGAGGAAAAAAGGAAGGATAAGGAGACGCTACATGGATGTAATGAAAGAGGACATGATGGGGATGGAAGTGACCGCAGCAGATGGAGGCGTATGATCCGCTGTGGCGACCCCTAACAGGGAGCAGCCGAAAGATAAAGAAGAAGGCGTCTGGAAAGGTTTGCTACTGTGAAAGCTTATAATATTGAAATGAAATACTGCTACCTATGAATCAAGATTCACAGGATCTAGAAGAGAAAGATAGAATGCTTGAAAATTCAACCCCTTGGATTTTTTCATATTGTTTAAGTACTTGAATAAAACTACTTATAATTACTAATTAGTACTAATTAATAATTTTCTAAATTATTAATTAGTACTGAAGCACTTATCCGATCATGAAATCCCTATAACAGCATAAAATGTAGGATAGCATTTTTTCTATTGTTGTGAAAAGAAATTGGTTTTTCATAACTTGGAATATTCTCTGGGAAACCTCTATTCGATGACAAATAGCCGTTGAGGCTTTACTTCAAAATCGGTGAAGAATGTCGTATTAGGATTGTAACCAACGTTGTTGTTATGAGTTAACGTTATGACTACCAACTGGAGACCCTTTTCCTTTTTCTGTCGATCTCTTTTTTCTTTCACTGAATCAATTTAATGGATTATTAAAAATGCAGTTCATAAGCTCACACCTCTCATTACGGCGAATACAGATCAAAGAGAAATATCATGCAACCATAGCTAAAAAGTGTTGTCTTGAAAACCATGGTTGGAACATGGTGGCTAACCAACGAGATTCTATTGAAAATTTTAATGTAGCCACGTCCTGATGACAGCTGTCAAAACTAAAAATGGTAACCCTAAGCAATACAACGAACAAAAATGCTAAAATCTACACTAAAAAGTTTGTCGTTAGCTGTTCATTGGCTTCATACTTCCCAAGAGAAGCTGCAATATTTTATTTAAAGCAATTTTTAAAAACTTTTCCGCTTTTTCCATAACGGCGTCTTCAGAAGAATTTATTTTTCAAGCTGCCGTCTCAAACAAAAGAGATATTTTTAAGTGCATGACGAAATCGACGCATTTTGTGATACTCTGGTATCAACATTAAAATGGCCTAAACTATTGTTGGAGTAAAGAGGGGTTTGACTTATTTGTTTATGAAATGTCTTTTAGGCCAATCTCATCACACAATGTAAATTACGAAACGTTTTCATAAAGCGCAACTGAAATTCAAGATTGATACTAAACAGTTACTAAAATAAAGTGAACAGCAAATATAATGTTGATACCATAAACGAGGCTGTGGCTTTTGACAAAGTTCCTATTAACCACCAGAATTTTGTTAAAATTTTGGATATTCACCCCATTTCTAAATAAAAGCCTATTTATTACAACCAATAAGACTTATAAAGCATGCTTTTTCCAAAACTACCTCAGAGGTACAATGGACTTCCTTGTTGGGGCGAAGAAGTGGGTTACTTGGGAACACACAATCAATTCATTTTGAAAAGTTTAAAAATCTTCACAGCCATTTAGCAACTGAAAATAATGATGAAGAAGTAAACAGAGTAATGAAGAGTAGTTAATTACATATGCCATCATACTGACGTTCCTGTCCGTCAACTCCTTCTTTAATCTGTTAGAAAATTGTTGCGTTCTTTTCTAAACCCAGTAAAAAAGTATGCCGAAAAACGTATGGATGAAACAAAATAGTACAATGGTTCCAAAGAGTACCCTTAACCATACTAGGTTCGGGGGCCCAATAGGCCCACAGCTGGAAACCTCTGTGTTTTTTTAATATGAAGGATTTATTTTTTCGTTTTGATATTCGCTGACTTTTTTTGAAATTTACTAAGAAAACTTTTTTAAAGAAGACAACCAAAAATATTAATCATTTGACTTTCTATGACGTCAGTTATTGCATGAGCAACATTTTTGAAATGTTTGAAATTGTCAGACTATACCTATATTCTACACCATTTGAAATATTATGACGGAAGCAATCTGAAATTATAAACATTACATACATAACCTACCAGTTTTTGTGGTTTTTGCTCTCTTTAAGTTAGATTATGCGTGCTATGGAATGTTCTTGCTTTGTTTATTTATTTATTTACGAATATTTATACAGGATGAAAACATTTCAATAAATGTATAATTAAAAAGTAATGTATACAAATACTGTTATCGACATGTGTTCTGTTAATAAAAATCTGTAAAACAATAAGAACTTGATAAAAACTAGAACTTATGATCTTTTAAAATATCTTTAAAATTCATTTCTGTATTTTTGCTTCTAAGTTCAAGTAGGAGATCATTAAAAACTTAAGCTCCCATGTAACGAATCGGCTGTCTCCCATAATCCAATTTGACTCTTGGGACGTAGACAAAGAGATTTTTGTTTCTCGTGCTCACTTTCGTGTTTGACAATCCAAAATAGTTTTCGAATGGTGGTTTAACATTTCCAAGTAGAATGCTCCTGACAAACAGGCAAACTCTTTGTTTTCCACAATCCATGATGTTGATGTTAGGATTGACATGTTGATCATCTGCCACAATTTCTCGAGCACATTTTTCGAAGGACGCGATTCGCCTGACTTTGATTGAGAATAGGTTTCAGTATACAACAATATGTAAACAACGGTATGATGAAGGCATTGACGACCGAGAGTGCAGCACTCGTCGTGAGAAAGGTCCTCATTTTGTATAGTAAACGTAGTAGTGTCGACATTTTCTTGAACGTTTTGTCAAAATCCGAATCCAAGTTCAGTGTGTGGTCGACTTCAAGATACTTGTAACGATTTGCCATATTGACATTTTGGTCATTTATCTTGATCACAATATCTCTCTGCTGCAGATTTATCCTTTTGGGGGTGCCAAACAGTAATCTTTCAGTTTTTCCTGGTTTCAAGTTTAACAACAATTCGTTTTCCGTGAACCAATGATATAAGTTTTGAAGATCGTAATTAAGAAGACGTTCTACTTCATCCAGACTTTTACTTTCACAAAAAATAATAGTATCGTCAGTGTATATTACTACTTTTGAATGAACCAGGTTCTCAGTAAGATCATTAAAAAATATAACGAAAAGCAGAGTTCCTAAAATGGAACCTTGCGGTACACCCGTGTATACTGGCCTTTTCTCCCACATGGCTCCATAAAACCACATACGTATGTCGAAGAGGTAGCTTTTAAACCAGTCCAGTTCTTTTTCTCGTACACCGTAACATTCGAGCTTTTCTATTAGTTTTCCTTGTGCTATGGTGTCAAATGCCTTACTGAGGTCAATAAAGCAGGCGCCAACTAGTTCTCCAGAATCAACAGAATTTCTGATACTATCCAGAAGGATCAACGTAGAAAGTTCAGTTGATTTAACTTTTCGAAAACCAAACCCAAAGTCAGATATCAAGCTTCTTCAAGATAATCGTATAGCTGAGAGTGCACTTCAAGTTCTATGATTTTGGATACGATTGACAGGATTGATATTGGGCGATTATTTTTAATTTCTGTTTTATTTCCTGATTTAAACACCGGGGTAACTTTGACAACCTTCCATTCTGTTGGAAAAGTAGCAGTACTAAGTGAGAGGTTTATTAGGTAAGTTAGAGCATAAGTTATTTCATCAAAAGCGTCCTTCCGGAGGTTTGGTGGAAGTGAGTCGATTTCACGTGATTTATTTCGTTGTAGCTTTTTCAGTTGGCTTTGAATACGCGTGGCAATTATATAAACGATTTCAAGGTAAAGTTTTTGCATTTCTTACCATTCCTCCAAATAAGATTGCTTAGAGGAAACAAGGGTTTCTTTATTGTTGAGATAATTGTTGTATAAAAGTTCACAAAACCGTTAGGATATGATGTAAGTTCATTTTCAATCTTGAAATATTTGTTTGAGTTTGTTTTATTTTTGACAGGAAAAATCCACTTCAGTGTTTTTCAGAATTTGTCGGATTTAGTAGATTGATGATTAGTCAATTGATTTTTACAAAAAATCGCTTTTGCTTTTCGTAGAGCAATATTGACGTCATTTCGTTTGGCTTTATAGGCCTTAATGTCACAGGGTAGTTTGGATTTTCTCATTTTTCTAAGTAAAGCATCTCGAGTGTTCATCTTTATTTTCAGTACACTGGATAACCAGGGGCGGGGCTTTCCTCGTTCTTTTTTATTGATGAGAGGAGCGTGTGTGTTGAATACTTCTGTCAGTACGTTCTTGAGGTAGTTCCACGCATTGTTTACGTCATTAAATTGATCGATTTCATTGACTTTTGATTCACAAATTTCCTTCCTCATTTCTTGATGATTATAATTTTGGTAGTCTCGACAATGAATGTTGTTTTGGAGAGAAACGACCGTTATTAAGTTTAAAAAGGCAACCAACCATATTGTGATCTCCAATTGACATTGGTATTACGTCAGCTTTTGTCATTGCTAATTCATTTCTCACAAATATTAGGTCAATCAAAGTTGATGTATTGTGATTAAGATCGTAGCGAGTGTCATTTTTAATTACTTGACATAATCCATTAAGTGTAAAAATATCCTTTAGTTCTTTGTGATAGTCGATTGCGGAAAAGTCTCTGAGAATTACCACTTCTTTTTCCTCCTTGGTTGCTAATGACAACTTTGCTTTCAGCGAGAGTTCAAAGTTTCGAAAGAGATAAAGTGATGAATCAGGGGGTCTGTAGAACGTAGAAATAATAAAAATTTTTCTATTTTTAATTCGTAATTCGATAAAAACATTTTTAATACCTTCTTCTAAGTCTTTTCTCCGGATGAAGTCGTACCAACTCAACCTCCTTTACCACTTTTCCTGTTTTTCCCAACGTAGGTGTACCCTGTAATGTTATAAACAAGAAAGTTATCAGTCTTGTGTATGTGTTTCACTTAATGTTGATATATCAGTGTTTCTTTTTAACAAAGACTCTGTGATAAGTTCATGATTTGAGTGCAGCCCTCTGACATTTTGGTGGAAAAATTTTTAGCCTTCACAAGAGAATACTCCAGTATTTGTCGAGGACCAGGGCTTATTTCGATATCTCCAGCTAGAACAAGCAATAACATAAATGCACTCTTCAAGTGAAATTTTGTATTTACGACAGTCACCAAATAATTTTGAAATAAATTAATAATTTAGATAAGACCATAGTATATATTAATGATTGATAATGACGATTATGTCAAAATGCATCTCAAAAATCATGTGGTCAAAATTTTATGGACAATTTATTATTTGTCCACAATCGTTAGGTAATTTTCCTTTTCAACTTCCAATAGCATTTTCACTTTTACTTTATCACTTCTATATACAAATATTTTGTTAAAACCAAAACCTGCTGTTATCTGCTTTTCAACATTTGTCTGTTTTTTCTCTTTCCTATCTCTAATTCAAATCTTACAAGCCAAAGAATTGGAAAAAATGTCGAAATAAGAAATTGTAATACAAGGATTCGAATTTGTCATAAAAAGAACTATTGTTACTAGTTTGCAAACAAAAAACATTTAAGGATATTGAAAGAAAATTTCAGCCCCAAAGCTACTGCTTTATTCAGAATATTGAAGCTGAGCTTGGAAAACTGTATGCTTATTTAAAAAACGTAAATTTCTTATAATTCTTACTTTTCTTGGAAAAGTGGTGTTCTTTAAAGAAACAAATGTGTCATAAAAATTGTCAAAATAAATTTCATTTGCTAAACCACTTTTAAAAAAGTTAAGTAATTCATTTACACAATATTGAATAGCTGGAAGTGGTTTCAGTTAGATATAAATAAAACTTCGTAACGTACGTAAACAGCTTTCTATTTCCTTTTTACTATGATTAAACCTGACATGTCATTAAACTAAAATTCGTAACTAAGACAAAATAAAACCAGTAAATGCTCCAATCTTTACATATTAAAATGAACCTAATTATCCAAACAAAGTTAACGGAACTGTTCTTTTATTTTGCAAAGAGTTCCACTGATTGGATTTTTACTATAGTTTAAATATATTTCTTTTTCTTTTAAGATCAATGGAAATACATTTTAGCCTTGAGTATGTCAAACTATTACTCTGATTACTTGATTTTTTGTTTCAGAAACTCAAGGGCTAATTTCTGTGCATCACTTGATTTCAAATACAATTATTGCACTCAATTAAACATTTAGCAAGACTTTAAATGGTTTATTCCGTTTCCTTTCTGGTGAAGAAAACATCTTAAACCAATTTTATTATGAACAAGCAGAAGTACCTGGCATTACTCGGGTAAAAAAGTACAATTTAGTAAGCTAAAAAGGCCCTATCAAGATAATTGTAAGATATATCTCCATTAAAAATCTGATGGTAGACCATTTCAGTTCAAAGAGCTGCAACTACCTTGACACTCGGGGTGTTCTATAGAAATAATAGGTAATTTAGACTTTGGTAATCTTACGTAATATAATGTTAGAATGTCAAATAAAAAAAGCAATGGCAATGCATTGGCAAAAAAGAGAAATCGAACCCTGGTCTCCAATGTGATAGGGATGGGGGGATACCATTATACTACCGAGAACTTGTACGATCAAGGAGATTTCCTTACCTTACCTATCCCTTGACCGCTGCGATCGTAGGGGCTCGTCGCGCGACATAGCATGCACCAGGGCTGGTCACTTCCGGTCCTTTGCCAGCAGCCGTAGCTCATGTATATTTTTCCCTGTCCATCTTGTTATGTCATCCTTCCACATCGCTCTGGGTCTTCCTCTCGGTCTTATGCCTTCTATCATTCCTTGAAATATGGTGTTCAGCAAGCTATTGCTCCTTGCTATATGCCCAAACCATTGTAATTGGCAATTTTTTACCATTTCTGTGAAGTGTTCGATTTGGCCTACGTGACACTTGACTTCCTCCATTACCGACTCGTTTGTTCTATGCGCTATATATGGGATTCGGAGTAGGCGTCTGTAACATCGCAGTTCATGGCTTTTTATTTTTTTCTCTATTTGTGGTGTCAAGGTCAAACTTTCGCACCCATATAGAAAACAAGAAAAAAACATGCTTTTCATGAATCGTATCTTTGTCTTCAGGCTGATTGCTTTACTTTTCCATATTGTCTTGTGTTGCGTTAGAGAATTGATAGAACGGGCGATCCTTACTTCGAGCTCCTTGGTGGACTTTTCGTCTGATGTCATCGTACAGCCCAGGTATTTGAAAGCATTCACAACTTCTAATTTTTCTGAATTCAACTTCACTATCGGTTCATTCTTGTTGTTATTGTTAAATACCGTTATTTTGCTCTTTTCTGCGCTTATCTACATTCCTACCTCTTTTGCAGCTCTATCAACACTGTCTGAGAGTATTTGCAATTCTTTTGCCGTACCTGGCAGTAATGCGATATTGTCCGCAAAGCGCAGATTATCAACGTGCTTTCCTTCGACTTTTATAGTGCCTTCGAAATCTTCCAGTGATGCTACCATTATTTGTTCTAGGTAGACATTGAATAGACTGGGTGACAGTAGGCAGCCTTGTCTTACGCCGGCGGTTGATCTGAAAGGCAAGCTGTGTTGACCTTCGATTGCAATGACACTTTCAGCTTGAGAATATAACTCAGCAACTAGGTGTACTATGTCTTGAGGGATGCCGTTCTTGGAGATTGTGTTCCACAGTGCTTCGTGCCAAACTCTATCGAAAGCTTTCTTAAAGTTGATAAACTTGACACAAACTGCTAGGCCATGTTCGATATGTTTTTCTATGAGCACTCGAAGATTGAATATCTGCTCTACAGTACTGCATCCTGGGCGGAAACCAGCCTGCTCATCGCTAAGGTTAGACTTAATTCTTGGCTGCAGTCTGCTAAGTAGTACTTTCAGTAGGACTTTGCTTAGGTGATTAATCAAGCTGATCGTGCGATAATTGGAGCATTCTTTCGCGTTTTCCTTTTTGTGGAGTGGGATCATGATGCTTTGCACCCATTGTTTCGGCCATTGCTTTGTTCTTAGGATCAAGTTGCAGATCTTTGTGAGTAAAGGAGTTACTTCACACATTCCTGCCTGCAATAATTCACTAGGTATATTATCAATCCCTGGGGATTTGTTGGGCCGCAGTGCTCTTATAGCTGCTTCAAATTTCTGATTCCAGAATCTCCGGTTCAACTTCTTCATTTTACTGACTGATCCCCAGTGCATCCTCGTTTACATCTAAGTCAATAGTGTACAAGTCTTCGCAATATTCTCTCCATCTTTCACAGACTTCTTCCTGCTTTGTCAACAATTTCCCTTCTTTTTTGTTAATGACACTTTCTTTTTGGCCTGATTTTTTCGTCAGTTTCTTTACGGTGTCATATGCTTGTTTTCAGTTGTTTCTTTTAATGCAGTTCTCGATTTCCTCGCATTGCCTGTTGATCCATGCATCTTTGGCCTTTCTCAAAAGTTTTCATAACTGTTTATTGCTCTGTTTGAATTCTTATTCTGCTATTCGGCTGCGATGTCGTTTGCTTTTTAGTTTTCTTCGTATATCCCAACTTCTCAGTGCTTCCTCTGTCACCCAAGGTTGTCGGACTGACTTTCGTCTGCCTAACGTTTCCTCTGCAGTTTTGAAGACTGTCTCGGTGAATTTGTCAGTTAGTTTCATCTAATAGCAGAATGGGAGCAAATTTTCCTCCCAGCTGGGCCTGAAATGATTTTAACACTTCGGGATCTTTCAGCCGACCCAAGTCGAATTTCATTCTCACTTCTGGCTGGCTTTGCATCTTCTTCAATTTTAGCTTCATGGTCATCAGAACCAAGTCGTGGTTACTGTGGATACAAGCACCAGGATATGTACGGGTTTTAGCTAGGTTGACTGATGATTGATAGGACTTTCTGATTAAAGAGAAGTCGATCTGGTTGTGGTATAGATTGCCTGGAGAATGCCATATGGTCATTCGTGATTGCTTGTGCGGGTATAGTGTGTTGGCAATCACTAGGTTGTTTTCTTTGGCAAACTGTAATAGTCTGATTCCTCTGCTGTTAGTTTCACCTAGCGCATGTTTACCAACAGTTCCTTTCCACTCGTCGTAGCTCCCCCCAATTTTTGCATTCCAATCCCCCTGTACTATCAATATGTCTTTCCTTGGCACCACACTGATGGCTTCTTCTATTTCCTGATAGAATTCTTCGATTTCATCTTCGCTGTGGTCGCTTGTGGGGGCGTAGACTTGGTTGATGGTCAAATTGCGAGGCTTGGCACTGATTTGAAGTATTATAGATCTGGTTGAAATAGGTTTGCATTCAAGGACTGAAGACTTGATAGCTTTGTTCACTAATATTTCTACTCCTTTCTAATGGTAATCTTCTCCACTATACCAAAGTTCATGACCCTCTTCTGTTGTTCACTAATCCAATTCCACCTCGTTTCTGAGAGTCCTAAATAGTGCCATCTGTAGTTTTCCAGCTCATACGTTAGTTCTTTTAATTTTCCTGTCGCATAGAATAATCTTACGTTCCAGTGTCCGATTACGATCGTCTGTTTTGCAATGTTAGGTTGCTCTCCAGTAGCATACTTAACACCCCTGCCCTGGGGAGCAGTAGCAAAGGGCGCGGTTGTTGGTGACCTGGGCCACGGCCGATCCGGAATGTTGTTAGAGTTGATTGTTGCTGTCATCACGCTACAAGTTTCGAAAAGCGTTATTCCCAGTGGTGCTCATCTCCTC
>RDPX01000001.1:392461-419917 GCA_003991215.1 Morbakka virulenta | reverse complement strand
GGCCACTGCTTACTTAGGTGCATAAGCGTGCCCTATCGAGCTATTGCCCCGGATGTCCCAGGTATCCTGCTGTCATGCTAGTGTTTACTACCACTCCAGTCTCTGTGCACTTGGAGGCTGCACTACCCCAATTGCCAGAGTGGTAATCCCTCACTACGTTTGGAACGCCAGCTGAGACGCAGAGCCGGAATGTGGCCGTTACCGTGCACTGGTAACTACGAGGAGCAAGTAGTGAGAGTTGAGGACAGGGAGAAGGTACCAATGCGTCCATCCATCCGAAGATGCAGCTGATGGTTGGCAAAGGTGGTAACCTTCTATTCCCCCCCCCCCATACATCCCATCAAGGAGTTTACTTAATAGTAAATAAACTTTCTTA
Organism: Morbakka virulenta; assembly: GCA_003991215.1. Classification (NCBI taxonomy): domain Eukaryota; kingdom Metazoa; phylum Cnidaria; class Cubozoa; order Carybdeida; family Carukiidae; genus Morbakka; species Morbakka virulenta. The sequence goes on along the minus strand of RDPX01000001.1, from coordinate 419,541 downwards.
ATTTCAAAAAAAAAAGTTTATATTGTTTTATTTCTTTTTGAAATTTATTTATTACAAATAAGCTTGAAATTTTTATATATATTTTTATTCAAATTATTGACTGGAGGCCTCCTTCACCTTGTAAATGGGATTGGCCGCTCCCTGATATCCAAGAAATAGAACTCTGAGGTCAACGTTTTACATCTCATATCGTCCCCTGGATAAAGATAAATTTGCACTCCAAATTTGAACTTCCTAAGTTCAGTAGTTTTCTCGTAAATTTACTTCAAACGGACAGACAGACAGATAGACAAATATACTCACTTTTATATACATGGATAACCAATATCATTATTAATCTACTCACATTCTCATTTCCATGTAAAGGCTATCATTTTGCGGACCTTCACTACCGCAAAAGTAGTGTAAAAAACTCTCATGCAAAACGTTAGCAGTAAAACATGCAATTTTGTTTTTTCCTTTAAAAAATACAATAATTTTACAGCTTCACAATTGCAATGATGAGTGTATTACCATGAAATCGGTTATGTTAAATAACTTTAATATTGTACTGAAATTTGCATTTACATCCATGGTAATCAATGAGAGAGGAAATAGAAAATACCAGAATAAACTGAAGTTCAAAAAAGTAATATCAATAAGGTAATTTACTGTTTATGAAAACACTTTAAAGAGTTTGATTTCTATACCTGATATGAATTGCCTGCAGGTGATTTTTTAATCATACAAAAAGGTAATTCATTATTAATTACCAAAAATTAAGCGCTTGTCTTTTCAATCGTCACCGTCAGAAAGTGAAAATACCTTTATTGCTGTAAAATTGGAGCCTCACTTTCTCTCTAAAACCAAATAACCTAATGTAAACATCCATTAGTTAGGGAAACTAATGAACTTGTTATTATCAAGGAAAATTTCTTAACCAGTTAAGGATTTTCGTTATTATGGACATACAATCAAGGTCTAGGAAACATTACATGTTCTCTTCAGAGTATTTCCAAATTCTTCTTGTATACTTTATTGATATAGAATTATATAATAAAATATCACGAATGAAAAATTTAAACTATGCTCCTTAAATGTCTGGAAACAGTTGGTTCTATGAAGCAAAATATTCTAACTTAGAAGCGTTTTCTAATTTTTTTTCACTCGTTCAAAAAGTGAATTGCTGACCTGAGTCGGGAACTACATGACTAAATTGAACAGTTAACAAAGAATGACATTGTTTAGGAAAAAAAGCTGGTGTGGTGCCATCAGCACGTCACAGTTAGAAAAAGATGAAAGTAACACAAATCAAAACACCTGCTTCAGGATTTTATTTTAGAGAATCAGTTGCTGTGTGAATATATGAAGCAGATGAAATGTAACTAAATCTGAAAGTGAAAAAGGGCTTTTTAGTTCCTTGTGAAAATTGAGAAGTGTCATTTGTAAGTGTGGTAGATTTCTAAAGTAAGTTAATAGAATATTGCATATTCTTGTGTAAAAACAGTTGGTGTCGCATCTCAAATTCATGATTTTTAAATAAAAAAAGCTCGCTCTCTTTCTCAAAATGATATCGCTATTTCAACTAATTATGTCGTAAAACAATATGTAAGTATCGAAAGCATGAAAAAGCTTGATTTGGAAGTATTTCACAACAGTTTGAAATCGCTAAAAGGTTTTCATTATCTTTTTCAATTTTAAAGTAAGTAATTATAAGAAATATATTTTACATGTAATAGTACTGTTTTTAAACCTGCTATTTCAACTAATTATGTCGTAAAACAATATGTAAGTATCGAAAGCATGAAAAAGCTTGATTTGGAAGTATTTCACAACAGTTTGAAATCGCTAAAAGGTTTTCATTATCTTTTTCAATTTTAAAGTAATTATAAGAAATATATTTTACATGTAATAGTACTGTTTTTAAACCTGTTTTTTCTTAAAGAAATATCATTTTTAAATATCTATTTTAGAAATTTAATTTAGAAATTTAGAAATTATTATAGAAATATCTTTTTTAAATATCTATTTTATTCGATCATTTATTCTAAACTCATAATGGAATAAAGTAAATAAAACTATAACAGCGATATTTAGTTTCTGTACTAAGAACCGTTTATTCTAATTTGTCAAACTACCGTACATTAAAGCTCGTATTATAGATGTGAACAATTTAATCAATCTGAGATGTAGGTTACGTAAGTTGAAGTATGATATTGAGCTTTATAATAAGTTTGTTCCTTTTCATGTTGTTCAAACCCATTTAGTATATCTATATCTAGGATTAAACTGTTTGCCAAAATTAACGAAAAATTCTTTTCGCTGGAATACAAAAGTATAATGATGATTTGTCTACAATTAAATCCAGTATACAGTAATACCTTGTGCCTTGGCATAACGAAAGAGGATCTTTCCATGTTTGATATGATTAGATTTTGTCGGTGTATTGAGAACAAAGATTCTGGTATGAAAAATTGATTTTAATTCTGCAAAACATTTGTAAATCTTCCTAGTTATAACCACTCGGAAACTGGCGATTTTTTTCCCATGGATTATACTTGAGTGTTTTGTCTAAAAATAATAACTATGAAGACGTATTTGCAGAATTTGATGTTTTATTTGCTCAATGTCTTATCTTTAGCCAAACAGCTCATTCGGAAAGACTAACTAATTACGCACACACATTTTATTGTACTTCGACAGGGATCTAAAGACTTCGAAATGCTTAGGGGACATATTAATACAATTCAAATATTTTTCCCGGCAATTCTGACAAAGAAACTAGTATAAACAAACTAAATTAGAACTAACACATAAAAATTCAAGTTTCTGGTTCTGCTAAGGGAAGTGACCACGCTCTTCAGTTTGAAAACAATATTCAAAACAATTTTCTAACATTGAAAAAAGAATACTACTTCCTTCGAGCATTTACGAAATATTTTGTTCCTTGTAATGTATGGTCTGACGTAAATTTTCATAGGCAGTGTTCCTAACAGCACTATTGTATCAATGATTGGCTCTTCCCAACACCAGTTGGCAAAATTATCTGCAATTGTTATTCAATCTATAGTATAAATGATTGGCTCTTTCAAACACAAGTTGGCAAAATGATCTGCACTTGTTATTCAATCAATTGTATCTATGATTGGCTCTTCCCAACATCAGTTGGCAAAATGATCTGCACTTCTCATTCAACCAATACAATTTGCTTCTCCATTATGAGTGGCATTCTCTTGAGTTGGTACATGTTTTCGGAGACAGAATTGGAGGAGGGAAGAAATCAATCAACTAAATGGGTTAAAAAATACAAAGGAAAGGAAATCAATTAAAAAAAGGTAGCTAACAAGGGTTAAGTTGCTATAAAACATTGCTCAGGGTGAAATAGCTAAAGAAAAAATTTTTCTAGGAAACTACTTTTTTTCCCGTGTGATTAAGAGGGGAAAATGCTATGTTTCTTTAATATTGGAAGTCTATTACAAATGTTCTCTTAGATGAAGTTATTAAAATTTGCTCTAAATCACTTCCCCACAAAAACAGTCGTGCCAATTCCCAAAGCTCCTTCGGTAAAAGTTATAAATCTAGAGACTAAAATATTAGAATTTAGGTCTCAACATCTTTATTCTAACATTGCAATAGTGTAAGTATGGGCTTCCACTGTATCAAACTTTTATTACGGCAATTACTTTAGTCTAGCTCAAAGGTAGATATTTTGACCTATTGAAGATTCGCAGACAGCAGTTTTTGTTGTGTCCAAAAACCGTCATGGTAGCCATAAGCTCGCGATTTACGTTAAAAACCTGTACCTGTCATTAGTCCATCGTACTTAAAAAGACGGTTGTTGATCAGTTTTAGATGTTTTAATTATATCGAGAAAAGAAACCTTCTCTGCAAAATACATGCAGTGAAACTTATTCATTCCCTTTATTGGTTGAGATAGGATTAGAAAATCAATTCATATTAAAACAACTTCACCATGTTTCCTTTACTTGCGCTTTTGATAACCTACCAGAAAAAAAGATAAAATTAAGCAAAAATTCTGCTAATTAATGATACCCAAAAATGTTTTAGACATAGTTATCAGATAGCAATTATCTGACTTCCAAAATCTTGTTGATAGCTGGATTGTAACACTATGTTTTCTGTGTGCTTTCTCTCAGCATATTAGTTGAAACTGTATAAATCTAAAGTCAACTTTTATCTGTTGATCTCGCCATATTTTTTTTATATTTGTTCTTCTTTTTCGCAGCCCCATCCACTTGGTAGCTTTATGCCTTGTGTGGTTATTAACCAGAAATAAAGAAAAAAACCCAAAAAACAAAACATGGCTCTCAAAAGTGCCCTTGATAGCAGTAAACATTATATCAAAGGAAGCAAATTATCAGACGACTTTTCAAATTCTACAATGCTAGTCAAACCAACAGTAACACCAATGAATATTTATACAAGTAATTGGTAAATACCTTTTTCTTTTCAAAAAAAGCTCAAAAATACCGTTCTTAAATTAATTTTAAAAATTAATCTCTTTTTGACACACTAACAAATACAATAAAACTGAAATCAAGGATCTTGATATTAAAAAAATTAATTTTAATAACATACTATGTCTATTTTGAAGATTCATATACCAGAAAAACAAGAATAAATTGGAACTGTATTTGCAGCTAAAAGTATTGATAACAGGGTACTCTGATTGTTATTTAAGTTAATAATTTTTTTAATTGAGCTATTAGTCGGTCACTGCTACTACACAAAACATTTGTATCCTTAGTTTTCATTTCAAAAAACATTAATTATATTTTTCTAATCTAGTGAAGGTTGTTATGACATTGGTTTCTAGCTATTTATTGTGTAAATCTAAATAAGACATAGTAACTTTTCTATTGATTTCTATTCTTAAAAATTTAGTGCATGAGTTAAAACTATAGTAGAGAAAAAAGCCCGACATAAGAACAAGGATGAAAAACAACATATAAAAACTGATAAAATGGTAAGAAAAATAATACTGTGCATTATAAAAAGGGATTGAACAAGAGAAAGAAGAAAAAATGCAAGGTACTGAAGCATAGTTTAGTCTTACATTATAGTCCATACTTGGAAAGCAGGATGACCTTAGTTTTCTTACAATCATTACAAAACTTAATGATCTTTTTCCTATTCAAGACACCCAGCTGTTCATGAAGGGAAAAAGATAATTTATGTTTCAGTGCCTGTACGTATGTCTGATACGAATGATATCTTTTATTTGATGATTTATTGTGAATTGTAAAACGTAGTGATCATAAAACAGAATTCAACCAGAAATGCCATTCCAGATCCCCTTTAATTAGAGCATTATTACTTTTTTATAAAAAAATCTCTATTAAAAATATCACAAACAGGTTACGTCTGTTAGTAAAGTTTACTTACATCATTTATATCCTTACTTGAAAAGCTACTATTAATTACCCTTCTTCAAACGGATAAAAATGATCTCCTTTCTAAAGCAAATGCTATTGCGTTGAAGATATAGAGAATTGATATTAAAGTGCTATTTTGTAATTTATCATAAAAGATTTTTAAACATTTTCTGTCAGGCCTGTTTATGCCAATGAGTAAATTTTTCTTCTTCATATTTTGAGTCCGTTTTCTTGGTACGCTTCAAAAATTATATTTCATACAAGATGATAAGAAGAAACTCTCTACTCGCAATTATTTAGAAATGAACATTCCAAATGTTAGTTCCTACTTCTTGAAGATCGCCTGAACCGTTTCCTCGAGATTTGAATGAAGTAATGTACTCTGATTAAACAGTTTATTTGTGTAAATTCTTTTTCGGTATTACTAAGATTTGGCAATGTCCTTTATTACTTTTAACAGTGCTGGTTCATAGTCCTGTGTCGCCAGCAGAACGTTTTTGTCTTAGTTATTATTGACAGATATGTATAGTTCCTTGTAATAAGGGGAGCTTTTCTAAAGGTACTTCAGTATTAACCAAATATTTGAAATTTTCTCAGCCAACCATTAAGATATCCAAAAAACATCAATATCGACATGTTTGCAAAGGCCTGTTTAATGTGGTGAATTCATTCTTTTCGCTTCCCTAAATCTCTTTTGTCCCTCAACTCTCTTTGAAAATAAGGTTCTGTGCATTATTCCATCAATTGTATTTTCCTGTTTGTAAGACAAATGCTCGTAGCTGACTGTTTTAAGACGAGTTTCTAAAAGACTCCAACCAAGTCTGAAAACTTGATTCCAGTCTTTCGTAAAACGAAAATGAACTGCAATAAATGATACATTCTTCATGGAATGTCCTAGCCGCCTAGTACCTTGAGATTAATTAATAGGGTTTTCCTGTTTCTCAGCCTTTTTGGAAGATGCCTATTCCTTATTATTTAAACCAACAGCGTTATTCATTTAAAAGTCGTATTCTTAGCAGGAAATGAATTTATTGCTTTTACAGTTATGTATGAAATTTATCTCTCTTGGTTGGCAACAGTCAGGATCCCTGGGTGAAAAAGCTGTATATATCATTTTATTTTAACTTACCAAATAGGCGAATAATAATAATAATAATAATAATAATCACCACCACCATCATAATCATCAACTTACCTCAGATTAAGCTTGATCTTTTAGTAAGATTAATTCAATTCAAAGATGTGATAGCTAAATTTAAGGGTCACCATCCATTTTGATCGATGGCCAAAGCAACAACAAAGAAATAAAAATAATAAATAGCCCTGGGTATTAACAAAATCTGCGTCCACTTGTGGGATTTCGGCGTCAGAGAATGAGGCTAACCTTTTGCCACAACTACTTCCAGGTCACCCTTGGACAAGGTGTAGCACCTGACAGCCTACTCAGAGACCTTGAAGTACTGGATTGGCGTCCGGTGGGGATTAGTCTCTTTCATGGCTAAGTATTTATCTTTAGCTCTGGCCGTCAACTCTTCTAGTTATGTCACAATAAAAAATGCAGGTAGTAGTGAAACCTAAAACTCACTACCCTCTAAAAAAGAAAGCATGCATTATTAAGAAATGGCAAACAACGGCGTGAATGACACTGGTATCATTGGGGAAAGGCTCTCGTTCTGAAAGTGTTTTATGGCCCAGCAACATAAAACCAATCTCCATCAAGCTACTGATGGGAGGATCAGAAGAAAGTGATCACAGAATGAAAACAGAGGTCCAAATCGTAATGGCTACAGGAAAAGAATATATATTGTGTGGTTTAGTCGAGGTATGTTTTCTGTTACCAAACAAAGAGCAGTAGATCAAAAGAATTAAATCTCAAAAAAGTAGTGTTTAAAAAATATGAAGCTTGAAGAGCAATGATAGAACGTTTATTTATCAGTCTATAGGAGCGTAACTGATTGAAGGGAAATATTTGATTGAACAATTAAATAAAACAGGTGAGAAAGGGAACATAAAGCAAGTTTTTAATAAAGGACCAAAGTGGAAGGCACCTGGACCATATCGTCTACAAGGATTACGACAATATTACATAAATATTTAGAGAAATATTTTTCTTTAGGTATGCGAGTTCAACTTGGACCTCAGGGAATTAGACAACCCTGCCTTGCATAGTCACCGGTCGCCCTTTGGCAAGGCGTACCACCCGGTTTAGCCACCCCTCTCGGGGTTACGGAGCCTTCTTCCTGTCGGCCCGTCCTGCCTAAGTGGGGTCGGTGCATTCCTGGGAGAATGAACTTCCGCGATGAGGTCACCGGCCAGAAATGGACACTCGCTGCCTTGCGAGCAGGTCTCTAGACCAAAGGCTAGGCCCACCGCCAATAACTGTGGTTGGCGTCTGGAAGGGCATCCGGCCACTTAAAAACTTGCCAAAATAAAACTATGCGGATCAAAAATCTACAATCCATACCGGATCGGTCGAGGCCCGGGTTACCAACGACCGCCATCACCACCGACCGGCAGGGTGGTGCTGGAAACTATGCGACTGCTGGACAACAAAGGAAGAGAAAAGGAGGCAGGAAAAGGAGAGAAAAGCGTGAGAAAAGGAAAGCAAGACAGAGGTCTTTGAGAATTGGCACACTGAATGTGGGGACCATGAACGGAAAGGGAAGGGAGATAGCAGATCTGATGGAAAGAAGATGCATTGACATCATGTGCATCCAAGAAACTAGATGGAAAGGGAGCAAGTCCAGACAACTCGGAGATGGGTACAAGCTGATATACCATGGAGAGAACAACAAAAGAAATGGTGTAGGAATTGTGTTGAGATCATGTTATGCAGATTGTGTGCTGGCGGTTGAGAGGATCTCTGACAGAGTGATGAGTTTGAGATTAGATGTTGAGGGCACGCTATTGAGTGTAGTGAGTGCTTATGGACCACAGGTGGGCTGTACACAGGAAGAAAAAGACAAGTTTTGGAGAGACATGGACACCACATTCATGAGGATACCGAGAGGAGAGAGATGCGTGATTGGAGCGGATTTCAATGGGCATGTTGGGGAGGGGAACAGAGGGGATGAGGAGGTGATGGGAAGACATGGCTATGGAAGAAGAAATGAAGAAGGACAAGAGGTAGTGGATTTTGCAAAGAGAGTTGAGTTGGCAGTGCTGAACACGTACTTCAAAAAGAAAGAGGACCAAAGAACCACCTATAGAAGTGGAGGAAGAAGCACGCAAGTGGACTACCTAGTGTACAAAAGAAGACATCTGAAAGAAGTCAGTGACTGCTTTGTACTGGGAGGAGAGTGTGTTGCTGCACAACATAAGGTAGTAATATGCAAGTTGATGATCAAAACCAAGAGAACAAGAAAAAGGACATCTGATCCAAGAATAAAATGGTGGAAACTGAGAGAAGCTGAGTGCAGGAGGAACTTCAATCGGGAGCTAGTAGAAGCACTGAGTTCAACCACGGATGTACTTGAAAAATGGACTGAGCTCACCGAGAAAATTCGAGAAACGGCCAAGGCAGTTCTGGGAGCAACATCAAGCTGTAGGAGTCCAGACAAGGAAACATGGTGGTGGAATGATGCAGTACAAGATAGTATCCAGAACAAGAGGAAAGCAAAGAAAGTGTTTGACAGGACAGGCCAAGAGGAAGACAAAAGGGAATACGAGACTAGACGAAGAGAAGCGAAGCAGGAAGTAGCCAAGGCAAAGGAGGAAGCATACAATGATCTCTACGATAGGCTGAACACAAGGGAAGGAGAAAAGGATTTATTTCGGATTGCGAAGCAAAAGGACAAGGCTTCAAAGGATATTCAACAGGTTAGAGTCATCAAAGATGCAGATGGAAGACTGTTAACAGATGAGAATGAAGTGTTAGAAAGGTGGAAAAGTTACTTTGAAGGCCTCATGAACACAGAAAATCCCAGAGAAGAAAAAATTGAAGAAGCCCAGAGAGTTGAACGCGATGTTGGAAAGATAGACAAAGGTGAAGTAAAGAAGGCATTGAAGAAAATGAAAAATGGAAAGAGTGTAGGGCCAGACAACATCCCAATTGAAGCATGGAAGTGTCTAGGTGACCTGGGTTTAGAGGTGCTCACGAAGCTCTTCAATAGGATACTGGAGAAAGAGGAAATGCCAAGCGAATGGAGGAGGAGTGTGTTGATCCCTATATATAAGAACAAAGGAGATGCACAAGAGTGTGGCAACTACAGGGGCATCAAGTTGATGTGCCACACTATGAAGTTGTGGGAGAGCGTTTTGGATGCAAGGATGAGAGAGGAAGTAGAGATCAGCCCGGAACAGTACAGTTTCATGCCAGGAAGAGGCACAACAGATGCGTTATTAGCTCTGCGCATCCTGATGGAAAAAGCACAGAGAAGGACAAAAGGAATTGCACTGCGTGTTTGTGGATTTGGAAAAAGCGTATGATAGGGTACCTAGAGAGGAATTATGGCACTGCATGAGAACATCCAGAGTAGCAGAAAAGTATGTAAGGCTAGTAAAAGACATGTACAAAGACAGTGCGACGGTTGTAAGAAGTGCTGCAGGAATGACTGACTGGTTCCGAGTCAAGGTCGGACTCCACCAAGGGTCAGCTCTAAGCCCATTCCTATTCGCAATAGTCATGGATCGACTCACTGATGAAGTCAGGAAAGAAGCACCATGGAGTATGCTGTTTGCTGACGATATTGTGCAGTGCAACAAAACCAGGAACGAGGCCGAAGAAGAACTGGAGGAGTGGAGATATGCCCTAGAAAGAAGGGGAATGAAGGTAAGCAGGGCCAAGACCGAATGGTCTTGGCCCTGCTTACCTTCATTCACCTGGTCGTGAATGGGAGAGAGGATGACAAGATTTGCATGCAAGGAGCAGATGTAATGAAGGCAAAAGACTTCAAGTACCTTGGATCCACAGTGCAATACGATTGGGGATGCGACAGAGAAGTGAAGAAGAGGATACAAGCAGGCTGGAACGGGTGGAGGAAGGTAACAGGGGTGTTATGTGACCGGAAGATATTGCCAAAAGTGAAAGGAAAAGTATACAAAACGGTAGTGCGGCCAGCTTTGCTATATGGGCTTGAGACGGTAGCGACAACAAATAAGCAGGAAGCTGAGTTGGAAGTGGCTGAGTTGAGAATGCTGAGGAAGAGAGGAAGACCAAAGAGAAGATATATGGACGGAATTGAAGAGGATATGAGGACATTAGGAGCGAGGAGAGAGGACGCTGACGACCGCGCCAAATGGAGGCGATTGATCCGCTGTGGCGACCCCTGACGGGAGCAGCCGAAAGAGGAAGAAGAAGAAGAAGATTTAGAGAAATATTTTTCTGAATACTTTGAGGGACAGACGCCAATGTGGTTGACAAAGGGCGAACTGTTATTTTACAGAAAGATAAATCAAAAGGGAAAAAAATAGCTACCGCTCATCACATGTTTACCTCTATTTGAAGTTACTAACAGCATCAATATCTGATAAACTTTTTTCATTTTTGGAAAAGAACCAGCTTCTGCCTGAGGAACAAAAGTGATGCAAAAGGAAGAGCAGAGGAATAGCAGATCAGTTGTAAATAGATAGAAAGATACTCAGAGAGGCTAGAATAAGGGAAAATAACTTTACAATGGGATGGATTGACTAAAGGAAAGCATTTGGCATGGTGTAATATTCCTAGATATTAGAGCATTTGTGTAGCCAAGGAATAACCAATATTTTATTAAATTTCCTCGAAAAGTCAATGACAAATTGGAGGATTGAGCTGACATTTAGTAATGAATCAAATTATGGTATGAAATGATGCCCAATCTGTATGTAAAAACGAAGGGTATAAGATCTTATGGGACTTTTTAATAACAACAAACTACGTTATCAAAGCAAGACGTCTCGCTATGACTATAGTGAAGAATAAAAACAACAAATACCAGAGTATTGACTTTGCTACTCTATACCTTTAATGGACTCAAGTAGTTATTTGCCTACTACCACACTTTTTATAACCGTGCCAATTTTTTATCTAAGAAAGGCAAAAACAAAGTTGAACTAACAAGACTGTAAACATTTAATGTAATACTATTGTAGGAAATCCAGAAACTTTTGACCAAAGAAAAGAAATGCTTAGGATTTGATAACTCCTAATTTCTCCAGATATAAACTGTACGAAACTCTTAATTAATAAATAATAACTTGGATAACAACTAAAATTTCTTATGAATATATAAAAAGAGGAAGAAGGTAGTGAAATAAAATCCAAGAGGTAAGACTGAAAAATTTGTATCAAGATACCAGAGCTTCATTCCAATGTAACCTTAGTGTCTTTATCCAAGAGAATGTTAAGAGACTCTTTGGTACAGATTGATTTAACTTCATACTATGACAAAAGAGGCGACATATCTAAATGAAAATTTCATTCTTGCCACTATGGAAAGTAATGTCCCTACCATTGATTATCCTGAAATGGTAGAAAAGCTTCAGTTAAATAAGTCAGCATTGTCTTAAAGAGCATCAATGATTGAAATAAAATGAAAGAAGCAATATCTAACAAGACGATATCGGTAACTATAAAAAAAACGTTAAGGTTTAGCTAGAATTGCAAGCTGATCTGACTTTGTTGATTTAGAAGAACTTCTCTTAGTATTGATAATGCAGCAGCAGGGGTAGACAAAGGCAATGCTCCGCAAAATTGGTCATATTTAAAGGGGGGGGGGATCTTTGCGTGAACAGAGAGCTGGCAAAGATGGAGTTGATAATAGAAGGTAGCTTTTGAACTTTTAACTACAATACAATATACTTTCTACGGGCAAAAACATTTATAAATTAATAGGAAATTTTACACTTAATGCATGAGATTGATTCTTATATTTCTGTTATTTATTTACGACAAGCATCTCCTGTAAAAATTCCTGTACAAGACAGAAAATAAGATAATAATTAATAAAATTGCTGAATGACTGTCAACAAAACGAAAACTACAAAGATTGCTCTAAAATTCACTGGTCACAAAAATTCTCCTAATCGCTTGTTTGGCAACTCATACAAACAAGAATGTATTAATACCATTCATAGTCTTTAGTGGAGTAAAATGCGAGGCTAGAAATTTTGATCAGGGATTCAACACGAAGTTCGTTGTCATCTATGCACCCAAATCATCAATGAAGGAAGAGTTCAAACCTGACTTTGCTTGAATGGTTTGCATTTGTATTTCTCTGCTTTCATGGGATATATTTGATAAGCAGATGATAGAGGAAGTCTGAAACCTTTTTAAGGCATCAAAATTGATGATGTCGCGGTTCCCTGGGTCTGTTGAAAATGTATACAAGTGCAACATCTAATATACAATAAACCATTTAACAACTGATATTTGAACAATATAGTAGGTAGTTGACCATTGATACATTAGGGCATACTAAACAAGAAAATTCGAAGCTTCCACCAAAAAAGTTATGTATCGATTGGATTAAACGTTGTTGGCATAAACTCAACCAAAATATTGATGGATCATAAAATTTTACATTTACTGTCTCAAAAAAAATCAACCTTATGTAGCTGGATATGAAGAGCTCCAACAGCAGCTGGCTGCACTCTAATAGGGAAATTTTCTGTTCTTGAAAATTTGAACTAAATTAAAGTAAAAAGCATTTGACAAGCATCCTAATCCTCATTGAGAAAGTGTTACTTATTAAGGTAGGAAGCTAACGAAATAGACGGTTCTTACTTTTCTAGAGGGATTTTTATGGGCACAAGGCAGTTTTACTTATGGGTCATGGTATACAATGGTTAAACAAAAGATAATGGAGGAGTGCCTTTAGTCTGATAGTTTTGTCGCGTAATAAAATTTCTGTAATTTTAAAACAAAGGTAAAAAGGAAATTTTATATGTAAATATTTAATATAGGAGAATATGCGGATACGATGTCTGTGGATAGTATTTTGATATGGCTGTTCACTCACTGATCCAAAAATATCCTGTTGAGGAGTTATTATTTATAAAATTTTGTAGTGTCAAAATAAAACTTTGCAAACTGCAAAAATTAGTTTTGTGATTTATTAATTTGTAAATATAACTAGCAATAACATTTATAACAATAAACTGAATAAGTCCCCAATTTTCAAAGTACTCGTAAAGTACTGATTCAAATAAACGAAGAGAGGTCCAAAACTTAAAAATCGCTGTTAAAATGACGTTTAATTTAGTCGATAGCTATTCTGTGGGCATTCGACTAAACCAAAGGGGCCAGAATACTACCCTGGATAGGACTGGTTCTTACAAATTTTGAAAATCAAATTACCAGGGCACTTTCTGAATGTCTTCGTGCTATTGCATCTAAAGTTATTTTTACATCGCAAAAAGTTCTTCGTTCTTTGTCTACAAAGGAATTCTTGCCCGTCAAAAATTTAAGTATGGTTGTGCATGAGTTTTAAAGTCTTGTGTGATCCCAGGTAGGTAGGGCGTATATGATTAAGGCTGATAGATAGAATAAGACAGAGAAAAGTTCCATGTTTGCCAAGTCCAACCAAAAAGATACTCCAAGAGGTACAAGCAAATGTTAAATTGTGGTTATGCTACTGCACTGCATTTGCTTCTAAATTGCAAAGGCAGAAAAAATTTCGAGATGAATCAGTTAAAAATAACTAGCCGAGCTAGCTTTACCTTTTAATAAGAACATTCAATTTTCATCACCTTCACTTTGCAAACAAAAATAATTTACTTATCATTCACAATTATTTTAGACAGCCAGTCACCAAAAGTGACGGCCTTTTTCGATCGTCTGTTTTTTTCAGTATTGAATGAAAAACACACTTGATTTCAGCTTTTTTTAGACTGATTCCTTTGATCAAGTCTAGCGGTAGAGAATTAGGTATTGACCAAAAGGAACGTAACATTAATAGCAATTTTTAAGTACTAATTCCATAGTGTCCTGGAGGCTTATACTTTTTTAAACATAAACCAACAAAAAACCTCTTTATCGGACAGGTAAAACTTAACCGTGCTTCTCCAAACCAAAATTGACAAGCAGAAGATATTCTTTTAAGAAAATTCAAGAGAGGAAATTTCGAAAAAGTGAAAAATGAATACTTGGCTGAACATATTTGAAAATAGGTAAGCAATGCAAAGAAAGAACATTTGGCAGGTGTTGATGTTAGACATTCCTTTTTTTCTACAGGTACTTTTATAGAAATTCCTTCAGTAAGCTTGCTTTTCTATTTATTCCTTTAAAGTTTGAGGTGGTCTACAAGTCTAAATGCTTGAAATAAATGCTTATTAGTGTTCTCTCTCTTTTCTAACTATTTCTTTCTCTCTCTTACCTCTACGGGAAAGTAATTAGTCAGTTTTTGCCTAAGCAGTAAAAAAGAAAAATCGAAAAATAATATTTGGGAATAAACAAAATAGTGTAAACAACAAAAAAGTCTACATATAGGAACCGGTATACTTAGATAAATGCCATCGAAAGTGGAACCATAACACCATATCGACCAAACAAGAAAGAAAACCTAGGCCAAAAAACCCCACAAAAACTGAAGCCAATTCATCTCTCACCTGATTAACAAACTGTTTTATAGATAACTGATTTTAGAAGCATCTATAGTACTCCACAATTTTCTATGATGGAGAAACGAAATGTAGAATAAAATAAGACTTAATATAATTTGCAAGCAGACTTTTTAAAAAGTCAGTCTAATATTTACATTTTCATTTTAACATCGGAGATGTCGTAAAGGTCTAACAAATACAGCATTTTCTCATAAATTCGCTGCCTATTAAAAATGTTAAAGTATTTGTTCTAAAAAACTTGCTCTTTTACTTGACATTCTGTGTTGTAGTGATTTATTAGCAGTCTTACTCAATAATAAAATATAGGTCTAGAAAGTATACCAGGATAACATATTCTGAAACAACTGCTATGTGAAGACAAATCTGAACCAAAAGGAATATACAAAAGGTAAACATATACATAAATATAGGATTTTTGAAATATGTCCATGAGTTAGTTTGTTGACTTTTAATAATACCCTACAATATATACAGACTAAAGTCTTTTATTTGACTTTATAACTAAAATAATAAGTTTTTCTTCCCAAAGCGACAGAGGGAAATGGAAGAGAAAGTGCCTTTAAAGGCAGAAACAAAATTATCAATGAATTTCGTTAAATTCCTTGTCAATTGAAATGGTCTGTATGATAGCTTTTTAATCAGATGAGTTCTTGTATTTTTTAAACGTGCACCTGTTTCAGATCAGTTTGCAAACTGATGTTAATAAAGTAGAGTTCTACTTCTATTTAATTTAAATTTGTTATACAAAGCATTTTCGATAACGGATAACTTTTAGAATCAGTTCTTAATTAAGTTAAAGGACAGGAATTAAGAAAATGTATGGAGGATATTTTTACTCTATTTTTGGAATTACAGAAGTTAGAAATCTTAGTTTAATGGTGCGTGATAACTGAAGAGTATTACTATCAAAAATACTTTTTTTATTAACCGGTAATCTACACAAAAATTTTTTTCACCTTTCAACTGTTCAATGGTTCCTACATTTGACGAAATCATTTCTTTTTTTCCCTTTTTTTCTGAACATTAAAATGAAAACAGGTTTTGTAATACACTTTACATTTCTTATTTTCCTAACAATACAAATCAATGTCAAGGTTTCAGAAGAATGACAAAGGTATCTTCTTCTGGGATTTATAAAGGATTTCTCACTCATGGTAGGGATTGGATGAAATTCCTTAATGAAGTTACCGAACTATTTAGTCCTTTATCACTCCAACAAAGGCAAAAGTATCAAGATAGGGTGCTCTATTGGGTTAGGGAGTGATTTTAACTCAAATAGGGCTCCTGATAACGTTACTCTAATTCAGTACTAGCTAGCCAGGTGCATATACTCAGTACATAATTGGCTAAGAATATCGATAGATTCTGGTTACTTGTCTTTGTTTGTGAATGTTTTCCTCTTTATCCAAGGATTTATTTACGACACCAATAAAAGAAACTATTGACAGTTTAAAGTAATCATCAATTTTTATTTCTAAGGCTACTAAAATAGGGTTTGTTGTAAAGATGCCAATGAAAAACATAAATTTTCTCTACTGATTGAAGACGATTAAAATTGATAAAAAAACACATTTTTATTCCTTTCAATGTCTTTATGGATAGCTTACACTTAACAAGCTCTTTTAAATTACATGTATTTTTGTCACAAATTTACACGTTCGTCTTTACATTAAAATTTTTTTTCAAACAGTTTAGAAAAAATGGAATGGTTTCCTGTTGGTGGGCTTTTGGTACTTTTTGTGTCTTGGAACGACTAATTTTAGTTTTGTTTTATTTTCAAATTCACTACAGATTGTTCCTCATGGCTACAAAAGTTATGAAGTGCTGATTTGATTTCAAATTTTATATACTGTACTATGCGAATCTACTTTTGTATGAGTTTCTGTAATAGAATAAGTTTGTATGATAAGTTATAATGACCACAACATTTTGTTACAATGTCTTTTATTGCTGGTTAAAGAAGTAATGTAATTTGCAAGTACAGACAGTCGGATAAATTGAGCTTTGAAAGTGGCTTTGTGCCTAACCTTCCTTTATCCTTTGTTAAATAGGGTTGCAAACAGCTTTAAATTCAGAGATACTTTCATCTGTAGCCTTGAGTTGACTAGTTTAATTAGTACCTCGAAAAACGTTAGACTTGGAGAAGTTCTACCAATACAAGATCTTGGAAACAATTTGATAATTAAAAATAAGGCTTGATGCATTAATCTTTGATCTTAACGATAAAAATATTTTCGTTTCACGTTTTTCCTTTTTTTTATGTTCAAATTAGTCTCCTAAAGGGTATTGGTATGCTTATACTTAAGTTATCTACAATATAAATCAATAATTGGCCTCCAAGAACAAAACTTAAATAAGTTTGACTTTTACCTTACTTTGTTACATCAGGGCTTGTTTGTGTCCAGGACAAAAGAGTTGTCTATTTCAGTATGCTAATTATCACATGATTATTATGTTGGCAATAGTTATGCGGCAATTTTTGGAGTTTTTTTCTGTCTTGTTCCTTTTATTATTACATCCACACATATTTTTGTACCCTGAGAGATAGTCTCAATCAATGCTCATGTTTCTTCCTACGATTGACACAAGATTCCACGTGGTAACATTTGCTACTGATATGAAATAAAACACTTGTCAATATCGGAGTTTCCTTGGACTCAGAAACATCAACACTATTTAGTACTACACATTCAGGACCGAATGATAAAATGTTCATCAATTAACAACGAATCCAGAGCTTTGCATAAACGAGATGGTAACAAGATAGTCAAATAAATGAAATGGTGTAATCCATTAAACAAAAAAAACCATTCCAAGTACATTACTATACTACTCTTAGTTGTTACCTATATAGCCACAGAGCTTACTATTTGAATCTCTAGAATAAGATAACATCCAAGCAAAATAATAAATAACATTCCATTTCATTTAGTCTTTTATTACGTTTTATTTCATCTTTGGATGACGCAATAAGACTAGATCGAATTATATTATCAATTACGTAATATTTCCTAACGATAGAACATACAAATATTTTGTCAAAACTTTTCATAAATTCAAGCACTTCTTGCCACCCCCGACTTTCTTAACTTTGTTTAATATCAGATATGCATCTTATCGTGTACCCCCCAAAATATGTTATTGTTTGCAATTTATTGTTCTTTAATAAGATAAAAATTCTCGGGAGTTCTTGTACACAAGTGTATATTAATACATTCTGCTTTTAGAATTTCTTATTAATCCTATATCTTGGTCATATCAATGGTCTTTCCGCTAAACCAATTTCATACAGATTTTCTATGTTTTGATATTGTTCTGCATTCGAAGCAAATTTAGTCATCTTCTGCAGCTGTTACTCAATATATTTCAACAAAAGTTTTCCCAACTTCGTTTACTAGGTACATCAATGATAGCAATATTTCAAAGTCGTGAGCCAATTTCCACTGGACATGAAACCGCATGTAATCTTCAAAAATCACACTTTATAAAAAGGATTACAGCATTGGTTGGATTTTTGCTTGCAAATCCTTCTTTTCAGAGGCAAAGATTTTTGTCACAGAAGATCAATAATCTAACAGTTATCAAAGAAAGGTCTTGGTGATCTCATGAGTATTCAAACACAAAAAGGGAAAAAAGGTCGAGTAACTTATACAGCGAGGATTTTGCTTTCTTCTACAAAGAAGTTCGTGTGTGAGTCACATTAGTTATAAATCAGAAAGAATCCTTAAACATCACCGCTGTTTTCAAGTTTAACCAAGGTAAAGATTTCAAAATATATTTACTTTTACACTTTTTTACATTTAATCTAAACTATCATTGATCTTCAGCCCAAAAATTATTTTCATTGTTGTTATAAACAAATGTAGTATAAAATCACAAATATTTTTGCCTATAAATAACGGTGAAACTAAAAGTGTTTAGACTAATCACTGCAGTTAAATAATATCTCACAATTGGATTTTTTTTTCTCTTTTTTTTCTCTTTATTTCTTTTATCCAAGGAAACGTATCAGTGGGTGAACCTTTAAATACCAAAGTTGTTTACGTCCACTGTCAGGGTAAGGAATTTCTTTGAATTGAAAAAAAACTGCAAAGATTTAAAAATAGGCCGGGTATAGTAATAATATGATAAGTCATGAAGTCTTCTCATTGTTCCAGTAGAAATTGATACGAATGAAAAAAGCTCCCTAAAACATAATATTTTTTTATTTTATTGTAGAATTTCGAAAAGGTGTCATCCACATTCATACATGTAACCAATTTTAATTATAGTTACCTCAATTTTGTTTATTTCAGAAGCATTTTTGTTTTTATTCATCAAATGACCGTGCAAAAGAAAGGAAAAAACTCTTAAAAGCAGTAGTATAGAAAACCTTGTTTGAAATGCACAGCAAGTTGCTTCTCTATTGATCTTTCTAGAAAAACAATAAAAAAGTTAATATAATTTAATAAATAAATAACCAAATAGACAAATAAAAATATCAATTATATTTGTAAATTTTTTGTTAACACTCTAGTTTTGCAAAAAAAATGAAAAACTAAAAATATCAAGCGTGATCAAGGATCATTCCTTATCATAATATTAAATTTTTTGAAACAGACTTTAATTAAAGCATTGTAAAAGTTTTTAATAACAAATTAGAGATTACTTTTTAAAAAAAACCTTTGTATAATAGTTTTGTAACTTGTTAGTCCTCACAGGACTTTTCAAGAAAAAAGCTGCAACCACTCTGCTTCTCTCCATGATCTTAGAGCATCTCCTCAAATTTTACTTCTTCGATATAGATATAGATATAGATATAGATATAGATATAGATATAGATATAGATATAGATATAGATATAGATATAGATATANAAAATCCAACGATCAACTTCACTTGCAAAAAGCTGCATATTATTCCTAATAGAAAGCAATGGCACTAGCAAAACCTTTGATACTACTAATATGAAATGCATTTTTATTACTAGTTAATTTGACTAAAATCACTGTTACAACTTACAGTTAGATTTTTACTAAGACAAGCTTACTACAACTGATGATGACACAATTTCTAGGTTTAAATAAATTTAATGTATTAAAAAAACGAATATAAGCTGCGATGGAAATTAAATTGAATTCTATCAAAAAAGTCAATGTATATTGGACAAGTCAATATTTCGTCCACACTAAATAGAAAACCTTGTTTGAAATGCACAGCAAGTTGCTTCTCTATTGATCTTTCTAGAAAAACAATAAAAAAGTTAATATAATTTAATAAATAAATAACCAAATAGACAAATAAAAATATCAATTATATTTGTAAATTTTTTGTTAACACTCTAGTTTTGCAAAAAAAATGAAAAACTAAAAATATCAAGCGTGATCAAGGATCATTCCTTATCATAATAATAAATTTTTTGAAACAGACTTTAATTAAAGCATTGTAAAAGTTTTTAATAACAAATTAGAGATTACTTTTTAAAAAAACCTTTGTATAATAGTTTTGTAACTTGTTAGTCCTCACAGGACTTTTCAAGAAAAAAGCTGCAACCACTCTGCTTCTCTCCATGATCTTAGAGCATCTCCTCAAATTTTACTTCTTCGATATAGATATAGATATAGATATAGATATAGATATAGATATAGATATAGATATAGATATAGATATAGATATAGATATAAATATAGATATAGATATAGATATAGATATAGATATAGATATAGATATATAGATATAGATATAGATATAGATATCTATATCTATATCTAAAGGTATCACAGTTAAGTTTTGTAACAATTCTATACTATTAGGGTTGCTGAGACAAAACCATTTCTTCCCGGTGTACCCAAATCTGTTGTGATAATTGCCAGGTTATTAAATGTATATAAATATTCAAGTGAAATCAGTCTTCAATGAACTATTAAACAGTTATCATGAAAAGTATTTGTCAGTATTAAGAAATACCTATATTAAAAACTTATACTGTGATCTCGGGTATTCGTTACATGCAAAATTGAGTAAAATATCTTTGTAATGTAACTTTGCTACTACTAAAACTATTTAAGCAACACATGTCACATTTTTATTTGTCAGACATTGTACGCCACTCATCTCTATACCAACCTGTTCTTCGGCTTCTTCCTATAAACATCATATGTTATCTTAGTGACATGCATATCACTGCTCAACAGACTTTTTTCGCTTGTTCAGCTTTTCTCCTTCACTTCCATTACACTATTACATTATTTTCAAAGAACACAAATATATTTTTATGATCTAATCATTCAGTGATCACAATTATCTGTGATTTTTTTACCTGTCCTTTCTTTCAAAGCATTGCATTTTCTATTTCTGATACCTGAAATGTATCGTAGTTATAATTTTTGGCTAAAGATAAATGTTGCTCACAG
The DNA here is from genome assembly GCA_003991215.1 of Morbakka virulenta. Lineage (NCBI taxonomy): Eukaryota > Metazoa > Cnidaria > Cubozoa > Carybdeida > Carukiidae > Morbakka > Morbakka virulenta. The sequence continues at coordinate 398,234 of RDPX01000001.1, read as the reverse complement.
ATACATTAAAATAGACGTAAGGACAAAATGACACTTTGAAATTTGCTTTTTCAAAAACAACTTTATAAAGTTAAATTCAAACAACTTTTCTCTGATGTACTTTTATTTAAATAACTAGAAAAAGTCTACAGGAATATAACTTTATAATAATTTCTTTTACTGAAATTAATTGAGTCGATTGGGGAAAAGGTAGTTTAGAAATTTTAGTATCCTTTTGAAAGTAAAAAGATATTACAATATTACGTAAATCTAAATCTTTTACTTTTACTACTTTAAATTGCATCAATAGCTTATGTGCTGACTTAAACAGATTAAGGAAAGGTTTGGAAAACACAAAAAATTAAATAAAATAATTCTTTTTTCTTATTTCACTTACTTTGACTTAGGTCCTTATTAAAGTTTTTGGGTTTGCTATATAACACAGGTTAAGTAGTATTATGCTGCTATGCGCAGAGAATATTTCTTTAAAATGAAAGTTGAGGATTAAAAATTAAAATTTGGAAAGAGAGCATTGGAAATACTAAAGCAAAATGAAGGTAAGATACGAGTAAAGACTATAAAAAAAATTCAAATAATTTTGTTACTAGTGCCGAGGAGTTAAGTCAACAGATTACCATACAAGGATCTAGCAGTTGAAACCCCAGCTACGTCCTTGCAAACACTCCACCAAACTCATTTCTTCTGTTATAAATGGCATAGTACTGGGGTTTTTGTCAGAGATAAACATGGAAGAGGATAAGGTCAATAGATTAAAAAGACTAAGAAGTTCAAAAATAAAACCATCAAATAAAAATGGTAGCACTATGCACTGAAGTAGCTTAGAGCTTTGCTTAGGGTGAAATACCTTAAAAAATGAGTATGTTAATGGCCTCCTGAATTTAATTTTTTTTAATATTTATATTTACTTTTACCCAAGTACAATAGTCATAGCTGACCTACAATTTAATGAATCAGTTTTATAAATCCATATATATTTATATATATGGATATATGGATATATATATATACATATGTATATAGATTTTTATAGATATATATAGATATATATGATGCAATGCTCACTGCGCATGCGTGGTTTGAGCACGCTGACAGGGATCCCACAATAACTCTTTAAGCTGTGTTTGCTCCGGCAACATAGCCATAGAGTTATGTCTCAGAAGCTCTGTGCTGCATTGATGAGCCCACAAAGGGCGAAACAGTACTGTCTGCAGATTGAGTATATATATTTGTATATATTCTAATTCTATGTTTGTAATCAGATCATTTTGTACTCCAAGAGCATATGAACCAATGTCAACAGCTTTCCTAGTCACATGATCCATTGCATTTTAAATCTGTGAAACTTTTTTATCAAACCCAGCCAAAAGAATTCAGCCCCAGAATTGAACAATTAAGGAAATGCAATGCATAAATAATATCTGTTCAATTACTAACTCTGACTTGAGGATACTATGTCTTTTTGTTTCTGCTGTCAATATTTGCACTCCTGAGGACTTTTTATGAGACATAGATGAAGTTATGCATTTTCTGTTGATAAATGGTTATCTTAACGATGAACCAGAAGTCATTCTCCATAAATTATCTTGATTTCAAAGTGTTTTAAAGCAAGACCCACCAAAGCAACTCTAAGTTATCACCTCTAAAGACTCGCCAAAGTGCCTGTATATCAAGCTATCTTCATTAGATCAGGCTTACATTGTATTCAAAAATTGATATGACTGAACAGTTTTAGAATGCTGCCCTTCTGCCGCACTTAATTTTAAGATAGCGAACAATTGGGAATTTGTCCATATATTAAACCTTGCTTGCCACAAAGTTAAGAACATTTGTTTAGAGGTTTAAGTGTCGTTTTTAAGCTGTTCAAAGTAATCGAAAGGGCAAGGCCCTCTTTCATTTTAGCAGCATCAGAGACCATTATTCCTCTACCTCTGTTAAATTTGTTTTGTGGATGGAAAGGTTCATTTATGGTCTCAAATTCTCTTTGTTTCCCTCAGTCAATTTGAATTAATGGCAGGGTATCTCTGATACTGTTTTTGCGTCATTTATTAAACATAGCAAAAACAAATTTGGGAAAACTTAAAAGTAATTTTAATTGGAATATCCATATTTCTTATTTATCAGTGAAAAAAGATTAAACCAAGTACTTTGACTGACACTAAACTAATGTATTTTGATTTGTTTTGCAGTGATATGAGGTATTTTAAATATTTTGACAAACATTGTAATTGTGTGAGATTGCAAAAGATGAAGATTATCATTCAATACAATGAGTAGAGTTATACCAAAGAAAAGAAATATCTGAATATGTTCTATAGGCCATGGTGGTGACTTTCATTGGAGTTATTTTCAATACAAAGTGCTAACTTTGACCTCTATTTTTGGCTTAATCTCGTGTGGTCACATATGAAAAAATATGGTGCCTATCAAAAGAGATAAAAATCAACAATAGACACAGTACTAAGCAAAATCGTTTGATGAAAGGTAAAAATAACGCATACAAAAGTTTTTAAAATTTCCAACACAAAGGATCCGTAGAGCCTCCAAACATGCTTTCCTGCACCAGCACGAGTAATAAATTTCTACTGCTCAGCACAATAAACAAAGATGAAAGTTAATCAAAAACATTAGTTTTAAATATGATTTTGCTGGAGCAGAAAACAACTATAGGTTTTCATAGAAGATTGCCCAATGCACTTTTTCTAATGTGTAGGGATGTGTAGCCTTAGGAAACAAAATACATGAACAAAAACAAAAAAATCACATAGAAATAGAATAAGATCCTCTCACAAACTTTTAGAGAATGAGATTTTTAACCAAAAATAGCCAAAATACAACTGTTTCTTTATTTGGTAGCCTGTTAAAAACCTAAACTGGATACCTGGGTACTGAATACCTGATTTCTGTAGAAATCCTACTTCAGCAAAATAGTGTGTCCCTTTTCAATTTTAGCATCTTAAATTACAAGCAATCCTGACGTTTGCTTGGTGTTATTTTTTTTGTTCTGGAATCTAAAATTCTAATTAATAATTGCATTACATATCCGTTCCATCTACAAAATTATTTTAAAACCAAAATTAATCTGGAAACAACTTATTTTACTAAAGCTCTTCATTTTTATAATATTTATATTTGCATATGTTGACTGATTGCTGAATAAAAATTAAATTTTAATAGAAAAATTCTTGTCATTATTTAATATTTGACAAATATTTGCCAAATAGCAGCTACTTACTTCTTCAATAACTTGCCTGTTTCCATCAGCATTAGCAACCACCACCATAACATATGAGTTTGATGTATAATTATAATTTTAACTGAGTTTAAAGCTGAAACTTGTCTAGTAATTGTGTTTCTAAGATGGAGTTTTTGCTTCCCAATAAATATACATATATATATATATATATATATATATATAACTTAGCATCCTGTTTCTCTCTGGAGATAAAATCTTTCCACAGCTATTGCAATAAAATGTACTGCTTCTTTTATATTTAGAATATATTAAGTTTTTGGTAGCGGCATATAGATTGTAGAGGTCAGGTCTTTGTAAAATAAAATGCAAGAATACTAATAGGGCCGCTAGCAAAAGCAGGTGCCCCAAGCGGGATTTTTTCGGGTATATCAAATTCATTTTGCCGATAGAAAAGACAAGTTCAACAAAAGAAAATGAGCACAAATAAAGTGTCTAATGTCATAAAAATTGTTGCAAGTCATTTTTAAACTTTAGCAGTCCTTAACTTCTTAATCGTGTTCAATGGTAAAAAACTAATACTACCAAACTCTGGTAGAAGGATCAAAATAATATTCTTTCCGGGTAATGGTTTGCTCTAATTAGACTTCTCGACATTTTATGAAAATTTTAAGTACATTAGAGCAAGGTTACCAGGCATTTAAGGTGAATTATCAGTTTTGACAAGACATTGGTCTTTATGTAAAGTGAAATAGCCAAAGTCTATTTAATATCATATTCAAAGGTATTGTTACACTTAACCTTACCATTTCTTAACCTCACCTTAATCTTACCTTACCTTGCTTGACTCGTTTCTAGAGATTTGCCTTGTGGCCAATGCCAGGGTACAAGGTAGTCAAATCAAAATAGGTGTTGATAAACTGAAGCATATTACACGTTAGATTATTGTTGTAAGAAAGAAAAAATGTTGCACCCCGTTTGGCTATCTGAGAGAACGGGTTAAAAGATACCATAGACCCTCCCACAAATACCATAGGAAGAAAGCCTGTAGAGAAAGTTAGAATGCTACACTTATTGGCCAGGACAGGGACAATATTAGAAAGCCTCCAGGAAGACAAAATGTAAGACTGCAAGAGGCAATGCGTGAAAATGTTGTAAAGCAAGTGAAATAGCTCATTAGCACACTCTTTCAAGTCAACTAACGCAATCAAATTTGGGCTAAAAGCTTTCGATTAATTAAAACCTTGTATGGCACAATGATTTAGGGACATTTTATCACAACTATTTAATTGACTATGTATTGTGCTTCACATAGTATCTTTGCAATTTTCTCCTCTGTTAGTCATAATTTTTTCATACTGCTGTCTTTGAAGAATAGAATAAGACTGGTGTAAAAGATCTCTGCGTCATCTTATGTTTCTTTTTCTTATTTTTAATTTTCTTCATATAATTAACCATTTCTTCAAGCATGCCCTTTATACTTTCAATAAAAAATAGATAATTATCGTCATTAGCAAAGATAAATGTTTTTCAACATATTTTACACCAACAAAATATATTTAAACAACATGAGAAATACTTAAATCTTGTAGTTGCAAGGTAAAAGTTACATATAATATGTTACTTCGCAATGGCTGAATTTCTAATTTAATAAGTATCAGTTTCAACACGTTTCTATGTTTACCCATGCAGAAATTTAAAATCCTTAACGAATTTTCCATAAGCATATACAAAAAGAATAATGGAGATGGTTTATACATTCTGCTGGGCTTTAACTAGCTTATAGATTATCAACATTGTAAATTCTTCCTGAAGTTAAGCCTAGAAATTGTCATTATTTTAAACAATGTGTAAAATGTGTTTTAAACAAAATTGTTCATTTAGATAAGATTTTTAAACACTATTTCTCTGTGTTTTTATCATACAATTAGAAATACCATTGTTATCATCATCAGGAATGCATAGCTCTACTTCGAGCAGCCGTGGCCCTCTTCACCAGCTCTCTCCAGATGCTCCTGGCATGGGAAACTCTCGTTGCTTCTTCCATTGTCAATCCACAAAGGTCTTTGATGCTCTCTGCTTTCTTGTCCATGAAGGCATTCACTCGACCTAGATTTCTGTTTAAATCTTTATGGCCTTTATGCCTACATTTCCACCATGGTTCTTTTCTCTTCTCTTTGTTTTGCTTTTCATTCTAAACATTTCTATCACCATTACAGCTCCACATTATATCAGAGCATTAGTCCTAGTTCATTCTCCACCTTTTTCACTGCTGCATACAGCTTTTATTTTTCAATGCCTCTCGGTGAAGGCATTCTATTTCTTTCTTTCTTACCTTCCTGATTTAATTTTAAATCAAATTCTTCCCTTTTACTTCCTCATAAAATGAAAAGTAACCATTCCTATCAGCAATTCCATGATTAACATGTGTCACCAGATCAACAATGTCTTCAATTCCACGCCCATTTCTGATTCCCTGTTTCAACGGTCCATGAGATGCATCTTCGATCGATAGTTTTTGCTCTTCAAGCTCCACGTTCGATCTTCTTTGTGATTATTATTATTATTATTATTATTATTATT
>RDPX01000001.1:337288-358896 GCA_003991215.1 Morbakka virulenta | reverse complement strand
TGTACCTACGACACCAACAGCATATACATTAATGGCTGAAATGAGGTTTTTCGAGTTCAGTTTGGTCTTCAATAGTTTATGCAAGCCTTTAAAATAGGTATTCTTTACCTGGATTTTCATCTCTGTTTCTAGAATATCCTCAGCTTTGAAAACGCCCAGATATTTATACTCTCCTTCTGCGGGCTCACCAATGTACTGGTTACTAGGCAATTCAATACCATCAGTTGACACATGAAATCCTTTTTATAGCTATTACTGCTCATTTTGATATACCAAACTTCATACCTATATTATTACTGACAAATCTAACAGCTCGCACTAGTGGATCCATTTCTTTTAATCCGATGGAATACCATCGGATTAAAAGAAATCAAGGACACAAAGTTAATATGGTGGAATCAATGTATAAGGAATTTGAATACCATATTACAGATTAAGGCAAAACACCAGACTGATTCTAAAACTAGGTAAGTATCTGGACTTTTGATGGGCTGGATTGTGTGTATAATGGTGGGATCTTAGTGGACTAGATGGTTTGTATAATGTTTCAACAACGCAAAAATTGTATTAAATAGACAAAACAAGATGATACATTTTCTGTAGATAAAATTATATTAAAATCTTTAATAAAAATTCTGATTAAAGATAAATCAAAGAGACTAAGGAAAATATAAGAATACAAACCTTAAAATCGACAACAGTGAGTGCAAAATAATGATTCGTTCATAATACATGGGAATCATAACAATGGTAATATCGAGTTGCCTTGCCCCTCTTACTGGAGAGAGATTTGTTTTAATCACAACTATAATGTAATATGAATGATCTCAAAGGTTACGTTATTCTAGTTACAGAAATGTCATTTAACTGTAATTTAATGTAATAATATTACATCATTTAATAAAATGAGTTCATGACATTTATGACAACAGTAGAAAAAACATCACATTTTTTGGAATAGTTTAAATTTCTTCTTTTTCCAACAGGTTGTTATACATGGCTACGCCACAATTTATTTTTCTGTAAAAATAAAATCAAAGAAACTGAATTGTAGGATTTAATACTTTAATACTTTAGAACCATAAAATGCATAATGCCACTAAGTGCATGAAGCTATGTAGAAATGACAGAAAAATGAGAAACGAGAGAAAGTTAAAAAGAAGAAAAAGGTCAACCCAAGAGGTAAGAAAAAAGGCTAGACTTGATAATACATGATAATATAAATACCAATTAAATGTTGGAGCATATAAAGTACAAAAAACAGAAACGAAGGTATTTTATAAAAATATTAAAAGAAAACCACTTTGCAAGAAGTCCTCTGGTATGTTTCGAACAGGTTTTGTTCAAAATTATTACTTAGTAGTATACATTCGACAAGGTACCAGGAAACTCTTTTAAAAGTGGCTAGATATAAAATTAAATTAAAAGTTAAGATATGCAGTAATAATATGGAATAAATACATATCATGAATACAAAATGCAATTTTTTATCAAGTGTTATAGCCTTCCCTTTCTTCAGTGTGCTCTATTCCTCGCACCTATCCATAGCCCTTACTAGAAATCTTTGTTGTAAAATTTAATGCTATCCAAGCATATTGACCTTTATTACTCTAAGAATTATGATGTTTATAAACTTTGTTGTACATGACGACTGACAGTCAATAACAAATTTTATGAATTTGAAATTCGTTAGCTGTATACTGCATGTTATACTTTATAAATGCATCAAAATGGCTTTTAACTTCGTGTAATAATTCATTATGATTTATTTTGTTTTGTTGCTCCTATCTTTTTTTTCGTCTGCACAGAGATAAAAGGTCATGAATATTTTGATTAGCTCACTGTTATCTCATCTAGTAACATCTAGTAAGCAATATCTGGGGAACCAAGCAGTATCCAAGGAATCAAATAGTGCCTAGCTCATGTATATAATGTTTAACTAAACCAGTGTGAAACAGAATTAATAAAAGACAATTTAGTCTTGTTCCTTCTTAATCCAAATATATTTTCATGGCAATATATCATATCAGCCAAAGATTTTTTTGTTTCAAGTTGTCCTGGTCGGTAAAATGATCTGATGCCCCACCCTTATATTGAGCTTTTAAAACCACTTTCGGTGTGCAGGTTTTAGTAATTCAATACAAAATACAAGTAAATCATGAGGTCAACTAACAAGAATAATAGAATCGTAGCCTCTTCACAGAACACACCAAAAATCTGTGTATTCTCACGAGGCCTAAAGAAAATAATCGGTCTATTTTTTTGTAACAGCATGCGGTGATGTGGATTTTCCAAAACATTGACATTGATCTGAACTGTTTTCCTCAGAACGGAGTATAAGCCTTATTTAATAATTTTTTGTTCCAGAAATAAGAAACAAAAGTTAATGTAGAGTTCATGACAAATGGTTCTTTTCTTTTAAATATCCATAACTTTAATTTTTCTTGAATAATTTGGTTCCGGGAGTTTACTTCTTAGAAAAACATTGCTTTTGTTTAAAAATAGCAAAACCGATTTGTTAAACACGTTTAACCGATTCTAATATCTTCAAATGAAATACTGAGATACGCGTGTCGGAATGATCCAGATGGACAACTAGTTAAAGCAGGGTATTTTCTTTCAATATATCTAGAGCTCATGTGCTCTAAATAAGAGATACTGTTGATATCTACTAGTAGTATTAAACTGGTTTGTTAGATTTATTTTTTGAAGAAAAATGAATAAGGTTTTTGTAATTTGATATGTTTCTTGAAGAAAAGTAAATAGAGTTCTTCTATTAATAAACTGGGGTTTCCCTGAACATTAATTAGGATACTCCATGAATATAAACTTAAGAGGAGCATGAAAAACGTTGAAGGGATTTATAGAAGTAATAAATTATCACCCTTCTTTCAATTGAAAATGAACGATAGTGGGTGGTCAGTACTACTTTTGTTATAGTGTATTTCCTTCATTATTACGAAAAGACAAAAAAGCTTTTACATTTTGTGGATTTATTATTGTTCCTCTTGTATGGGTGTTCTTCGTTTTGTAAGAAATGCCATCTGTAAAAATGTCTTGACTCCCTGAGTATTTGAACTATATTATTCCCTTGAAATGTTTTAGCATTGCTTAGTTAAAGAAATGGTTAATTCTATCTGTATTTTTACACTGTTTCTCTTCTCTTTGCTGAGATGATATATATCATTTGCTTATTTCTTCATCTGATATATGTGGCGAAATCAACCCTCCTATTCGCTAGTCCAGGATACAAAAATCGAAATTACAGAAACAACGTAAAAAAGACGACCAACTTGGTTTTCAACGTATCATTTCAATACTACAACTTGCTACATCATGTAAGCACACACTTCTTTAAGCAACAACTATCTCTTTATAAGGGTTACAACTACAAAGTCATTAAAGTATCAGCCAAAAAGAAAAAAGAATAACAGGAAATAACTGGTGAGGATGCGAGGAATAAACTTCTATTGTGGGGTTGGATTGATATTGTTTTCTCTAACTGATAAATCAGTAATGCACTACAAAGCAATTAAGATATAGAATACTGATTAAAATATGAACGTTTATTTAAAGGTTGAATACACAAAAACGAGTTAAGAGTAATAATTTCGACTTATTACTTACATCGAAATTGTCCCACAATAGTATTGGCAATAGGCATTGAGATAGACTTAGTCTATGGCAAAGGCACCAGGCTTTGTTATCTGCTTGGCTGATTGTTGCAGCTATCTGAGTTTAATCAAACTATCTCCATTATTTATTCTTTACTGAATTTCTATCTAATTCCCTTTTATGGAATTACTTCTTAAAGTGGTAAGCTAATTCAAACTTCAAACGCATTATACTTAATTCTAAATATGGTAAACAAATCGCTAACTCTACTGTACGGTTCAATATAGTAAAGGTATGATTACGGAAACAATCAGTCATAATGTTCCCTTGTGCGGTTCGTGCTTTGTTGATAGAAGTCTGATGACGTCAAATTCTTTTGTCTATTGGTAAGACGATCTCTTGTCAGAAATAACAGAACTTTGAAGGGGTTTTCTTGAGCGCTGTTCGTAACAATAACTAAGGTAACTTTACAATTATTTCTCCGGCAGCACAGCCCGCCCGGACATTTAACACTTCTTCAAGATCCATGTCTCGAGGCATTTGCGTAAATAATAGCCAAAACACACGAAACAAAAGAAAAACACGATGAACAAAGCTTACCGAAAAATGACTCTAACATATAAAAGGAATGAAACTCATTTGCTATCAAACTACATGCTAATTATAAAACTTCAACGCAATGGCGAATGGCGCAGGGTTTTCCTGACACACACCCCTCCTTGACACATTACTTCTCAAGCATGAGTTTGGACTTCCAACTCGCATCCTTCGCTGCCGCTCTGGGTAATTGATTCCTCTCAAATCGTTTGGTATATGCTATCATGCAGTAATCTATCTAAACTACTAAATTTAGCAATATCAATCATGTTACTCACTCCTATAGGCTTTTCTTCTACTGTAACCAATTTACTTTCTTACTTCCAACTTCTATTTCCTCAAATTTGTCAAGATCTAATTTGTTTGGGCATTTATCTTCCTCCTTCTTTAACCATTCAGTTCCTTCCCACCAAATCTTGCTATCCTTAAAGTTGCTTGCTGTAACTCCCCTGTAACCTAAGTCTGCTGGGTTCTCATTCCCTAGGACATGCCCCCATCCCTCCTTTTTAGAGAGCTGCAACATTTCATTTACCCTGTGCTGGACAAATTGTTTCCACTCTCTATTGTTAAATACCCAATAGAGAGCAGTTTTGCTGTCAAACCAATAATGGATACTGTCAACTTTTACTTTAAATTTACGAGCCTTAACCACAGTATCCATCAGTGTTACTAGAACTCTAGCAGACTTAATTTTCAGGCAAGGGATACTAAGTTGTTTCAATGGAGCTACTCGAGATTTTGCACACAATAACTTAGTATATGTGCATTGACCGGATTCGCATACAAGGTATACCATTGCACAATATGCTTTCTTACTTGCATCTTCAAACCCATGTAACTGGTAACTTAACCCCCTATCACCCTGATGCTTATCAAGAACATACCTAGGGAAGGAAATTGTTCTTATACTCACAAGGTCTTTCAACCATAATTCCCATCTGGAAAACTGATCTTTAGGCAAGGGTTTAACCTAGCTAAACTGTTTGCATAATTTGAAGGCAAATGCTTATGCGCACCCTTCGATGGCAGTCCAACAGAATACCTTTTACCTGTGAAAATTATGTTATCAATAACACTAGCATGTACATCTTCCTTTGTCCATTTGCCAATGCTATCTAAATCCAATAATTTACTCAAGCTTGCTTCAACACTAGTACCTTCTGTGTTAGTCAAACATGAAACAGGATCAAGCAAAACATTTAAATTACAATTAATGTTAACAGAATTATTACTTTTTAGTGGTCCTGATAAAACCCTTTGTCTTCACAGTCACTGGTTCTCGAGGTCCCCTTGTATCATTTCCCCTTCCTGGAAGGCCCAAATGTAATCTGAGCATACCAGGCATCCAACCTCTAAAGTGTCATGCCTACTGAGAAGAAAATGTTGGGGATAATCTTTTTTAATATACTCAACATGAATATTTGGGATATCTGTACAGCAAATGCTTCAATCCTTACCTTTTCCTTACCATGCAAGGCTCCTAAGAAAAACTAAATGACATATCTCATCTCAATCTCAGCTTTGCCCATCCAAAAACCTCTAATTCCGATTCTTTCCCTTCTCACTGCTTGGGAACCTCATCTTTCTACTGCCTTGGCTGTTACAAAACTCTTTTGGCTACCTGAATTAAATAAAACTCTCACTTTTCCCTCTTCTTTATCATTCACTTTAGCCAAGGCAGGTTGCAAAGCTACACCCCTTTCTGAACCAGTATTACCGATGCACATAATAAACATCAAGGTCATATATTAAGAATCTCTTTTATTTGAACATGTTAAAAGATTTTTAAACGCACTGATCATCCATGCCATTTGTTCCAGACCATGTGAGCCATCAGGTGCCCAATAAAAGTTGATTCCTTCACGATCTTGCAATAGAGTAGGAGTCCAGTTATCTACTAGTTATTTACTAATTAAAAGCATGTAGTTCTCTTTAACGTTAGTGCTTTCAGGTTTGAGTGATGTGTTTTGGTTGACCCTTTTATTGCGATGAAGGCATTTTTGGTCAACTCTGATAATGGAAGGACGTAACCCATTTGTGTCCATAAAATACTTACAACCAGTTGAAACCGTTCTAAGATACTCTTTCAGCTGTTCTAACCTACCTTCTTTTTAATGAGCAAACCCATTATTAGGCGTCCTGAAACTGACATTATATTAGCCCATTTTCCCTTTTATCCACTAGTTACAGAATTTCAATTGGCCAAATTCTCTTTTTGTACAAAGCCTCAGCTTGTATTTTCAGCAACTATTAAGGAAACAGGCTTTTCAGCATTCTTTGTATGTTTATGAGCCATTCAAACAAAGCTTTGTCACTTTAGCTACTTTTGATTTAATTTCAGCTCAGGTTCCTTAAAATGTATTTGTTTGGGGAAAATCCTCTGGTCCAAACTAATCTTTGGCCAAATATTATTCATAAAGTCATTCAACAAATGTCAGGGCCTTTACTTACTTAGGATTGTTATGATTCTATATAAAACGTACATACTGCTCTAGCCAAAAAGCCATGCCTTGGGGTCTGAACAACAAATTTTCGCTTTCTGCAATCATCTCAAGTCTTTTCTTCAAAGTTTTTTTTTTCATTTTTGGTTCCTAAAAATTTTAAACCTTGAATACAAAATCCCACAATATAACTCCAGGGTACAAATTCCAGATCCTTTTCTATGCTATCGAAATAAGTCATCACAAAATTTTGCAATGCAAACAAAGCCTCCCACCAATATTGTATTTGTAAGGGGGTCAAAAAAGCCATGCTATCAAATCTAACCAAATTTTTACAATGCATACGGAGTTATGGATCGGGCTGTTTTTGTCAATCAGGTGTCACAGAAGATTTTTTCATTGTGTCTGTTCAAACTTATGTCAGTCGCTAACACCGTATTAACTGAAATGGAGATAAGAGACCTTGCCCTAAAGTTACTTTGAAGAATAGATCTTGCAAATCTGTGTATGAGGCATTTTCGTCGATACTTGTGTAGATGAGGAGAAGACCATACATTTTTACTGGCCATGTTTAGTCTTGGCGACCTTTTGAAGCCAAGAACAAAATTGTGAATTGGTAAAAAGTTTTTAGCAGGCAGAAAAGGCTATTGCAACGTCAAAGTCCCCGCATGCTGCAAAAAGGAAAGCAATATACTCTTCTTAATATCCCTCCAGTTCCTAACAGGGTCGTTTTCTGCATATCTACAATTTTCTGCTTGATCTCCAGTTTTTTAATCCATTTCCGAAATCCTTTGCTATCACTCCCCAGAACCGCTATCACGACAGGCACCACTTGTACTTTTCGAAAGCCCCAATTACATTATTACGTTGTATATTAATGTCCCAGAAAGGTTTCTCGTTATCATTTTCCATCAACCCTTCCGGGAAATGTTCATACCCAGCTCTCTTTGTGCTCCAAACCATTAATTGCGCATAAGTCACAGTGGATCTTTCTAGCAACTCCGTCGTGTCTTCTTTTATATTGTTTTTGCGCTAGCTTTTCACACTTGATAATTTAGTGCTGCACACTCTCACATTTTTTCCCAAGCATTCTACACATAAGACTGTCTACAGTTTTATCAATTTTATGTTTATTATAGTTTGTCCTCATTTCTTGTTCCTTGCAGCAATTTTCAGAGCCTCTGTTTCTATTATCAATTCACTTTTGCTGGCCAATTCCAAGTCTTCCCTTTATCTACTAAATCGGCAGTTCCTCTCACAAATTGGCAATACATATTTTTTTCAACTATTGTTGTTTAAACTCCTCCCGCCTTTGTTTTTTAAACACTTTTTTCTCCAGGTTTCCTTCTTTTTAAATGGCCTAGGTTACTTTCACACCTTTCTTCAGAATTCAAAACATATTGTCTGAGACTATTCTCTTCTGTTCTTACTACCACTCCTATACTATTCAAACCACTGCCACCTTCCTTTCGTCTCATAAAGCCTATGAAGACCACTTTTTGGGTGGAATGCACCATACCTTGTCATCAATTTTTTTAGTTTTCTTCTCAAACTTTTTTAACTCACTGTCTCTCCACTCAATTATTCCCTCCGTATCTAAAAATTGCTACTTCCCAGGTGTTGATAGCTATTATCTTATTTTTTCCGTTTAATTTGGATTTCAAAATTAATCACAGTCTCCTCACATACTCTTTTATTGTCTTGTCTTTCAGCTTATCTTCTTTGATTTTGTCTAGCTCAATTATTCCTAGCTATGTATAACCTTCCTCTTGAACCTCCTTAATTATGTCCCCATTCGGAAAATCTCTACCTTCAAACCTGGTAATGTCACCCCTCTTCATAATCAACATACCACATTTTTTTAATTCCAAATTCCATGCCTGTATCCTCATTAAACAGATTGACCGTCTATAGCAAGTCAATTTGGCCCTCATTTTTGCCATAGAGTTTTATTTCATCCATAACAAGTAAATGATTTAGGGTCACTTTTTTTCCATGTCATTTATGTACTGCGTTCACTCCTCTGAGGATAAGAAAGATTGGTATCATACATAGTACAAAGAACAATGTGGTAAACTGTCACCTTGAAAGATTCTTTGCTTCACCTCTGCATCTCCCATTTCTTCCCCATTAGGAGAAAGAGATAGCTTTCACTTTTCCATGCTTTTCCATAGAAATTCTCTGACGTTTTTTGCTATTCCATACATTTCCATGCACTTCTCTATCCAGCTATAAGGGACAAAATCATGGGCCTTTTTTAATCAATCCACGCTATAGCTAGATTTGTGTGCCTTTCCTTACAATCTTTTAACACTATTTTGTCGATTAATAATTGATCTTTTGCCTCACGACTCTTGCGTCTGCAACCCTTTTGTTCTTCGGGCAACAACTTTTCTCTTTCCAAATATCCATACATTTCCTCAGATATTACTCCAGTCATCAGCTTATACATTATTAGGTGGCACGTAACTGAGGTGTAACTATCATCAACATTTCTATTTGAAATATCCTTTCGGAATAGGATGGTGTGGCAATACGTCATCCACTTGGGAAGACAATGTTCCCCGATTATTATCTTGTTGAACTGTTCAGCAATTTGTCGTGCAAGTTTCTAAGGTTTTCAACCCCAAACCCCTGTACCCTATCTTCTCCTGGCGCTTTTCAATTGGGCATCTTTCTGTACTGCTTCTTCACCATTTCGGATGAAATTCTGACGCCATCTTGTGAGTGCTGCTCACTATTCAGTTCTTCTGTTATTTCCTTCCGCCAAATGGTCTTCCTATTATGCTCATTTTCGACATTCCCGATCTCCCCCCAAAATCTCTCTCCACGGCATTAGGCTCCTCGCCCGTTCTAATACCACCTCCATTTAACTCAGTATTGACTTTCTTCTGAACAACATTAAATAATATATTTGTCTGAATTGTTTGATTCTTGACTCATATCCTTAAATTTTTTCACTTTTCGCAACCATTCTTTGTTTCAATTCTTCCATTACAGTGTTTAACCCTTTTTCTTTCACTCTATATTTTTCTTCTAGCTTCCTCAGTTTAAGTGTTTCCTTTGTATCTAGTTGCCCCTTCGTTTTTCTATCGAGTAAACTCACATCATGGTTCAGCCTTTTTATAGCATTTTTGATCCTTCTCTTCCACCTAGACACCTTCTTTTGACTCCTTTCAAATGTCTTTTACCCTTATTTACTTGTAACACATATACTCGCGACTCTTATTAAGTTATTCGTTTCAGTGATGTTTCTAGTTTTTTTTTGTATGGTAGCTTCATTAACATTCTCGTTTTGTTTGTTAAGAGATTTCTTACCTACTTTTTTAAAAGATGTGACATTACAATCTTTTCCTTCTCTCAGAATTTCACTGAGCTCATTCATAATTTGCTTTTGTTTCTGGTTTATGTCGTTTTCCTCTACTTCTCCTATCTCTATCTCATTTTGGGGGTTAATTGTTTCATTTCCTAAATCAATTTCATTCCAATCCTCGTCTATGGCTCTCTCTCTTCTTCCAACACTTTATTTAATTTCGTGCTTTTTGTTTGTGATTCATTTTCTATTCCCCTTATGATCATTTCTATTTCTAGATCCGATAATCATCCATTTACTCTAATACTTGACCATAAACACGTTGCTCAATTGCTTCAAATAAACTTCAGCCTTTCCACTTGTGGAACATTCTTTGTCTGCATTCTCTAACAGGTTTACCTTCTTCATTAAAGGGTTTGCTACGATAGTAGCATTCCATAACGATCCCGATTTACTTCTCTAACCTGCGAGACATGACTGACAAAAACACCAAAGCAGATGAATTCAAAACAATCACAAACAAGATTGGGAAATGGGTGGAATAGCTCAGAAACTTGAGTTACAAAGAACAAACTGAAAAGTCGGATGACGTATATAAGGAGCGGAATCTTGAAAAGTTGTTCAAACTTTGTAAAGAGTCGAGTTCAAATTCAAAACCAATAGAACAGACATGCCCTGGCTTAAAAGACATTGAACGTTGAACAGATGCAAAAAATGAGCATCAAAATGTGGGAACTGATTTTTAACAGACATGTAAAGAATGACCACAATCACTGCCTTCTACAAGAACAAAAGGAAGAGAAAAGACTGAAAGAACTACAGAGAGCTGAGCATAGGGAGCATACTTCTTAAGCTGGCAATGGCAATTATTCCTGAACGAATACGATCTTGGTACAACAAACAACTCCTTCTGAACCAAAACGGATTTCTTGAAAACTTCGGTTGCCCTGACGCAATTTTCTCTCCAAATTCAATCCAAAATATCGCATCCATGATGAACAAAGAAGTACCTGTGCTCTATATTGATTTGACTGCTACGTATGATTGGTGAGTTCAGAAATAGATATTTCATACCATTTTCAACCAAATCAATCCAGCTGACGAGATAATGATCAACTGTGTAAAAATCATAAAAGAACTGTACAAGAGGACTGAATTGACCATGAGAATAGAAACAGACTATACTGAAACGACATCGGGTGTGCGTCAGGGAAAAACAATGAGTCACCAAATCTCTTCAACTTATTTCTTGATTATATAATGCGCATATTCAATGACCATGCTTTCAAATTACGACTTGGCATTTCATTTAAATCTCGGATAAAAGATCAAGCTAGAGATCGCAGTAATAAAACAGCATATCGAGGAGAAATGAGTTACCTGTGGATTGGTTATGCAGATGATCTCGCAATAATAGCAGAGACAATAGAACTCCTGCAAGAAGCTGCAGACATCCTGAAAGCCCTTCTACAACCATTTGGCTTAGTCATCAGTATTTATACGGCCAAGACCATGATTCTCAATTGGAGAGGAGCGGAGTGCCCAGAAAGCATCATCACCATCAATAATGTACCCAACTTGACAGACGGATTGGTATGGTCCATGCCAAATTCACAGAAATGAAGAAATTCTTCTGTAATTATTATCTTAAACTGCACATCAGGATGAAGTTTTACAACACCTATATCAGAAGCAGGCTTTGCTTCTCTTGTGAAACATGGACCCTAACAAAAACATAGTATGAGCGTTTAGAAAGACTGCATGTGCAGTTTCTGCGACGTCTGGTCCGAGGAGGAATGTCAAGGATGTCTTCTTGTAATGAGATCAAGACGACTAAAGAGGCATTAAAAGAAGGGATTGAAGATGAAGAACAGACAAGGATCAACTGGGCGTGGAAACACACAAATGAAAATATTCTTACAATATGTCATGCAGAGACATTTCAACACTACATCGAGAAACAGAATGGCAGATGGATTGTACACGTGGTACGAGCATCGAGCGAATGATTCACAAAGAGACTCGTGTTTGTGGATGAGAAATACATGAAAGTCGGGTACCATCATAAAACTGTGTATGAGCAAGTGATAAGTAAGGCCCAAGAAGAATAGGGCTTATTAGTGGAAACCTTTTTGAGAAACTGCATAAAGACAAAGACTGTTGTTGGTCAATCAATTTAATTAATGATGCCTTTGCTGCAGTACTGGCTTAATAGGCTAAGACGTATGCATGTATGTATGTATTGCATCAACGATTTTAAATTCAACCTGTCCAGTCATTTACTTACAAGAAGATTCGTCGGTTATTGTCGCTATACGAAATCGATACGACCTTGATAAACAAAACTGTGACAGTTAGATCACAAGTTTTGTTCCACAATGGCAAAACATGCACCAAAGACGAAATATATTTCACATCAGATATTCGTATAAAAAGCTGTGGGCTTTAGTCTACCATCGAGTATGTAAGAACAAACTAAACAATTTAGAGATCAATATCAATGAACTCAAAAGACGCTGAAACGAGACCATTATAAGTTGAAATACACGATAAGAACATCAATATTGACATATTGGTGGGGATGCCGAAGCAATTACTGCACTATCTACGACAAAGTCATAAACTTAAGGAAGATGGCTGATGAGGATGCATACAGAAGTCGATTCCTGACTTTACAAATACAATGTCTTGTCATCAAATTTCCTGTTAAAAATGCCAAGTACCTTTGCCAAACTCATGGCACAAATGAAGCATTAGACTTCCAAAAGACATTTTCTCATTGCTTTGTAATGCACTGATTTTCTCACTTACCAATAAGAAAATCTTAAAATCCTGGAATGTCTTCGTCGTTAAGAAATTTTACCGCTATGCAACAGGAAACCTCAATCACAACATCATATACAGAACTCTTTAGCCAGCCAACAACGATAATTCTGCTATCATAATTCAGTTCTCAAGTAAATCTTCTGTCACTTCTTCTAATCGAAGATCAAACAAAAGACTGTATACCTTCAAGTCGTGTGATTATAAAGAACAAAAATATAACAACTTTAAAAAAGTTTTATTAATAAGAACTTAAAATTTCAGCTAATAATTGTTAAATTCTCGTCTTTTGGATTCTATAGAAAGAATAAGAAAAGATATTCTGTTTAAAAATGATGATTACTATTATTATTGTCATTATTATTATAATTACTATTATTATTTTTCAGTCATTTTCTTTTAATTTGCTTCTTGTAGATCAAGCACAGGGTTACTACCAGTGACCTAGGATCAATGAAATAGGAGTAATGTAATGTAAAAATCATTTTGTTTTGTATCCTATTTGTATAAAAATAGAATGTGTTTAAAAGTATAAAAACACTATAAAAAGGTTATGTATAAAAATGGAAGTATAAAATGTTTGTACAAAATAGTTCCATTTAGTAGACAGTTTACGAACATCAAATAACAGTTGACAGTAAAACAAATATTTGTAGAACAAATGGTTATTCAAATAGAAAGCGCTCTTCTCAAAATATGTGTAGTATTACTGAGGACTATTATCTGGACTTCGTTTAGTAATGGTTCTCCTAGAATTGTCTTCAGGTAATCAGTGGTTCCTTTCTTTATTAGGCCTCGGGCACCCACTACTACTGGGATGGTCTTTGTTTTCAGGTGCCACATCTTTTCAATCTCAATCTCCAGGTCTTTGTATTTGGATAATTTCTCAAACAACTTAGCAGAAACATCCTTATCGGATTGTAGACTAATATCAAAGAGTAAGGTGTTATTATTATTGTTATTATTAATATTATTATTTATTGTTATTATTTTTATTAATGTTATAGTAGTAACAGTAATAGTAGTAGCAGTAATAGTAGTAGTAGTAGTAGTAGTAGTAGTAGTAGCAGTAGCAGTAGCAATAATAGTAGTAATAGTAGTAGTAGTAGTAGTAGTAGTAGTAGTAGTAGTAGTAGTAGTAGTAGTAATAGCAGCAGTAACAGTAGTAGTAATAATAGTAGCAGTAGCAGTAATAGTAGTAGTAGTAGTAATAGTAGTAGTAGTAATAGCAACAGTAACAGTAGTAGTAATAGTAGTAGTAGTAGTAATAGTAGTAGTGGCAGTAGTAGTAGTAAATAAATACTTCAAAGACATTTCTAATTATGCTCCTGTTATATAGCGTATCTATATGTTTAACATTAGATCTGTGAAACCAGGGATTGCGACTCTTCAGCTATTATGACAAATTACCATTTCATTTAAAGACAAACTAGTGACATAATGCTTTTGTTATTTCACAAAATCATTTATTTTGTTGTTGTTGTTATGCTTAAGAAATATACACGGTATTAAGCCACTAAGTGTACGTAACGGTAAAGAAAAAACATAAAAACGTTAAACCGAGAGGCAAACGTTTAATGTAGACCAAAAAATGTAGACCAATAAAAACAAAAAAGATGCCAGGGAGTTTTACAATCTATTTGTTCGAGAGTAAAACGTTCATTCATGGAGAGATTTATTGCAATGAGGGACAAAAAATGTTCAAGTATGAAGTCGTTGAGGGAACACAAGCTGCAACAAACTGAGCATGTAGAAGCAAATAAAGCTTCTCATAATACTTCCCATGATAACGTTTATGAAAAAGACTAAGACAAGCGAATTTTATTGGTGAGACACAGTTTGAATAGCAGCTCGATTAAAATCAAGCAAGTTACAAACACGTCTCTGACTCTATCACAAACATCAAAATGAAATGGGGAAGCTTCTGCCCAAAACTATTCTATAGAAAGACTGAGGGATGTAAGGGCTCAGTCTTTCAGCCACTGAAAAACAGCACTTCCATTTTTTACAGCATTAACAGAAACCTGCTACTTCCTTACATATTTTCTGACATCCTGAAGGTCAAACTCTCAATCTTATGCAAGTTTGACCTGTTCTTGATAAGTTAATTTCTGTCCAATAACAAAGTACAAGGGAGTATTATCAACATAGACTTTACTAAATTGAAGTAAATGTAGCCGGAAGATCATCGATGAAAAAAAAAGAGAGCAAGACCAATAAAAAGAACCTTGAGTAACGCCAACATTCAGTATAACACGCATTTTACTATATGAGAGAAAGAACTGCATTATACCAGAGCCCTTTCGTCAAATAGGTTATCAAATACGCTTGATTCCTGTGACAACTACTTCAAGAAATTTAAGAAAATAGCCAATTAAATTATCATGTGCTTCAAATATATTTATTTCTTGTTCTTCAAATAACATAATATGCAAAAATTATTCAACATTTGTATATAATACTATGTATACTACAGACGCCACTACGAGTTGATTTTCGAGCTTCTGGTGGTGGCATGTAGTTTGTTGTTTGCAGGATGCCTTACATTAAACAAACGTGCTAAATAACGTGTGAAAACAAAAACATTTAATAAAATCCCTGGTTTTACAGATTTACTCCAACAAACCTCAGTTTTTCTGTAGTTATTTTTTCCACTTCGCTAATAGCCTTACCAGGGCAACAACTATGCCTTCTTAAAATTTTAGCAGCATCTCATGAACTCTGAAAACTATTTAAATTTTTTTATAGTAAAACTCAGAGGCCTGTGTTCTGTTGATCTTCGCTTACTGTGCACATTAGTTTGTGCATTGCCTTTCGTTACCAGCCTTTCTTCTGACCTTCACCTTCCTCCATTGCAGGACACTCTGATCTAACCTTGATTTTTGTAAACTTAGAAATTAAAAACCATGTTGCTTAATGTATTCAGTGGTTTATACTTTACAGATTTTGCCTTGGTCTGGTAGGAAGTCTGTCTTGCTTTAGATTCTTTTGTGTAAAAAGAGGGGACAAGTAACGATAAATAAAGACAATCTTGCTCAGGAGAGACCCCAAACCTATACAGGTCCCCAAAATGACCACCTTAGCTTTATCTTCTTTGTTGTTTTCCTATTTCGCTTTGCTACTTATTAAAATTGTTTCAGAGGCTTTATTTAATTATCGGTTACCAAAGAGAATTGAAATAAAAGGTGATTAGACTGTGGTTGTTATGATAGTGTGATGCTACTAGTTTCTTTTGTGTTTGCATACTTTAGTTCAAAACATACTGTTCGACCAGCTCTGTCATTGACATTGTTGGAGTAAAGGCTGATTATGAAATTTTGGTCGTTAACAAGGAGCTATTGAAATAATCTCTCTCTTTGACGGGATGGTCATTGCTGATCAGCCGTGGCACTCTTCACGAATCGACGCCATAGATCCCGGGTCTGCGCCAGTCGGAGCAACTCTATCATGATTATGTTTGCGATGTCCTTCACATTATCTGACATTCTTGTCTTCCGTCTCCCGCGTCCTCTTTTCCCAGGGATTATACCAAAGAGCAAATCTTTCGTCAGGCTGTCTGTTCTGGCCACGTGTCCCAAAAATCGCATTTTACGGTCGTTGATAATGTTGATCAGTCTCCGACATGGTCCGATTTTCCCAGAACCCAATCGTTCGTACGTCTGTCCATCCAACTTACTTGAAGAAGTCTACGGTAGCACCATAGTTCAAAAGAAGCGATTTTCTTCTTGTTAACTGTTTTCAAGACCCAACACTCTGCCCCGTATGTTGCTATTTGGAATACCAATGCTTGCAGCAGTCTTTTTTTTTGTACATTGTGTGATGGATCTGTCTTTCCAGGTATTGGTTAGTGAAACCATTACAGTCTTTGCCATTGCAATGCGCCGCCTTACTTCTTTGCTGTCGTCTACTTTATTTGTGAAAAGTGCACCCAGGTAGTTGAATTCTTCAACAACTTCAACAGTTTGATTGTCCACAGTTAGACTTTCATCATTTGGTGTCTTATTTACTTTCATAACCTTTGTTTTGTTGACGTTAAGAAAGAGTCCTGCTGCTTCACTAGCAATTTTTACCTTGTTGGTCAAGTCTTGCAGTTCCTGCATAGATGATGCAACTAGAACGACATCGTCAGCATATCTCAGGTTGCTGATTGTTCTCCAGCCAATTTTGATTCCCACTTGGTGATCTTCGAGTGTTTCACGAGTTATTTGTTCGGCATATAAATTAAAAAGGTAGGGTGACAGAATGCATCCTTGTCTGACGCCCTGGCCGATTTCAAAGGAGTCTGTCATCCGTGACTTGTTCTTACTGTTTCTTTTCTGAGATATATACAGGTTCCTGATTAGATCAATTATATGCATGGGAAATCCCATATCTGTCATCACATTCCAGAGGACTTGATGTATAACTGTGTCAGAAGCTTTTCGACAATCGATGAAACAAAGATAGACATCTGTTCCTTGTTCCCATATCGCTGTGCATAATTTGTGGAAATATTGGATGAGGTTGCTGCCCCAATTCTCCAAAAGTTCAGCTGGAAGATCATCTATACCTGGAGATTTTCCTGGTTTCAAGTCTCTAATAGATTTTTCAACTTCTGAGTATATTGGTAGGGGTTCATTTCCTTGGTCCATTCGTGCATGTTGGTTGACTGGTTGGATGTTTGATTTCTTGTATAGGTTTTCACAATATGTCTTCCAACGCTATCTAACCTCTGGTCCTTCAGTAAGTATTTCTCCATTCTGACTTTTCACGGCATCGGTTGATGGCTTAAACTTTCTGGTCAGAGTTTTCACAACGCTGTACAGGTCCTTGGTTGAGTTGGTGACTGATTTGTCTTCCAATTGCTTGCATTGTGCATCAATTGCTTGTTGTTTGTCTTTTTGCATCATTCTCTGGACGACAGCATTCTGTTCTTTGTAGGCAGCCCTGTTTTCTGGTTTGGAGAGGCCTCTTGCTTTGATCGCTCTTCTCTTTTCTACTTCCTTTAGTGTTTCGTTGGAGATCCATGGGTACCTCCTCTTTTTCTTTTTCGGGATTTTCTCCTTGGCAATTTTTAGTTCGGTGGTCTTGCCTATTTCCCACAATTCGTTCGGACTTTTCTCTTCTTCGCATCTTAGCAACTCTTCAAACTTATTTTCTACACAAACAGCGTACTCCTCATCTATCCAGGAGGTATCAAACCTCAGTGGTGATAGGGGCTTTTTCATCTTTTTAAGCCTTACTCTGCATTTCGCCACAAGAAGCTGGTGGTCGCTATTGCAGTCAGCTCCCGAGTAGGTCTTGACATTCTTTACGCAAGCTTTCCAGTTTTTGATGATCATAATATAATCTATCTGGTTTCTTGTTTCTCCATCCGGTGATTTCCAGGTGTAGAATCGCCTTGGATGATGTTGAAAACAGGTATTGATAATCACAAGGTTGTTGATTTTGCAGAAGTCAATCAGTTTACTTCCTCTATCGGTTATGATCCCAAGTCCAAATTGTCCATGAGTTTCGCTTTTCACGGTCGCTTTCCCAACTTTGGCATTTGCATCTCCCATGACGATCTTTACATTTCGATTAGGGATTTTGTCAATGACCTCTTGTAGCTGGTTGTAGAAATCATCAATCTCATCATCGGTGGCTGTGGATGTAGGCGCATAGAACTGAACTATGCTGATGTTATGGGGTTTGGCCTTTATCCGTACTGTAATTATCCTGTCATTCACTGGGTTGTAGCCGATTAGACTATTGGTAACTTCGCTGGTGAGAATGATGCCAACACCGTGACTGTATCCGTTATCCTTGCCAACGAAGAGTACAGTATTGTTGTCCGTTGCTTTGAAACTGCCTCGATTGTTCCAGTTGGTTTTAGACAGCCCAAGAATTTGTATGTTGTTTTCTTTCATTTCATTGCAGACTGTGCTCAATTTTCCCGCTTCCTTCATCTTTCTAACATTCCAAGTATCGATTCTGTACTGTTTTCGTAGGTTCATCCTTTGTTTTCTTCCAATAGCATGCTTAACATCACCAGTCTGGTTGCTCGCTGGGCAACGCGCTCCTTGGTTACCCGCTCGACGAGCGATACGGTATGGTTTAGTTTGAGGTTGTCGATTCATGAGTTGTGTTGTCAGGAATTGAGGTTAAGCAAAGTAGAAGCTCCAAGGGTCTTCCTTTGCTCGCAGTTTCTGGTACTCAGGAGGCTTACCCTTGCCGTTTTCCTGGTTGGACCTGGATTTCGCCAAACGTAAAGTCCACTGAGCCGCTCACACAGTTGCACCGTAGGCGGCTCTGTAGACTATCCGCCGCCCTGCTGCCAGCAGCTTCACCGTAACCCTGGCACGGGGAGCTTATGGGTTACTATCCTTGCTCAAGGGAACTCCAGGGTGCAGTTTAATGTCGTACCCAGGACAATTGAAATAATATCACATGCAAATTAGAGGTAGATTATATTTACTTATACCTTTGTATGAATTCACTTAATTTGTTGGTGGTGTTTTACCTTTCGCCAGTGTCTCCTGTTCAGACAGTTTTTTGTTCAAACCTATGGCTAAATTCAATATTTCCGTATTCACTATGGTATCAAGCCACCTCTGTTTTGGTAAGTCTTGTTTTCTGGAAACACCTAGTTTCAACTTAACCAGCCTTTGGATGTCATATTTCTCGTCCCTTCTACTGACATTGCCAAACCAATACTTTTTTGTCTTTCTAATTATGGATTTACTTTGGATAGACCTTCAACTTCTTTATTTTTAATAAGCTCCTTCTTATTTTTGCCATACATGTAGCCTAAGTTATGCATTGTTGCCTCTATCTTGTTCTGTAACTTATGCGTGAAAGACCAAGCCTATGAAGCATACAGAAACGTAGGTTTTATACATACTTTTAGATCAGGGCTTAAAATAAAAATTTAATTAAATTTATGAGCATCATATTAGGGCACAGCAACTTTTTAGTGGGGATTAAGACATTAGCACGACATTACCAATAGTTTTTGTATTGGAGATAAATATTCGAAAAAAATCAAGTTAAGGCATTAACTGATTATTCATAAGTTACTTCAGATGCATTTCTGTTGAAATATTTCTTGTTTTCTTTTTCCTTACCACATGCAGTGTATAGTTGCAGGTACCGTGAATCAGTTTACCTGAAATTTAGTAAAATATTTGTGGTATCAATTCAGCGACTATTTTCTTTATGTTTTAGTTTAATGACTTTGTGAAGCTTCACAAGAAATATTACCTAAAGGTAGTTGGTGGGCAGAGCGTAATACCCATGACAACGGTACAATTGTCACGAAAATCATCAAGAATGGGCCAAGTACCAAACAATTTAGTGACAGCCAAGTACTTCTTTGCAAGCTATATGATGGAAAGCAGTCCTTTCAAGGTATAAAGTTTTAGCTTAATTACACTTTAATTATGACAAATTAACAAAATTATCTTCCTTGATTTGGTTTAGTTTTGTATACTCATTTTATTTCTCTTGGTAATGAAAGCAGCTTCATTAATTTGATTAATTCCAAAGTATTTTGAGCTCTAACAAATATAGGACATAATTCTCAAAATGCACCTAGCACACTGTAGAAATATTCGATAAAAATATAAGAACTAGAAAGTAAGCGCAATGTGTTGGAAAAAAGGCATCGATTAATGGTTCAAACTAATACAGCCTTTTTGGTTAGATATTTTAAAATTTGGCTCTACCGACGGTCGCCTTATTCAGTAACTTACGAGTTTTGTCATTTTAGAATATTTTACAAATGTAGTCTTTTATTGTTACTATACAGGCAGTATACTCATTGTCAAAAAGGCATAGAAGCGGCAACTAACATAACAAACTAGCTACATCAAATTGAACTACATTATGTACATGAGTTGATGATTTTTTGTTTATTTTTTGTACTGGATACTATTTCCAATGTGTACAAAGAGAAATCCTGATATTATATCTATTGACTCAGGAAAATTATTAATATCACTGAAGTTACTATATTTTGTTTTGTACTATAAGAAAACTCAAATTTAGAAAAATGTTCACTAAAAAATAAAGAATGGTCTTGAAGTTAATGTTTATCCATTATGCTTTGGATCATTGGGAACTATAATGAAAGACTGTAGACGAAATGTTAATATATGGCGTAAATATAGACAAATAAAAAAGGAGGTAATGAAATGGTTTTCTATCTGAAGCATTATTGAAGCAAATAGCATGGAGAGAAAGAGGGTAAGGAGATTGTTAATGCGGTGGAAGAAATAACTAAAATAAATAGACATAGTCCTCAACTCTAGCCTCGAAAACAATTCCTTAATTAGTGCTTTTCAAACAGCAGTATTATACACAGTATTTTAACAAAGCTAAATTAATTTGCTTTGGTTCCAAGAAAAATAAGCATTTATTCTTATTATCAAGTAGTTACACACCATCTAGTGATGGATGGGTGAAAAAACCCACATTCAGCGCTTAGCAACAAGCCAGGTTAGTTGAATGCATGCACGTGTACTGTAGTTACAAGAGTGAGATGAAATAGTAACCAGATAAAATGGCAACATCACTTCAACCTTGCACGTCCTGCCTGGTATTACAGCATTGAATTCAGACTGGATATTTGTTATTGCCCTGTTGGGTGTCAAAAACAACAATACATAGGCAAAAAAGCCATGTTGTTATGTATGCCAAAGGGCATTATTATTATTATTATTATTATGTACATTTTTATTTTTAATACGGTTTGATACAGTTGTTCGCCGGGCCACACCCAGTGACCTAGGGCAAACAAAGGTTTTGAGAGTTTTTACGAACATCAAAAATAGAGGATTATTGCAAAGTTTGTATAAAAA
>RDPX01000001.1:280887-331059 GCA_003991215.1 Morbakka virulenta | reverse complement strand
AGGAAGTGATAAGGATGGATCTGAAAGAAAAAGGTGTCAGCAGAGACCTGGTGAAGGATAGGATAACTTGGAAGTCAATTTCAAGAAATCGTCCAACACATGCTAGCATGTAAAACGGACGTTAAACCGAATATGATGATGATGATGATGATGATGATGATGTTCTGATTTAAGGACGGTGGAAGGAAGGAACTTTAGGGAGCTGCATCCCACCCAATTTTTACCCTTGAGATATTTCAACTAGTAGTACTAAAGCATGAAAATTTTGTTGTTGTACCAGTAACAATAAAAAGAAATCGAATCCTAAAAAATTTGCATTCAACGCCTACCATACTGAAACCACGTGAGGTTTATTAGATCTCAGTTCCCTAAAATGAAATTTGTTCCCATGTAGGTGGAAACAGATCCTTAAGCTTCCATAAAAATTTGTGCAATAACCAGGCAAAAGTCCCCTTATGCAATATACTAAGAAAATTTATCTTTTGGTTTTAGTTCACTCTTTTTGACTGTTACTTTTCTTAAAAAGGTATTCGAGTGCCCTCTTTTTGAGCATCATTCATAGCAAACTGTCATTTTATCCCCTTTTTAATGGTCTTGAGTTACCTGTTTATGCCTGTTAGGATAAAAAATATTACCTGTAAGTTTTTATATAATATTTAATAACTCTCTTAATACCGAGAGTTGAGTCTTTGTTTGAAAACAGGAATATTTATTTTTCCAGTTTTAATATAACCAACAACAAAGAATGTAATCAAAGAAATTACAGAGTTTTTTCTTTCTCTTCCATGCACTGTACCAATGACAAATAAAATTATTTCAATTATAATGATGTATTAAACTTATTATTAGATACCATCAGGTGTAAATGTTGTAGGAGAAATGTAAAGAATAGCTACAAAGAGAACTTTTAAGGCATTTTTTTTTTAATTTCTTTCTTTGCTAAAGAGTTAGTCACAGCTAATCTAAGTGATTACTTACAGAACAAAACACAAAAAAGATAACTGATAATGTAAGGAATTAACGAAGAAAACCAATGGACTGACATTTGTTTTAAATTTCTAAATTTGACATTAACAAGCAAAAAGTAACAGCTGCATTATCTTTGCTAGTCCTTACTATACAAGGAAGTGTTTTGCCAAAAATGTCAACGACTGGTCAATAAGTGCAGGCAGAATAAATTCAAAGAGGTACGTTGCAAATACATGCATTGCCCAAAAATGTTTTATTTTTTATTTTTAATCCGAGCGAGTGAAGACAAAATTACAGGCAAAATTGGCATTTCTCTTATTGGTTTTAAAAAAATGCATGAAAAGGGGGGCTTTTCATTTTCAACAAAGAAAAGTAAATCTGCTTTTAATAACTCAAAGGTCAGTTTAATCCGTATAGTGGACTGGCTTACCAGTTTGGCTCCGGATTTCTTTGGACCATAATAAAAATTTGCATGGTATTTGATGTGATCAGGATAGTTACATTTCTGCCCGTTGACAAATTTTTCCGACTCTAAAATGGATAATATTTGGTTAAATGTTTCAAAAATGGCTGATCTCTGTATCTCGATGACTATTTTTCGTATGAAGACACTCAATCCCTCGTTTTGATAAGACGACCAACTTTTCAATTGCATTTTATTAATCTGAAAGCTACAAGACAACACGATATCGCTTAAAATGTCTTTTCATAGCTGAAGTTCTCGAAAATGGCTAATTTTTATACTTTGATAACCTTTTGATGTATGAAGCTGTTTGACCCTTTGTTTTAATCAGAAAATCTTCATTCGTATTGTTTTTTTAAACCGAAAGCTGTCAGGTCACTGGACATTGCTCAATATGGCATCTTTTAGCAAAATTGTTTCCAAAAGGAGAAGAACTAAAGAGAAGATAGAGAACAGGATATAACAAACGTTTATGTGCAATATAATGATTTTTTTTTAAAATGCAAACAAACACAAAAAAAGAACAAAAGACTGTTAGATTTAGTGAATATTTAACTAATTTTTAAATTAGCTAATTAGGCCAACCATTCGTAAAATCAAAGTTACATCCACATACTATAAGATAAGAATTAAAACAGGGCTGATGATCATTTGTATAAATAGAAAAGGTTTTACGTACAAGACTAGAAAATCTACTTGCAAGTGAAAACAATCAAGCAAAAATCTAATAAATTTCAATGTTGTAATATTTTTTAATCCTCTTAGCCTTTTAATGATGAATTCCGCTAGTTGAGCTGTTACAAAATCTTAGAGGTATATCGAATTGAGCCATATTTACAATTTCCATAACATCCACAATAAGGAAATTATCGTAGAGATTTAGGTCCACATTTTGATATACGCCTTGCTTCTGAACAGGAACAAGTCGTAATCAGTTTCAGAGTATTGTTGTTAATATTACGCCATTTTGGCACTATACGTCCTCTGTTCATTGGCGTACACCCAAACTATAAGAGACGTGGAAGATCACCATTTCCAGCGCACTGAAATAAAATCCATCTTCCTTCGTATGTCGCTCTTGTGAAATGCTGAATTAAACAGCTTTAGATGGTAATAGCAGGAGGAGATTTCTGTAAGTAGAATATTCAGTCCCTAAAATGAAAAACATCGATATCATCATCTGATCCAATACCATAATAAACGAATGAAATAAACTTTTCCAACACCAATACTTGGTCAAGGGAGAGAGTATCATATTTTTGGCTAAGTTGTTAAGGTTAAAGAAGTATGGCATATCCTGTCATTACGTGAAAAAGTGGTAGGACTATTCCGAGGGCCAGTTAAATTAAGTTGATATCGTATGCTGTACCCTTTTTTGCTGCTATTCAACGACAAACGTCAAGTAGTTGGGTTTTTTTGTCTGTTGCTAAGAAGGAGTAGGATCACGTTAATGTCTACAGTTCTAACTACACCAATACCATTAGAAATGCAATGAAGGGCCTGAGTTACGAGTTTCTAATCAGCCTCTTCAGTTGAATTTGGCAAAAGAGTGACACCGGTAACAAAGCCTTTTAACATAAGACAATATACTTTCGTCTTTTGTAATGACAAATTTTAACTTCCAGAATATTAAAGGAAAAATTTCCCACCTAAGGAAGTGTTTGATCGATGCTTATTATTACTGACTTCAAATGTTCTTTGAATTAAAATTTAAATTTTGCGTCCCTGTCAAAATCAACTGTATCAGCTGTCCCTCTGTCATCCCTTTTTTGGTTCTTTAAATTATCTTCAAAATAATTATCGCATATGATATTAAATCTATTATAGTCAGTTGAAAGATTAATGATATTTTTAAAAAGTTCGGCTGCACGATTTTCAAACGACGTTGTGTCACATGGATTTCTCATCAAAGGACTTAGTTCAATGAAAATAGTTGAAGATGAGGTTATCACTGGTACTGTACACTTGTCAAATGTATGGAGTAGAGCTGATTTTGAGTTTTGGTATGTTCTTGTATCGTCTATAGACAGAATTTGAAGGGTTCCAAACACTTTTGCATTGAAGAGCCATTTCGAACGTTGTCTTTTGCAGGAAATTCCTCCCCCAAAAATAAGTAAAGAAATCTGTGTATAAGCGTTTAACAAAAAGAAACTGTCGAAGTTTCCGTTACGTTGATGTTTTTCCACTTTGGACATCAATAGTCTGTCCTTCAGAAATAACTTCTATTGAGCTAAAGCAACAACCTTTAGCTGTTGACTTTTGCAGTAAATGTCGTCGTCAAACACCACAACAGTGTTGTTGACTGTTGTAAATTCATCAAGCTCAAATGGGTTTACAACAAAATCTTGATTCACGTTTTTCACGTCAGAGTAGAAACCTCACTGAAACCTTACGATTTATGATTCTTTTCTTTGTTTCAGGCTGGGGCTCGAATAAACCTTTAAACTTGTTGATCATTTGTGCTAGATCAGGGGCATATAACACCCACCTGTGGAGAGGTGCTTTATGAATTTGATTTAAGAGATTTACACTGGCACAAATGTCTTTTATGCCTTTGGTGTTCTGCTTATGGAGTTAACCCAGTCCCATTCGTGAGAAAGGTGTTCTCGTTTCCAAAAATGAAAAGTGACCTTTTATAAACTTACTTAATATGTCAGGACAAGTGCTTTTTTAACTTAATCAAATCAAATCAATAAACTGTAGCATAGCAGAAATAGTTGTATTGTGTAGCGCAAAGTACCATTTGAGACATTTGTACAAGGTTTGAAATTGAAGCTTGAAATTGAAGAGAGATAGGAATTTGCAGTTGGAAAGTAAAGATCATTCTCCATTAGTGTGACATTTGTCTTGGCTAACTCTTTTCATTTACCTAGTTTATGATAGCAGTTTACTGCCAGTTACGAATGGGCTTCTTTCACCTTTAAGACCATTGCCATTGATAAGCGTGCCGTGAAAAACAGTCCCTGCTGAATACCTGTTCCGAAAGGGGGTGTGGCAGTTGAACCTCTGTAGATTTAGCAGGGACTGGCAGAACAGACACATCACCAGGTATATATTTCTGAGTGATAAATTGTGATAAATCGATTCCTTGTAGATTGTAATGCAGTGATAGTGTGATTCACCTAAAGTACTATTCTTGTGGATTGGATGCATGACAATTTGTAGTACAGGAATAGAATTATCTGATTACATTTTCGCAGAATTATGCTTCGATTTCGGAAGCACAGAAAATCTATCTCATCATGCACAGCTTTTTTAAAACAAGCTATTTTCTTCCTTTTTCTTAACTTAAGAACGTTTGCAAATTCTGGTAATGATTCTGACTATCTCATTTAAGAGCCTTCCCACAACTACTTGTTAGTATCGACCTGGTATAGGAGACATCGTGTTCAGTCCCATTTCATGGTAAAGATCGTTGTGACGGCAAAAAAAATATTCTTAATAAATTTATGGACTCTGGTGGTGACTTTTTCTTCTTACATATCTCCAAAGTTACTACCTATCTTGATTAAGAACAGGGTAATCATACTTTCGCAAATAAGAGAGAAATTATTTTTTTGGGTCAAATCACAACAAAAATGTGTTTTTAGCACAGAGAACTCAGTGTTTTGTCTGGAGCAAAGTCTACTGCTGAGGAACAGACAAATAAGTGAATTAATATATGTATGAAATGCATAAATTAATGCATTCAAGTTTGTGAAATATAACGTTTGGAAAATTAGTCTCTGGGTAGAAATCATATGCATGAAGGTTTTGCCAGCTGAGCTACCCGACTAGTTCGGCCAATTAGTCGAAAGTCTGCCAATCTATTTATCTTCCACAAGCTCACAGGTAACAAAACCTCCTTTATTTTCCTGCCCTAAAATGTACACGCTTGCAAACCTTTTTACAGGACCTTAATCCATATATTTTACGTATTACTAGGAAATAGATGTCGTTTAAAAGCAACTTTCACTATTGCAAATTTCAAGGAAATTGTAGAATTCAATGTTTTGGGTCATGGCGATCTTTAACTCACAGGCCTGACAGACATGCGCCTGGAGGCATAAGCTGGAGGCGGGAAATTTGCTCAGTTAGTTGCAAAGTTATGGTAGAAAATGCCGGTCATGCTCACGTGCATGTTGTGATAGTTTGATATTTGGTTGTGGTTCTGGTTCTGGCTAGAAAATGAAATAAACGTATTTATTGAAATCTTGGATAAATTCTTGTTTACTTTATCTTTTGTTTACGATACCATATAAATGCTTGTCACTAATTGCAATGGCAATTATGATAAAGAAAACAAAGTCAAAGTTTATCGTTTACCTAGAGAGAATGATGATCGTGAAAGATGGATCAAAGCTATTCCCCGATCCAATCTACCACATAATACTAACACAGTTGTCTGTGGGAGACAATTTCCTGAGAACTTTCCCAGTATAACAGTTTTTGGGAAAAAAAGACCTTGTGATCCTCCTTCTGTGTTTACATGTGTGAAACCTTCATTGATTCCTTCACCTGCTCCTTCAAAAAGAAAGTCTTTCTCAAGCAAAGTATGTTCAAAGTTACGTAATCAAAAGCCGGACGAAATTGATTCGTTTCTCTCTTGTGATGTAATCTCCTCATTCGAAGAATTATGCTCCAAGGCATCAGATAGGAAGGAATATTTTAGTGACTATATTTCGTTTACTAATAAAGATTTGGACTACTTGATTAGTCAATCAAAGGACTTTCAAGACAAGACTGGAGGTCCATGTTTTTTATTAAAAATAATGAAGGATTTTTCTTTTCATGCATTTCATGGTGGTGTAAAATGCACTGTATCAACCCTTTCAACAAACCGTATCATTAAAATGACAAGATATTCACAAATTCAAGAAGCACTACGGTATCTTCAATGTTTAATTTTTAGCCACAGACAAGAAATAATACTGGACCAGATGGACAGTATGGCTTCTCGTACCTTTGAAAAAATGTTATCAAAGTTACGTCAAGGTCCAGGTGGGACATATTTTATAACTGTACAACAAGTTTTGGAAAAAGGGAGAATTCAAAAAGCTAAGCTATTTTTGCAACTTGATATCAATGTTAATAACTTAGCTAATGCTGAACACAATTTTGATAAGTGCTCCTTTTTACCTGATGATAATTGTTCAGAAATAATTGAAAACACACATACGATGGAAGAATCTCTACCTCATGATGTAAAAATGAGTATTGTGTATATTAGTGGATATGTTTCTTGAAATACTGAAGAAATGCCATCAGATACATACAGTTATTATGATAAATACGGTGTTTTTATAAATTAAATTAATCGTGGTGGTCTCAAAATACTCCCAGATAATTATTCAAAACAAAAGTTCAAAACAAAACTTGTAGAAAATCATTTACGAACATTTTAATGTTATTGTCTGATATGTATGGACTAAATGTGGAAAGAAAGCATGGTAACACTTTCTTAAATATACTTTTTAACAACACTAGTAGACTTTTTACACCAAGATCATCGGTAGAACCAAAACAGAAATTGCTAAAGTTGACATTAGAGTATACCACAACAAAATAATTTATTTATTATTTATCTGTGTTGTCTTTTTTATGTAAATCCTTTTTATATCATCGTGTGTTTTTTTTTCAGGAAGAGACTAATTTTGAAAAAAATGTATGATTTTGTGTCCCAAAACCTTACTATGATCTTTACATTGATGAACTTCTTATAGATTTGACCTAATTTTGATGAAAGAGTAGGATTTAAGCCCTTTTTTTCTCTCAGATTCCGTTAATATCAATTTTAAGTTACCCGCCTCCAGCTCACGCCTTCAGTCGCATGTCTGTTAGGCCTGTTAGTTAGAGATCGCCATGGTTTGGGTACATAAAATACCCGAATATTGGATACTCAAGGGGATACCTTCCACACCTGCTAGTGTGGAAATCTATTTCCTAGTTGTACATTGCCACCCTAACATTTTATCAGAGAACTTTCAGATTTGGTTTGAAAGCAAATTTCAATACATAAAAAAAATTAGCATTTACAACATTTTTAACATTCCGAAAACTCCTACCAAACCTAACAACAACAACAAAGAAAAGTTGTGGATCAACAATATTTTACTGATCGGGAGCAATTTTATTGAAAATGTATCGTAAACTAACCCTTTTGAATCTCCTTTAGAATAAAAAATTACTTTTACTGGGTAAATATTAATTCCCGGATGTTTTATTTTCTCTCTACCTTAGAGTTAGTTAATGTCGATTATCAAAGGAAATAGCTGTGAATTAGTATTTCTTGGTATTAAAGACTTAGTACTTTATCCATTTCACTAAAACATTTGTTTTAATTTCAGACTTGATACATGTGATGCATAAAAATACACCTCACATCATATTTCAAATAAGGATACATAAATTGTTAAAAAAAATTAATTACCTTTTTTATCACTGATAATAAATTGTTTACTTTAAGACAGATACTTACAATAATGCTTGAGTCCCTTTATTTACAAATTGTGTTTTATTGGAATATTTAAGAAGCCGAAAATGTATTTCTTTGTATGTAGTTGGTTGTTTGCATGTTGTTTATTGTTTACCAAAGAGATGGAATTTCATGACAATGTTTTTAATGCGAAGCTGAATACAATTGTGGAAGCTAAAACAGCAGGTAGGAGCTCCAGTTAAAAGATAATATTCTATGGAAGGCCTGTTAATATATATATATATATATATATATATATATATATATAATTTCTTTTTCATTTTTTTTGTATTATTTGAAATGGTATTTTTAGAGGTTTGATTTTTGTTTCAGAATTCAAAAGATTTATAAAATATGAGGACCAGAATATTGATCTGCATCCTTCCTGTAATTGTCATTGGTAAGTTTGGGGGTTTTTTTAACTACTAACGTAACAATTAGTTGTAGAATGAACATCGCCAAAATTTTGCGAATATTTTTTAGAACCAAATAATAAAGAGTTAGTAAGAGGGAGACTTAGAAGAAGGAAAACTTAAAACAATAATTGAATTTTATAGTGGTAGAATGGTAGGGGAATTTTTTAGTAACATTATTATTATTATTATTATTATTATTGTTATTATTGTTATTATTTTTATCAGGATAGCCTTGCATGTTATTGACTAGACTTAGTGAAAGCCAAAAGCATGATGAATTGTCATAGTGTTTTCTCCTCTAAATAAGTCTGAGTATTTACAGACCTTGATTTTACAGTATATTTATATGACATCGATTCTTAATTGGTTCTTTATCATTAACTGAAAAAGTACCTTTAAAAATTTTACTTCACAAGTGAATCGAAGCAAAAATTGCGCAATTATTTCAGTAATTCAGTAAGACAGTTTTTAGAGTTATTTCACTACAGGTAAAAATGGATCTCTATTTTACGTCAAGAGAGGTCAAAGCAGAAAAAAGTTCAACAAGTTTAAAATTTCATTAAAGCATTAATAAAGACATTATAATATTCATTATACTTTTAAAATAAATTAACTACCCTTTTATTTAGTCCTTTCTCAAAATTTCATGTTGCCTATAGCTTGGTTTATTATAGTTCTCGGAGTTCTGGTCTTTGAATTAAGTTTTTTTAATTCTTTTATCTCAGTTTTATCCATCAAGAACTGCTTGATATGAAAATAGCTTTTTTCCCCATTTTGCTATTAATTAAAGAATTCTTGTTTTAGTGTATTTTATTTCAGTGAAAATAGATTTACTGAATAGCTTTCCTTGCAACTTTACCAATAATACTTTGTCGGATATCTGCCAGTAACCTAGAACACATTTGTACTTTCCTTATCTAGTGGGCGATGTGAAAATCGACCAAGATAGATAGATAGATAGATAGATAGATAGATAGATAGATAGATAGATAGATTATCTAGTATAAGACCTACACCTCTCTCATGCTTTTCACCTCCTGAATATATCATACGATGTTCTTCACTTCCAAAGTCATCCATGCCCTTCCATCTGGTTTCATATACTCCGAGGATGTTTATACCTAGTCTAGTTATTTCTTCTCATTTAATACGGCACCAAGAAGAGGAAGGAAAAGGTTGAAACAATAACACTAAAATAATTCCCTATGCTATTGATACGTTTAGTGCAATCACCAAGTAATCCTTAAAGTGGGTCAAAATGCTTTTATGCATAATCAAGTTCCGCTACATGAAGAAAAAATTTCTTTTGAGAATAGCTGGAATTCTAAGGAGAGTTCCAGGTCTGTGGGAAACAGGTCGTATGGTTAACCCAAATGTAATATGATTACAATTTAATATATGTGGTAAATACAATCTTAAGGGTGTTTGGCTCTAAGGTGGGGAGAGGATTTGGTTTTTCAGATATTTAGGGCAGTTCAATAAAAAATAAAAGTGAAATCACTTCACTGTTTTCATGCTTTTACTACCGAAGTTTTGGACAGGCTTGTATTAAACATCAAATACTGTCATCAATGCATTTATACAAAAATTTTCATTAGTAGAAATCTATAGATAAAAGTAATTGGCAGAGCCAAGTCTATCCTTCCTCGCAATCAGTAATTTGGACTAGACGTGTTTAAATATCCTGGGCTTTCGAGTTTCATACATGATACATCTACATAGGGCAATAGCTTACATCTGTATTGCGTAGTTTCACAGAACAATTTAGTATCGAAGATTAAATTTATTAGACGGAATGAACAATATTCTTTTTATCTTAACAGGAAGGTGATGGCAGATTTCCTTAACTATTTAAAATCACTGAAATGATAAAAAGTGGTAATAATAATAGCAATGATGATGGCAATAAAAATACCGCCAACAAAGTTTGTCGTCGTTTATCTTAATTCAAAGTCTTAGTCTATTAAGTCAGTGCGGCACCAAAGGCACCAACTCGGATTAAGTTGATTGACCAACAACAGTATTTCTCTTCATGTAGTTCATCAGAAAGGTTTCCACCAATAAGCCCTATTCTTCTTGGGCCTAATTTGTCACTTGTTCATGCACAGTTTTATGATGGTACCCGACTTTTCCGTGTATTTCTCATTCACAAACATGAGTCTCATTGTGAGGCATTCATTCGATGCTCGTACCACGTGCACAATCCATCTGGCATTCTGTTTCTCGATGTGGTGTTGAAGTGNCCAATAAATTATATTGGAGACTGCTTTCAGGCGTCATATCTCTCGCAATCAGTAATTTGGACTAGACGTGTTTAAATATCCTGGGCTTTCGAGTTTCATACATGATACATCTACATAGGGCAATAGCTTACATCTGTATTGCGTAGTTTCACAGAACAATTTGGTATCGAAGATTAAATTTATTAGACGGAATGAACAATATTCTTTTTATCTTAACAGGAAGGTGATGGCAGATTTCCTTAACTATTTAAAATCACTGAAATGATAAAAAGTGGTAATAATAATAGCAATGATGATGGCAATAAAAATACCGCCAACAAAGTTTGTCGTCGTTTATCTTAATTCAAAGTCTTAGTCTATTAAGTCAGTGCGGCACCAAAGGCACCAACTCGGATTAAGTTGATTGACCAACAACAGTATTTCTCTTCATGTAGTTCATCAGAAAGGTTTCCACCAATAAGCCCTATTCTTCTTGGGCCTAATTTGTCACTTGTTCATGCACAGTTTTATGATGGTACCCGACTTTTCCGTGTATTTCTCATTCACAAACATGAGTCTCATTGTGAGGCATTCATTCGATGCTCGTACCACGTGCACAATCCATCTGGCATTCTGTTTCTCGATGTGGTGTTGAAGTGTCTCTACATGACAATGGTAAGAATATTTTCATTTGTGTGTTTCCACGCCCAGTTGATCCTGGTCTGTTCTTCATCTTTAATCCCTTCTTTCAATGCCTCTTTAGCCTTCTTGATCTCATTACGAGAAGACATGCTTGACATTCCTCCTCGGACCAGACGTCGCAGAAAGTGCACATGCACTCTTTCTAGACGTTCATAATGTGTTTTTGTTAGGGTCCATGTTTCACAAGAGTAGCTAAGCTTCTGATATAAGTGTTGTAAAACTTCATCCTGATGTGCAGTTTAAGATGATAATTACAGAAGAATTTCTTCATTTCTGTGAATTTGGCATGGGCCATACCAATCTGTCTGTCAAGTTCTTTATCAGATGTTCCCGGTTTAAAGTGAGATATGACAGATCCCAGATATACAAAATATGCCACATTTTCAATGGGAACATTATTGATGGTGATGATGCTTTCTGGGCACTCCGCTCCTCTCCAATTGAGAATCATGGTCTTGGCCGTATAAACACTGATGGCTAAGCCAAATGGTTGTAGAAGGTCTTTCAGGATGTCTGCAGCTTCTTGCAGGAGTTCTATTGTCTCTGCTATTATTGCGAGATCATCTGCATAACCAATCCACAGGTAACTCATTTCTCCTCGATATGCTGTTTTATTACTGCGATCTCTAGCTTGATCTTTTATCCGAACGTTAAATGAAATGCCAAGTCGTAATTTGGAAGCATGGTCATTGAATATGCGCATTATATAATCAAGAAATAATTTGAAGTGATTTGGTGACTCATTGTTTTTCCCTGACGCACACCCTATGTCGTTTCAGTATAGTCTGTTTCTCTTCTCATGGTCGATTCAGTCCTCTTGTACAGTTCTTTTATGATTTTCACACAGTTGATCATTATCTCGTCAGCTGGATTGATTTGGTTGAAAATGGTATGAAATATCTATTTCTGAACACACCAATCATACGCAGCAGTCAAATCAATAAAAAGCACAGGTACTTCTTTGTTCATTATGGATGCGGTATTTTAGATTGATTTTAGAGAGGAAATTGCGTCAGGATAACTGAAGTGTTCACGAAATCCGTTTTGGTTCAGGAGGAGTTGTTTGTTCCACAGAAGAGGGGAATTAAATGAGCTGACCTTTATGTAAAGAGCAGTAGTTACGATGAAGTGCAATTCTTGAGTTATAGGTCATGTGTGTATTAAATGCATACAAGCATATGATAGCAGCCATCGCTATTTTATATATGGTACTTTTATAATCAAGATATAAAAGATTTAGAAATTTTCTATACCTTTTAAATGGAAACCAATAGAAGAAAACTCGATGAAAATATGTTCACTATGTTTAGTTATATATTTTACCTGGCAATTTTTGTATTCATAAGGATGATTTAATGCTGGTACAATTTACAAAGATCATCTCAAAATGAATATCCAGCTCAATGATGTAAATTTTGAAAGTTTTCACCTTGTAATGAGAGAAAATTAATGAAATACGGTACAAAATTGAGTTCAGGTCCTATTTATGTTGCCATTGGTGACTATTTATGTCTCCATTAAATAGGGGGCTAAATTCTTTTGGAATCAAGCTCCAATTTTTTAAAGTTTTTTATTGGAGTTCACTACCTTCAATATTCCTTCTGCAGGAATCCCAGTACTTAATAGAAAACGTTTCCCGAATTCTCTTAGCATCAACAATTCTGGAATTGAACAAAAGTTAAGAAGGTACTTTTGAAAGGCTTGAATCGCCTAAAAAGCAAAGTTAAAGACTCGAATTTTCTTACTGATAAGCATGAGCGTGAGTATTAAAAGTCAGGATAAAGAATTCAAAAATCAAACAGAATGTATTTGCTTCCCATCAGATTTTTGAGCTCCTGAAGAATAATAAAATTAGCTGTGTTGTTTTTAAAAACGAAAAGACAAATTAAAGCAATTTTCGAGGGCGATCTTAAGCTTTTTAGAACTTCTTAAAACTGGAGTCTGCCATAAATTGTACACAACCTCTTGTTTTTCTACCAATAAATGGACTGTAGTATGTTTTGAAAATACAGTTTCTTCACTACCAGCTGCGTGTTTTTCATCAAATTGTGGTGGTGAGAGCGAGAAATATGGGAAGGTCTTCGTAAAGAAAATTTGGGTATGTAATCGTGAGATAACGGTAAAAAGTGCCTAAATATGTAGGTTGTTTATGGTTGGCCAGTTGCAAGAAACTAGAAGGACTTAACTATAAGTAAGAAGATAAAAGGAGAAATGGTCAGTAGGTGCCATTTTCGAACTATTGTTATTAAATTTGTAAATTCATTATCATCATCATTCATCATCATCAATCGGGTGCACCCGAATTCCTGATCAGCCTCCTCCACCAGTGTCTATTCTTCACCTATTTCTGGAGATCGGGTATTGGAAGTCCTGTGTTTTTCTGGAGCAGGGTAGCATAGTCCAGTGTAGGTCGGCCGAAATTTCTATAACAATGGCGCAGTTTCCACAGCACAGTGAGCACTTCAGGTTCAATTGTTATTATTTGTAAATTATAACAATTGAATTTGTGGAAAACCACACCTAAAGATCAAATTTCGATATCGGTTTTGTATTTAGAAGTCCAAAATTTACTATTAAAATGTTGTTTGAGAGACAAACCAAAACCGGTTTTAATTTCTGTAGGCCTGCGAACCAAAAATACATTGATACAATAAAGTGTTAAGTGAATAATGGTTTTTCTTTTTCCACTTTTAAAACCACATTCACACGAAAGCCTCTAGTCTAGAAACTAAAATTTAATCATCTTTCGAACTTGTGTTACTTAAAATATTTTGACTTAGTGAGCCTGCGTGTGTCACAAAAAACGTTGTNAATTATAAAAATTGAATTGGTGGAAAACCACACCTAAACATCAAATTTCAATATCGGTTTTGTATTTAGAAGCCCAAAATTTACTATTAAAATGTTGTTTGAGAGCCAAACCAAAACCGGTTTTAATTTCTGTAGGCCTGCGAACCAAAAATACATTGATACAATAAAGTGTTAAGTGAATAATGGTTTTTCTTTTTCCACTTTTAAAACCACATTCACACGAAAGCCTCTAGTCTAGAAACTAAAAATTAATCATCTTTCGAACTTGTGTTACTTAAAATATTTTGACTTAGTGAGCCTGCGTGTGTCACAAAAAACGTTGTTTACAAAGAGATTTTGTACATCTATCACACAACAAGCTACAGAAGATTTACGTCACCATTTACTTAAACTAAAAAATACCTTAATAAATATCTTAATAAATAATTTCAATTTTTTTCAATTTTTGAAAATCATTCACTTAGTCAAAATTAAGAACATATTAAAAGTCCTAAGTGAATAGACCTGCAACCCTGCCTCAATTGTTTTGCTTGGGAATTGAGAATGTCCAATGCCTCCAAATTGACTTTTTCGGACTCCACTTAAAGAAATTTTCAGAGTTAATTGAATATGATTTACCCTGCTTTGATCTGTAATTTTTCAATTTAAGGCAGGTATGTGCACAGAAAGAGCACAGATATAAAGTGCTAGACGTTTATAGCTTGTTGTTATGCAACTCTGGAAAACACTTCTCTGAAATACACCATATCAATTATTGACACATCAACTGGAATAGCCTTTAGGAGCAAATCGTTGGTTCATATAGGCCTGCTATTAAAGATAGAGGTCTGCTGTCAAAAGCTAATTTGAACCAGGCAACAACGGAAACTCAAATTTTGTGTCAGAGTAATTTAAAACCTGCAGTTAAGACAGGCAATGTTATTTTACGACAGAAGACCTAAGGAAACAAATTGGGTCGAAAAAGTAGATCATGCGGTACAGTTTCTAAAGAAAAAACTACAATGAAAAATGGAAGAAGCAAGACAACGCAGAAAATTTTGTTATTTTTTAATATTCATATTAATAGTGGAGGAAAAGTGTGTCAAATTGGCCTATATTCAAAAGGTTATATTAAGGCCTACAATCGACTGAAGGAAAATAAAAACTGGGCAATATAGAAAGCTAAAATTTATGGTGCTAGGTAACAAAAGTATGGGGAATAAAGGTTATGTTGTATTCCAACATTACCCTCAGGGAGATCAAAGAGTGAGTTGTGTTGGACGATTTTGAGATGAAATAACCTACAACGAAGAATGAATTCAAACAGGCACGTAAGTCATGTCTAAAAAGAAAGTCTCTCTAAAGATAAAGATCTGCAATCAAATGTTAAATTTAACAAAAGAACTTTTAGGCTCTATTTTGCCAACACATACCTTGAGCGGCACCAGGTATCTCTCCTAATGTAAAAAAAAAGCTTCGTATCCCCATACTTTACTTAGTTCATCATTAGGATAAATCTAGGTTTTTTTGAATTTGCTGATGCTATTAATTGTCAGCTTTTGCAATATGAAGGTCCAGCTTCAGGTCTCCCATCTCCTGATGCATTTTGGTCGCAGGAAAGGTTTTCTTTGCCGTGTTTCATACAATGATGTCTCTTAGAGTGTCTCTTTGACCTTCAAACTCCTTTTTACCCATGTTATTACCCATTACCCTTATTACCCATGCTATACCTATGCAAGTTACTCTTTACACATATGAACAAATACAACAAAAACAAAGTCAATTTCAGTGGTTGCATATTGAACAGTCCTGCAATGTTTGACATCCGCTGTTATTGGTAATTTTGTTTTCATTTGGGGGATTAAATGAAAAAGCAAGAAATAATAAAGTCTTAACAACACAAAAAATAAATGATTTAGTATTGCCTGTCCAAGGATGAAAATGAAAGCTCAAAAAACAAAAAAATTAATCTGCATTACTTTAGATCCTATCAAATTGACCAATTATTCTTCTTCCTTAGAGATATTGCCATCAAAAGGGTCGAGTATGACATCTAAACCATTATCACTAACAAATATGTCGGTAGTCGCCATTGCAGTTCAATTTTTATTGTGAAACTTATCTAGACCAAGTCACGTGATCAACCAATTAAAGTTCCAAACGAAGAACAAATGATTAAGTACCAGACTATAGTTCTTCCTATGTTTAAACCTATAATGGTATATTAAACAATAAATATATGATACAATTCACCAATAGTTCCTGTGGTCAAAATATCTTAAATGATAAGTCAGCAGAAGCATTTAATAGCGCCAACTATGGTAGTTTTACCAGATACAAATTACTAGCACCATTACCAGAAATGATACAAGTGATGGAAGTAGTAAGAATGATATTAATAGTGACAGTAAAGAAAACGGAAAGAATAATGACAATTTTTCAAAATAAGAAAATTAGAATGGTCTTAAAAGTGGCTAGTGAAGAAACTCAAAGAAAAAGACAAATTTCCTCAAACTATCAACTTCATTTCAAATTTTGATTTTAGTCAATTTCGTGATTGGTTGCATACAAATACCACAAAAGAAGAAAGCATTATTTGCTTATTTAAACAAATTACCTATATTAAATAAATAGTTTTGGTACAACAAAGCTTAAGTAACAGGAAAATAAATATAATAAATAATTTCATTAATATGATATTCGACAAAGGGCTCTAAGGTAAATATTAATACAATCAAATGGAATATCAAGTTACTGACACGACAAGACTTTTTCAAAGCAGGAGATAGTGAAGCTCCCAAGCTATTGCAATATCTATTGGTTTAAAATAACTTTTTTAGGAAAAGAATTTTTTTCGTCTACAAAAAAATGCATCTATATATAATTTATATGGAAGAAACATTGTGGCAGTTGTAATTTGATTCAAAACAGGTCCAACATTGTAGCATGTTCTTTATTGACAATATATTTATAATATTTATTTATTCGTCATCAGGTCTCAAATAAATCAGTATAAACAATTAAAGTCATTATAACAATAAAAAATGTAGTCCACCATCTCATACATACACACTTGTAAATGGTAGG
This sequence comes from Morbakka virulenta, assembly GCA_003991215.1. Lineage (NCBI taxonomy): Eukaryota > Metazoa > Cnidaria > Cubozoa > Carybdeida > Carukiidae > Morbakka > Morbakka virulenta. Next base: position 313,956 of record RDPX01000001.1, on the reverse strand, counting down.
CGAAACGGCGATTATATCTTCTACCATTTATATGGTGTGTATGCATGAGATTACTTTCAAAACTTTCAAGTTCGAGAATGTAAGATCGTATTTAGTATTTTAATTTTACTTTACATTGTATGTTATCTTGTAAAAAATATTTTCCTGGTTTTTTGGCAGGCACCATAGTCCATCCAAAAACCAAAGAATGCAAAAAGATCGAGGTAAAAGAAAAAAGGAGAAGTATCTGTAATATAGAGAAAATATTGACTAATGAAACTTTGGTAGGCGGCTTAAGAGGAAAAAATGTACTTCACCGAGGATTTGCTCGAAGTACCCAAGAATGTGCTGATTTGGTCTGTGCCGATAATGTCTCGACATTTGCATTTATCTTAAATGAATCTTGTTATGCAGTTGAATGTATTGAGCGCTGTGCGGTCAGATCACTGAAACCACGAGAAAAGGGTATTGGAATTACCTTAGCACTGACAAGAAAAGGTAAGTCTGAAAAAATATGTTGTATGGTGAAGATATGACATCCATTTAAGAACTTGCAACTGTTGTAAGCTGCACTTAGTATCACATTTGTTAAAAAGAGCTTCAAATAAAAAGAAAAACAACAAAGAAAAATTAAGAGCCAGTTGCTTTTAAGATTTACTGTAAAGAGTCAACAAGTTCAATTGGTTTTTACAGCATTATCTTTAAAATTGCGATTCAGCACAAATATAGATAAACATTTAATAAAAAACACGATAGATTTTAACCTTATCATCATTTACGTGTTTCGGTATTCACATACGTTCTTCACATACCTTCTTATATACATTCTGAAGAAGGTATGTGTATACCGAAACATGTAAATGATGATAAGGTTAAAAACTATCGTATTTTTAATTAAACATTCTTTTTACCCTTCAATAAACATGAACACTTCTACTAGGTGCTGGTAAGAAATTGTAGCAAAATACAACTTTGAGAACTGCAATCAACATTAAGCAAATAAGATTATTAACCCTCAGTTAATACAGTGAGAAGGCAGATAGCTCGGCTTAAGACTGGATAGAAGATATAGTCGCTATAAGCATTTTACTAACAGCACTAATATGGACTTTGCTCCCATAACTAAACAAAAATTTCAAACCTACTTATGATATTGTGCTGGTGCTTAAACACAACGGTATGAGTTCTATTTCAATGTGTGGAAGGCTATAGACAAAAAAAATCAATGTCTAGAGGGCAAAAGACATGTCTCTTAGTTAAAATAGCGGCGCTAAACTTCTAGAAAAGAGAAATCGAATGAGCAAAAATACTGTTGATAATTTCAAGTAACTCAGCTTCCTTTTTGGATTAGTAAAACTTTCTCTCCTTAGACTGGGATGCTGCTCTTGTAAAGATCTATGCAGTAGTAGTAAGAATTTTTATGGCCTGGTACTATTTTTGACGTCATCATATGCCTTAGAGTAAGAATCCCAGGATCTTTGTCGACGGGAATCAAACACATAACATTTTGCTATTTGTACTGCGGTAGTGACTAATCCATGGCCCTTATACTCAAAGAAGGTATAATTCATTTGTTTTACCTTATAGGCCTTATACCACCATAAATTATCTTTCACTGTCAAAACGAGGATTATTAAACACAATCTATATACTTCAGAAGCACACTGTTGTAAGGAAACTACTGGAATTAAATCAAGACTATTGGATTTAGGTTTCCAAAGCCCATAAAAAATATTTGTAATCAACCTTGACTTTGTAATGACAATCAAAAGTGTGACTATTGAAATAGATCACATAAAACTACATATAGGGTGTAAATTAGATATGTTGTGGTACCGGTTATATATGGATTTGAAAATATCTGTTATCTATGAAAAATTATATCTTCCTTTAGGTGTCAGTAATGTCACTGGCCTTCCTTCTAATTTTTCTTCTGTGAAAGCTTTTTTTATTCAGCTTCTCCTGATGCTCTTGCGCTTAGTGAAACGAGTCATAATTGTAACATAACAATGACCTTCCTCTCGATGGCTATTTACCTGTGTTTCAGATAAATTTTTCAATTTATCTTACAAGTACAAGAACTTGTATCTAATGACAAGCCTTTTAATGCTTCAGATATTCTCTTTTCATGACACTTGAAATCCACTTTTCTGTATCTATCTGCCTTTTCTTATTCCTGCCCCGTTTTGGGGACAGAATCAGACTCAATTAATAACCCTCGGAACAAGCACTGCACTGTTAACAACTGTAGGTTGGGCAACTCCAATAATCATCACATGACCTGGATGACTTATTCTTATTAGTTGACAGACCTTGAAAAGTTACTTGTTAGCTTTTTGATAACGTCGCTCTTGGTTATTACCTTATACAGCTTGTTGATTTTTACAAAATATTCCCTTATTGTGAACCGGAGAACCTTCTCTTTTAAATATCTCTTTAACTTTTGTTCCTGGGAATTATGGAGTATCCTATTTACCTTCTTTTGGAGCATTTGGTCATATTTTTTAAGCTTTAGAATTTAAAGCAACTGTTTCAAGTCTTGTCAACAAGCCACGACATCGTAAGGCTTTTAAATTTAATCAGCGGGAATTGGATGGATTTTATCAAATTCTATGTAATATTCCTTCGGGTTCATTCTTTAGCAAAATAGCTTCTGATGCTGCAACTGAATTCATGGGATGGGCTCGGTCGGAATTGAAACATGTGTATTTATTCGTAGTAACAAAATCAATCGTCGTTCTCCTTCACGGTTCTATCATCGTTGTTCTTTTGGTATTGTTCACTTCAATCATTTCCATGTTCAGTTTCAAAGTGAAGCCAATCTTTGGTCTGAATACCCTTCATAATACCTGAGCGCTGAAAGCTTTTCTGCTACAGGGAGTGATTGTCTTGGTTGAACCTGTGACAAGAAAATTTCAAAATAGGACTAGATATCAGAAGCTGTAGGATAAATGCATACAATAAGCAAGCAGAGTGTCCGAGACCTATGGTGATGAGATTGGTATTAAAGAGGGCCACACGTTTATCATTGAGGAGGGTTAGTGGGAAGCGACAGTTTGAACTGTCTATCCCACTCATAAATTAGGAGAGCAACGACACGAAGAAACTACCAACCTTGTAGTTAGCAAGACATAATCTCTAGGAGGATTGTGAACAGAGGAAAACAGTCGTCCTCCCCATAAGACAGACTTAACCCTGCCAGATACCAACCTGGTACGTCAAGGTCTTGGAGGTTCCTGACATTTTGATAAAGTCTGAATGGAACCTGTATAGAAGTAACAAGCAAAACTTTTCAAAGACAAAATTTTATCCCTTTCTCACTGTTTATGTTCCTAGAAGAGTTTGTTGTAGTAATTAAGAACTCCATTGTTGAAAGAATAACTGATACCATGTCTATTATATGCATTATTTAAATATCTTTCTAATTTCGCTGTGTTAACTGACTGAGCCACAGTAGAGAGAGCAGTGCTCTATTTTAAACACATGGTAAATTTTGCACCCAGAATCCCTAGAATGGAATTTAACACTCCGAATCACATAAGTGGAATCTCACATTGTGATATCAAATATGGACTCTCACACATGAAACCTAAGTAACATTATTGAATTTTTCACATGCATCCTCTTATATTGAATGTCATACTTTGAATCCGTGTTTATTAAAACTTAAGACATTGCTGGTAGTTCTAGCTAAACCTAACTCAAGTTTTTCTCTGGAAATAAAACGAACGAGAGCAATAATATTCAATGTCAATGAAGAATCAAATAATGCTATCGTATAATATGATATTTGTTCCTTTTGTCAAATGTTTGAACTATGTCTTCATTAGTAAATCCTAATTAATAAATTCAAATAAAATATTCAAAGACGTTTATAAGTAGGGCTGGTGCCCAACATTTGCGGCCAAACATAATTTTCTTCATCGCATAATCATATAAATATTCTCTTGTTAATTATTAGAACTGTAGGTTGACTGCTGTTACTTAGTATTAAATAATTGGTTGTCTTTTTTTAAAACCTCGAACATAATAAAGTACCATTCATATTTTAATTGTTTTTAGCTAGTAAACATCTACTTATCTTTTGGTTGGTACTCGACAGTTGTGGCAAAATATAATTTTTACCTCTAATCATATACATGTAAATATTTTTATGTTAGTTGTCAGAATTGTAGGGTATCTGGTGTTCCTCATTATTATTATTAAATTAATAATTGTGCTTTTTCAAAACCCTGGAATTAATAGTGTAACAGTCAAAGTTTGACGGTTATTATGCTAGTAAATAAATGCTTCTTTTTCTCACATTAAATAATGCAAAATAACAGGTTACCTTATAACAAGCGTTATTAGTTTTATTGTTTAAAATTATTAAAGACAATTAGTAAGGTCAGTTAACCTCACTTTATATCTATTTCCCTTTTACAACATTAAGTACATTTTCAAAACAAAAGTCATTCGCAATGATCTTCCATAAGAAAAGAGATCGGTAATGTAGTAGTAAATCACTATTGAAAAGAACGAGAAGTGAACGACAAGTGAAGGAAAGTGAAGGATAAGCGAACGAGAAGTTAACAAGAGTTTCAGGATTCTATTCTCAGTACGTTATTGGAAACACTGTACCATATACTTTAATATATAAAAAGTAGCAGACAAAATGTTCTGTAGATATTTTGAAGAATTGGTACAAACGGGAAAAATATCAATTGAAACAATCTAAAAGGATAATAAAAAATATGCAATGTTTTGTAATTTTCTATTCCAAAGAGACTATTGGCCTTGCTTAGGATGTACCCACGTGCAAAAGAAAATGTACTTTAAAAAAGATCTAAAGTATTTCACTTCCATAATCAATTTGTATTCCAATTTTATGCAATATTTTCTGTTTGTTGTTCAATATTTCTTCTATTTATACTTTTTCCCGTATACATTTATTCTACGTCTATTTGTTATAATTTCCTAACATTTCCAGATCAATCAATTTCAACCTTTTAAATTTTCATTTATATATTACTATCGTTGTCTGTTGTATTATCAATATTTATTAGTATTAATAGCATTTTATCTTAATCTTTTTTATTAATTATAATTCAAAGTATTATTTCTTACTCTTACTATTTTTGTTACTTTTTAGAAACTATTGTAATCTACAGTATATTTATTTCAATTTAATTACTTTTGTGCTGTATAATTTTAAAAATTAGGCCATTGTTATTGGCATTCAATCATTTGCAGATTTGTAGGTTTTTTCCACAGCCTACTCTTCAGTATGTCCAAATATGTAATTCGTTTGCTCTTCTATTTACCTTCCATGTTAGTAGGCGTGATAAAGTAACAGCAAGTTATAAAATATTTCAAAAAACTCCGGATTTTGTTATTGTTGTTGTTGTTTTTCTCTTTAATTCAAAGTAAGACTGATTATTAGATTAAGGAAAAAGTATATAAGGCTTTTTTTCACTTTTTTCACTTTTTCAAAATCGATCGTTAACTAGATTTGCCACATGAACACTCAGGTTATTTCAGCCTAGAGTCCTCTCTGGATACCAATTAAACATGTAGTCAAGTGTATAATTATTGCTGTTTAGGTCCAAAGTTAAATACAAAAAACAGCCTTGAGGTTTTAATTTTGTAGAAGAGATTATTTCGAAACAAGTTTTCCAAAGCCTTCGTTTTACAGTTAACTCAGTTTCATACAGTTAACTTAATAAATAGTATGAGAATACTATAAATACTGGAATCCTACCATAATTTGTAGGAAATTAGGAAGGAAACTAGGAAACTATGTAGGAAACTATAACTGTTTTTACAATTGAACTATTGTTCTATGTACTAGTGAGTCACCACACATCAAGGATGAAAGCCACGCAAGGATGAGGGTTAAGGGTTAATATTTTGTGTAATGAACTAAGTGATATTTATCCTGCGGAGGTGATTGTTTTGGTACATTGAGTCTAATGGTTTTTATGAAGAGGATTCTCATGATCTTGCTTTTTTGGTTGAAAATTGTGTTTGACGTGTTTCTCTGTAGTCTCTCCGTAATCGACTTAAGTCAATACTTGGTTATATATCGCGGGTACTTTGACGAAATTTTGATGTAGATTAAATTTGAATTTAATTTCTGTTATGGACGGTAAGTATTGTTTGTTAAATTGAATGTGAAGTCCAAAAAATTAATTTAAGAAAGTTTTATTGCTATGGCTATTTGAAAACTACATCCTTGATAATCTTAACAGTGCCTTTCCGTATCATATCAACTCTTCTTACGCTATTTTTTCATAAAAAGATTAACTGATTGTCCCGATTTAAATTGACATCTTTTTTTTTTAATTGTATAGCAGCAAACATTGAAAGAATGTATGCACCGTTTAATCTACAGGCATCTTTCCTATTGTAGCTTCCAATTGTGAGATCGAACGTACTCTCAGCAGCTTCCTTCTTTCGTGGTTTTTGGGTTTGGGATAATAAAGACTTTCTGCGATGTTTAACTTTTCTTATTTTCTTAAACATACTGGAAAAACTTGTCCATTAACCGAAAAACCCTTCCATTACCTTTTGTCGTGCGAGCAGTTGTTAAATTAATTGTACAATATTATGAGAAAAGATTAATAGTATAGCAGAGTCTTTTATCTTTAGATGGTAATTCCAATATAGTTTAAAACATAGAAAACTACCCAATACAGCTTTTGAGCTAGTATGGGACAAAACAATACTTTAAGAAGAGCTCAATGACACTCCGCTTCTTAAACTTTGTTTCATTTTGAGACTTTATTATATTCTACAAATCCCAATGAAAGTGATATTTTATTTGTATACAAGAAATCAGGGTTTGCAGACTATAGCTTATATTCCAAAGAGAAAAAAAGGGAAACATTACAAAAGTCAATGCTATTTCAGGAAATAAGCAATTTCATAGTTTGATATATACACTTTTATTACAGATTAATGTTAGCAACTAGTCAAAATGTTTAATATATCGTGCATAAGTTAATTAACACTCCAGGGAAACAACTTAGGGTATTAATTTAAGATAGACGAACCTTCGTAAACAAACAAAATTAGCTCCCACAAAAAATAGTGACATCCCAACTCCTCCAATATTATTTTTGTACTTGTATCATTTTACTTTTCAATATTTTTTTCACACAAAACTCTACAATTAAATATGCATTTAAAATAATGAGTCACATTGAGGTCATAGTCAGTGTGTATAATTATGGTCACTATCCTCAAATCCATAGTCTTACTCCTCTATGTACCCTGTACTTAAAAAAGCTCGTTCTTTCAGCATTTTGCTAGTTACCCGACTCCTGGGTATAACGTTAAACTGCACCCGGCAGCAGGGTCCTAGTCCGGGAGTTTCGGGATTTTGAGGAGAATGTCCCTACCTCTTAACTGCTGTTGTAGTGGGTTACCCTTGGGCCAGGTGTAGCATCCTAATGTCTCCCTGGGTGACGTTGCCCCAAGAGCACTGGTCCTTGTGGCTGGTGACAATAAATATTGACTTGGCAACCAGAGAGAGCTAGCTTTTTGCTCACACTGTCTTGTGGGTGGTCTTGGCTGACCAAATACTGATGGTGGCTGGCAACCAGAGAAGGCGGATGAACCCTGTATGGGTCAACGGCAGCTAGCTAGAGTTGCTGTCCTTAAGAAACATACCCGGCAGAAGGCAAAGGCAAACCACTGCTATATCATGCCTAGTAAAATAATGTTCAAATCTGTTTATGGAAGAAAATCTAACGACGTGAATGGGGTCTTCTCTATATCCGGTAGGGATGATCATGTGCAACAGGTGACCGTAATCAAACTACTGTTTGCAAAAAAACAACATCTAAAAATAAGAAAATGGAATGTGAGAACATTGTACGAAAAAGGAAAGCTACAGAATGTAAAGCAAGAAATGGGTCAACTGAAAGTAAACATATTGGGAAAAAGTGAAATGAGATTGACAAGAGGAGGGAAAATGGTTAGTGATGGGACAACTGTAATCTACTCATGTGGAGAAAAACATCAGCATGGTGTTGGAATAGTGCTGGACAAAGACAGAGCAAAGAGTGTGATAGGATTCTGGACTATTTCTGAAAGAGTTTTGTTAGTCAAGCGGAAGGGGCAGTCTTTTAATCTATCTATCATTCAGATATATGCTCCAATATCAGAGCATACAGACGAGGAGGTTGAGACTTCTTGTGAGGAAATAGAAAAAGCAAAAAAGCAGTGTAAGTCACAGGAAACTGTATTGATTATGGGTGACTTGAATGCCAAAATGGGAAAAGGAAAAGAAAGAAATACAGTTGGACCACATGAGCTTGGTGAAAGAAATTAAAGAGGTGAAAGATGGATCCAATGGTGTCAGGAAAATAGTCATATCATTATGATCACTTGGTTTCAGCACCATCGAAGACGACTGTATACATGGATAAGTCCAGGAGACAGAGCAAATCAAATAGATTACATAACAATCGATCAGAGGATCAGGAATGCTGTTCAGCAGGNACCCCTGTCTTACTCCTCTCTTTTGATTGCTGTATCTTCCAATCTGGTTTTGTACCCTAACTGCAACTGTTTGCTCCCAGTAGAGATTTCTCAAGATTCTAATATCCTTCCCGTCCATGTCTAAAGATTGCAACATTTCCAGTAGTGTTTCATGATTCACTTTGTCGAAAGCCTTACTGTACAATGAAGCATAGATAAATATCTTGCTGCATTTCAATGGCTCTTTCACAAAACATTCTCATAGTGAAAATGGCATTTCAGGTACCTGCATCTTGAACAAATCCAAACTGTTCTCTGCCTATTTCTGGTCTTGATATTCTACGAATTCTTCCTATAATTACTCTCATTAAGACTTTGGTTTTGTGGCTCATTAGGCTAATGGCTCGATGGAGTTCACATTCTGTTCGATGCAGATGCTGTCTGGTCCTACAGCCTTGTTTCTCTTTATCTTATTAATGGCTGCTTTGACTTCGCTTTTTAGGATTTCCGGGCCTTCCATAGGCTTTCGAATGATGGGTTTTTCTCCTCTTTCGTCCATGAAGAGTTCTTTGATGTATTCTGCCCATCTTTTTGTGAGTTTGTCTTTTTCCATCAATAAGGATCCGTCTCTTGCTTTAATGCACCCACTTGCAGTGCATGTTTTGTTGACTTTCTTATGTATCAATGATGGGTCAGTTGTTCTGCATCTTTCGATTTCTGCACATTGGTTGTTTATCCACTCTTCCTTCACTTCTCTGTACTTCTTTCTGACTTCTCTATTTAGTGTGCGGCACTGTTCGGAATCTCTATTTCTCACTTTTTGCCTTTCTTCCACCAAGGACAAAATCTCTGCATTCACCCATTCTTTTCTCTGTTGTCGTTTCGCTGATAGGATGAGTTCTCTGCTGGTCTTAACCAAGGCTTCCTTCAATACTTCCCATTTACTTACTTGCTCACTTTCGAGCACATCAAACCGATTTCGTACTGCAACTGAATATCGAGCTTTTATCTCTGTGTTCTCTCTTAGCAGATTCCATTGACGCTTTGCCTCTGGTGATACTTGTTTGATTCTACGGAGCCGGACTTTGATGTTACAAACTACTGCATCGTGATTGCTGTCACAGTCTGCTTTAGGATACGTTTTTGGATTTTGGACGGCGTTCCTGAATCGGTGCTTTATGGTGACAGCGTCAATTTGGTTCTTGACCCTGCCTCTCGGATCCTTCCACGTTCAGAGATGGCGCTTGTGTTGCTTGAACTAAGTGTTCATGATTGTTTGGCTGTTTGCTTTGCACCAGCTAGCCCAACGTTCTCCTCTTTCATTTATCTTTCCTAACCCAAACCTCTCTGTCATCTGTTCAATTTCTTCATTACCGACTTTTGCATTGAGATCACCCATCACGATGATGACATCTTGTGATTTGCATTGTCTTTTCGCCTCGTCTATCTGCTCATAGAAAAGATAAATTTCTTCTTCGTTACTATCTGCTGTTGGTGCATACAGTTGGACTACACTAATGTCAAAGGGCTTGCCTTTTACCCTCATCATCATAACTCTGTCTGAAAAAGCCCAATAGCCGAGTAAGCTTTTGCTGATCTTTTGGTCGACTATGACTCCCACCCCTCTTTCATGTTTTCTTCCTCCTAAGTATACGACCTTGCTTCCATTCAGATCTTAACATCCCGAGCCTGGCCATCTTGTTTCACATAGTCCCAACAAATTTATTTTCAAGCGATCCATTTCTTGTTTCACATTTGCTATCTTGCCAGCTTGGAATAACGTTCTCACATTCCACGTTCCTATTCGAAGGTTGTTGTTATTTCTGACAGTCTCTGGATGACGGTCAGGCTCCACCTGTCGAACATGGAGGTCCCTACCGAGCGAGGTATTAGTTGATCTACCCCCATTCACGCTGTTCTCGTTGGACGTTTTCTTGTGCATTGGCATGACTTTCATGGCAAGATACGGTGGTGGTTTGCCATTGCCTTCCACCGGTGGATGGCCATGAATTGAGTTTGTCCGACCATGCCCTGCGTTCTCCACGAAACAGTAGCTATTGGGTTTGTGGGCCAAAATTTGTCTGGCCTCTCTCCTTTGATCCGTCCGGCTTGCGAAGCGCTACCAGGAGTGAAATTTCCGCCGGCATAGCTCTCAGGGTCATTGAGACTCACAAGCTCTCTTACCACGTCAAGGTTTTGGTCCATAAGAGAAATAGTAAATACAACTTATAAAAAAAAACCTTAGAGGTATGTCACCGCATAGACCTCCGAGCTTCATACGACACTAAGTTGTGAGCAGGGCAATTATTAGAAATATTCAATGACTAACCCAAACTATACCTGTTCTTGCCCTGCTTCTTATGAAAATAATGTGTAAGGATTGTTAAATCGATATTTGTTGGTGTTTTGTTACATTTTCTGTCATTTCATGTTTTTAAAAATGATCTTAACTATAACACCATTTTAATCTACTCCCGAACTTGAAGGAGAGGCATTGGGGGCTAACCTTTAAACTTTACATTAAGACAATGATTCCGGCCTTGTCTAACAGAATGTGCGGGAAAATTCCAAGCAATTGAACTGAAATTTCCTGACAAAGATCCCTATCAGGATTTGACTGTCTTCACACAAAAATTCGAGATCGGTTAAGTACTTTTAAGCCAGACTACATCAAGGATTATAATCTTTGAAGATATCAATAATTTCCAGCACAACACAACTTTAGCCTTTCCTCTTTGTTACCACTCCTTGGCTATTGCTTCATGGTCTAGTTATTTTCTGCTATTCAATTCAAGAATAGGGGATAAATCTACATTTCCTGTCAACTAAAGAAAGAAACTATTATTCGGCAATGGTGTCTAAGAATAGGACCATTTCACTTTGGTTTTTCCTACTTGTCAGTACCACTTTCTACGTTTCATGAAACAATCACAGGTTATTATGTTAATTTCTTTTTTTCATATTGAACCTCTTCGACTCACTGCTGTTGTTATTTTTGCTCAGCAGAATGGAAGGATATATAAATAAAGGGAGAGAATTGGCAAGAAACACTTCTTTCCCAATACAGACCATAATAGTACCCTCGGTGACGCTGTGTTGTCAATTGCAAACACAGAAAATCCTCCGATGATCAGTTTTCTTTGGTTTTAGATTACTTTGAGTCATTACGCCCTGGTCGCTAATCACCAACTCTACGTCCACTTCTGCTTTTTGTTCCCTGGATAAAATGTCTTATAACTATTGTAGTATCTTTCCTCGAACTTTCAGTCTTTGCAATTTTTTCCAATTTAATTGTTTTCAGTATCCTATGAGCTGAATTTATTCTCTGATTTTTCATTTTTCGAACTCGGTGACATTATGTTTAAAATACGGTGCAAACTGGTAAATTATCATTTTTTTTGTTAGTAAATTGTTCAAACTGGTAACACTGTTATTTACTACTAAATTATTCAACCTGGCAAATTATTCAAATGGTATTTCCTAATCAGCTGAAGTAGTCAGGGGTACACACTGGCTACAACTTGTTGGTTAAAGTAAAAGAGAATGTACATGAGTGCTTTTTTTGTCCAAGCCTTATTAATTCCAGGGAAACAACTTAGGGTATTAATTTAAGATAGACGAACCTTCGTAAACAAACAAAATTAGCTCCCACAAGAAATAGTGACATCCCAACTCCTCCAATATTATTTTTGTACTTGTATCATTTTACTTTTCAATATTTTTTTCACACAAAACTCTACAATTAAATATGCATTTAAAATAATGAGTCACATTGAGGTCATAGTCAGTGTGTATATCTATCCACAAATCCATAGTCTTACTCCTCTATGTACCCTGTACTTAAAAAAGCTCGTTCTTTCAGCATTTTGCTAGTTACCCGACTCCTGGGTATAACGTTAANAGTTTGATATATACACTTTTATTACAGATTAATGTTAGCAACTAGTCAAAATGTTTAATATATCGTGCATAAGTTAATTAACACTCCAGGGAAACAACTTAGGGTATTAATTTAAGATAGACGAACCTTCGTAAACAAACAAAATTAGCTCCCACAAAAAATAGTGACATCCCAACTCCTCCAATATTATTTTTGTACTTGTATCATTTTACTTTTCAATATTTTTTTCACACAAAACTCTACAATTAAATATGCATTTAAAATAATGAGTCACATTGAGGTCATAGTCAGTGTGTATAATTATGGTCACTATCCTCAAATCCATAGTCTTACTCCTCTATGTACCCTGTACTTAAAAAAGCTCGTTCTTTCAGCATTTTGCTAGTTACCCGACTCCTGGGTATAACGTTAAACTGCACCCGGCAGCAGGGTCCTAGTCCGGGAGTTTCGGGATTTTGAGGAGAATGTCCCTACCTCTTAACTGCTGTTGTAGTGGGTTACCCTTGGGCCAGGTGTAGCATCCTAATGTCTCCCTGGGTGACGTTGCCCCAAGAGCACTGGTCCTTGTGGCTGGTGACAATAAATATTGACTTGGCAACCAGAGAGAGCTAGCTTTTTGCTCACACTGTCTTGTGGGTGGTCTTGGCTGACCAAATACTGATGGTGGCTGGCAACCAGAGAAGGCGGATGAACCCTGTATGGGTCAACGGCAGCTAGCTAGAGTTGCTGTCCTTAAGAAACATACCCGGCAGAAGGCAAAGGCAAACCACTGCTATATCATGCCTAGTAAAATAATGTTCAAATCTGTTTATGGAAGAAAATCTAACGACGTGAATGGGGTCTTCTCTATATCCGGTAGGGATGATCATGTGCAACAGGTGACCGTAATCAAACTACTGTTTGCAAAAAAACAACATCTAAAAATAAGAAAATGGAATGTGAGAACATTGTACGAAAAAGGAAAGCTACAGAATGTAAAGCAAGAAATGGGTCAACTGAAAGTAAACATATTGGGAAAAAGTGAAATGAGATTGACAAGAGGAGGGAAAATGGTTAGTGATGGGACAACTGTAATCTACTCATGTGGAGAAAAACATCAGCATGGTGTTGGAATAGTGCTGGACAAAGACAGAGCAAAGAGTGTGATAGGATTCTGGACTATTTCTGAAAGAGTTTTGTTAGTCAAGCGGAAGGGGCAGTCTTTTAATCTATCTATCATTCAGATATATGCTCCAATATCAGAGCATACAGACGAGGAGGTTGAGACTTCTTGTGAGGAAATAGAAAAAGCAAAAAAGCAGTGTAAGTCACAGGAAACTGTATTGATTATGGGTGACTTGAATGCCAAAATGGGAAAAGGAAAAGAAAGAAATACAGTTGGACCACATGAGCTTGGTGAAAGAAATTAAAGAGGTGAAAGATGGATCCAATGGTGTCAGGAAAATAGTCATATCATTATGATCACTTGGTTTCAGCACCATCGAAGACGACTGTATACATGGATAAGTCCAGGAGACAGAGCAAATCAAATAGATTACATAACAATCGATCAGAGGATCAGGAATGCTGTTCAGCAGGTGAAATGGTTCCCAGCAGCAGATTGTGGCAGCGATCATGCGTTGTTAGTGTGCTACCTGAAGTTTAAGTTGAGGAAACTGGAAAAATCAAATATAACACCAAAGTTGGATGTATCCCTTTTACGTAGGAATGAGGCATTACAACAGCAGTTTAAAGTGGGGGTTCAAAATCGTTACAGCGCTTTTGAAGATGAAATTGAAACACCTGATGAATGGAATATTTTTCGGGATGCCATAATACAAGGAGCTGAAAGTGTCATTCCTAAAATCAAGAAAAGGGCAAAACAAAAGTGGATGACTAATGAAATACTCGAATTGGTGGATAAGAGAAGGTCTGTAAAGCAGAAAATTGATAAGTACAAAGAACCGAATAACAAAATCTGAAAGAAATGTAAAGCGGAAAAGGAAAACTGGCTCTATAGCAAGTGTAAAAAAATTGAAGAACTGAAAAATAAAGATGCAAGGAACATGCATCAGGAAATTAAGAAGATAACGGGAAGGAAAAACTGTACTTCTAGTGGATGCATAAGAGCAAAAGATGGTAACTTTATTCTGGAAAAAGAGAAGATCCTTGGTAGGTAGACAGAATATATAGAAGAGTTGTTTGAAGATGAAAAAGGAAAGAAGCAAATGATAAGAAAAGAAAAGGAAGGCTCAACTATAATGAAGGCAGAAATTTAGTTTGCTATTCAAAAAATGAGGAAAGGAAGAGCAGCAGTACCTGACAACATTGTAATAGGATTGGTGAAAGAGCTAGACGAGTTTGGAGTAGAAAAAGTTACTGATATTGCAAACAAAATATACAACACAGGGCACATTCCATCTGACCTCAGCAAATTAGTGTTTATAGCTTTGTCTAAAAGACCTAGTACAATTGAGTGCGAACTACACAGGACCATCAGCCTAATGAGCCACATGATGAAACTCATCCTGAAAATTCTGTTGAACAGAATGAAGATCAAAATAAGGCACGAGATCTCACAAGAGCAAAATGCATATATAAAGGGAAAAGGTACCAGAAATGCTATTTTTATCATAAGAATGATGGCTGAAAGAGCAGTGGAAGTCCAGANTAGACGAGTTTGGAGTAGAAAAAATAACTGATATTGCAAACAAAATATACAACACAGGGTACATTCCAGCTGACCTCAGCAAATCAGTGTTTATAGCTTTGCCAAAACGACCTGGTGCAACTGAATGCGAACTACACCGGACCATCAGCCTAATGAGCCACATGATGAAACTGATCCTGAAAATTCTGTTGAACAGAATGAAGATCAAAATAAGGCACGAGATCTCACAAGAGCAAAATGCATATATAGAGGGAAAAGGTACCAGAAATGCTATTTTTATCATAAGAATGATGGCTGAAAGAGCAGTGGAAGTCCAGAAGGATTTGTATTTGTGCTTTATTGATTACAGCAAAGCATTTGATAAAGTGAGGCACCACGAATTGTTTAAAATGTTGAAGGACTTAAAAGGTGATGGAAAAGATTCGCAATTAATTCAGAACTTATACTAGGAACAGATGTCAGCTATCAGGACTGAAAGAGAAATGAACAAGTGGACTTCAATCAAACGAGTAGCAAGACAAGAATGTGTTCTGTCACCGCATCTGTTCAATCTGTATAGTGAAGTCATCTTGAGAAGGATCAAGAATATGCCTGGAGTGAAAATCGGAGGTGTAAAGATAAACAATTTAAGATATGCTGACGACACTGTATTAATAGCTGAAAGTGAGGTGGATTTGCAGAACATCTTAAAGATAGTAGTGTTAGAGAGTAAAGAGAACGGGCGCCAGATTAACATCAAGAAAACAGAATATATTGTGATATCAAAGAAGAGTACATCCCCATATTGTTCTTTAACTATCAATGGAGAATTTGTAAAGAATGTTAAAAAGTTTACTTATCTTGGTAGTTCGATAACATCAGATGGAAGATGTTTAAACGATATAAAGAAAAGGATCACTTTAGCAAAGGATGCTTCAGTAGAATGAGTTTAGTTTTCAAGAACAGGCAGCTGCAATTAAAAACTAAGATTCGAGTACTAGAATGTTATGTGTGGTCTATTTTGCTTTATGTGTGTGATGCTTGAACCATCAATGAAAGCATGAAGAAACAAATAGAAGCAGTGGAAATGTGGTTCCTGAGAAGAATTCTAAGAATATCTTGGACTGACAAAGTGAGCAATGTAGTGGCAATGAAGAGCAGGAATGAAAGGAAAGTTGATGAAGTTAATTAGAAAAGAACAACTGCAGTTTCTGAGTCATGTAATGAGATGTGAAGGAATGGAAAACTTGGTGCCAACAGGGAAGGTTGAAGGAAAGAAAAGTAAAAGAAAGACAGAGACTGAAATTCATTACCAGCTTGAACAATGATCTACAATTCAAGAGGAGTGACTGTGAAATTTTAGCACTGTCAAAAGAGAGAAAGATATGGAAGACCATAATCTCCAACGTCCTGAAAGGATAAGGAACTCAGAAGAAGAGGAAGACTAGTTACCCTGTGTCAGTCCTCTAATGGTCAGAAATTTTCTTCCTTGTCTCTTTTTTTCTTGCTAGCCTGTATATTAAGCACGAACTGCTTGGTAAGTATGTTGTAGATTCAAAGGTAGATTGAAATTGAGAAATGATTTTGCTGGGCACAAAACTGGTTTAAGGGAAATAATACCTCCACGATGTTATGACGGCGAAGAGGAACTCGCACTATTGTTATGAACAATTAGCCCAGACTAAACCATTTTGCATTTTGTCAAATACGCATAGCAGGTTGTCATTCAGGAAAGGTAAACACTACATTGAACACAAGTATTAGTGCTTACTTCAATTAAATCCTACCCTTATTTTAACTTTAAACCTATAAGTGCAGACCACATTAGTTTGACCTTAGGATAATATTAGATTAACTACACGTTTTTGATTACTTTTCGTGCATATCACTCGTGACCTTTGGTTTCTCATATTTATTTCTGGGCAGTAGAAAAAAACCGTTTGGTTTCATACTGTTCCTACTCATCACCTGAAACCACCAATGTAATTAATAATTAAACAGTAGGCGACATATACTATTTTCGGTTGACATTAGTTAGCAAACAATAACTCAATAATTGGCTAAAACGTATTGTTGTTGCTATAAGTTGACCTTGTAAGATGGTCATGTTTTATAGGATATTCTTGTCTCAAGTAAGAAGCAGTTGTCATTCTCCTCTTTACTCTGTAGTAGCTATTTTCATAGATGCAGCTATGAGGAAAACGTTGCTCTTTTTAGCATTTATGCCCGTATTTTGTTTATCATTATTCCGATGTTTAGAGGAAAATTATAATCAAACAAACTGCTTGGACAGACGAGAATACTGGTCTGCAGAGCATAAAGTCATCGAAGATGTAGTTAGAGCAATCAATGACTCTGACGTTAGACCATCAGAAAATGCTGCCTCTATTGTCAACATGACGTTGGAAATCAGACTTGTTCAAATAATTGACGTGGTAAGTAATTTTTCCTCTCCAAATATTAAATATGAGGTAGATATGTAATATGATACTTTTATGGGGTGATGATTTTACTTTAATCAGCATCAAGAAAAAAAACATAACTCAAACGTTTGGGAAAAAGGAAGGGATTTTCAGAGGAAGCAAAGTGCATAACGTGATAATTATATTCTTCGAGTATAACAGGTAAAGCAATTGAACAGTATCCAATAAAAACTAACTGAATTCTATATACTTCACAATCTTTGCTACCAGTTAAAGAAAAGAGGCGCGGACAGTCTTTAAATTAAGTCATTTTATCTCCCATAACTTGCTCCTGTGATTTGGTCGTTTGCTATGAGCTATTTATTAATTCTTTGCGTAAAATATACTGCAGATAAGCAATAGTATGTTAGTTGGAGGAGTTTTACTTAAGTACACATTTCTGTCAGGAGAAATTTTTTTACTGAGTGAACTTAGAGCAAGACTTAACTAGATAAAACATGAGATGCTAGAAGATTTAATAAACATAACGTTGTTTAACATTTTAATGAAAGAATAAATCACCTCTTCTTTTCTGATTTGTTGGTAAACTCATAAATATTGGATTGTTAAGTATTTCATAGTTTCTCTACATCATCCAAAGACTTAAATGCAACCCATACTGGAAAGTGAATTAATTTAAGGAGAATATAAAAAAAGTGCAGTTCTTTTTATTGGATTTTGGGAACAATGGCAATAACAGAGGCTTCTTTTTAAATAATGCTGCAAATTTCATCCCCCCCGTACCATATCTGTTGTTGTTTTTACGGTTGTTTAATATCTCTCTGTCTCTGTGTCTCTCTCTGTGTCTGTCTGTCTGTCTCTCTCTCTCTCTCTCTCTGTTGTGCTTCACATCACGTATTGTGATTCCGCACTTCTCACAGTTATGGTAATATCATAAATGTGAGAATAAGGACTGAAAAAGGAAGGAGAGGTTTCCTGCCATGTGGACTCGTCACTTCGACAACCGAAGAAATTGTTTAATGCCACCAATGAAAGCCTGCCTTTAAAGCCTGATTTCTCTGTGTTTCTGACTTGACCTGTTTAACTTATCGATAAAATGTTTCACTTTAATGTGCCCTTTAAAGTGGCTAAATTTATCGATCTACGAGCAAAGAAAAAAATTGATATTTTCTTTAATTTCGAAAATTTTATACATTTTCCCTCTTTTTCTTACATCGTAACAAATTTCATTAAAATTTAAGTTAAGATGTGATTTTTAACTTTCTTGCCTTAATCATGGAAGTGTTCACAGTAACTTTTCATTTTTAATTAATAGGTATTAAAATTTATAGGATACTTTCTTAAGGTTTTATTTTTCTACATAAAAATCCTTTTTAATCAATATTCAATAATAGTCTAATAACAGGCTTTCCAAAATAGCATATGCTAATATTGTCAGCAATGTCTCGACAGAGAATGAAACACTAATCATACCTTTTACTTAATGAAACCAAAGTACCAAAGTCTTACTTTATTAATTTCTTAGCAAAAACAATATAGTTATTCATTCTTCCTTTTTACTATTTAGGATGAAATCGGTCAAACTATAACCCTGAACGTTTGGACAACATTGGCAAGTTTCCTGGATTTTAACATTTCCCAAAATATTATCTAATAATACTATACCTCTTGTTAAAATTTTTGTCATTGGTTAGCAAAAAAGAGAAAGGAGATTAATAGATAAATAGATGGGTAGATAGATAGATGGATAGATAGATAGATAGATAGATAGATAGATAGATAGATAGATAGATAGATAGATAGATAGATAGATAGATAGATATTAACAAATGAATATGAAATGTCATCAGCAACATTGCTCTACCACATTAAAACGAAGGAGCTTTCATATAATCAGATGTACCAGTAAGAAAAACTCTAACTTTACAGTACTCAGAGTTTCATGTCTTTCACAAACTCTGAGTACTGTAAAGTTAGAGTTTTTCTTACTTGTACATCTGATTAGATAGATAGATAGATAGATAGATAGATAGATAGATAGATAGATAGATAGATAGATAGATAGATAGATAGATAGATAGATAAATAGATAGATAGATGGATAGATAGATAAATAGATAGATAGCTAGCTAGCTAGCCAGCTAGATAGATAGATAGATAGATAGATAGATAGATAGATAGATAGATGGATAGATAGATGGATAGATAGATGAGGAGAGAAAGAGAGAGAAGAGAGAGAGAGAGAGAGAGAGAGAGGGGGGGGAGGGAGAGAGAGAGATGGAGGGAGAGAGAGAGAGGGAGAGAGAGAGAGGTAAATGCTGTTAAATAATACAATTTGATTAGAAAATTATAAGATAAGAGAAAAAGATAAGTTTATTGATTAACTTATCTTCTTACTTACCAGTGTACCTAAATTTCTCTTTTATTTTTTACGTAAGTAAGTAAGTAATTTTTATTTCACTGCTTCTTTATCTTATATCTGAAAACTATCTAAAGAATTCTGGAATGGATGTTTCGATATGCCAGTTGAACCTTTCGAATAATATATATGCTTGTAGAGAAATGTCTTCCCTTACCTTAGGCTAACTAGATGAGAATCCTGTCTGGGTATTAAGTGAAATAAATAACTCAAAGTATTACACAAAGTATTATATAGTTATTTGGTACTTTAATTAATTGATAGACACTCTGACAATTGGTTACGTCCATCAGAAATAGACAGACATTATTAGAAACTAGAACTTTGTTTTCCTGGGTGCTTTTGTTAAGGGTCTCAAGTCTATCTTATTCGTTTGCTTCTTAGGTGTGGAATAATGCACTATTAAGATGGAAAAAAGAGGAATATGGAAATGTGACCCATATCAATGTTGAACCGAACCTTGTTTGGAAACCATTTATACTTTTGTACAATAAGTAAGTGTTATAACATTTTAAAAAAATTCTTAATATAAAGTAAACTTTTGTTCTTATATCAAATACATGGTTTGTGCTTGAAAAATCCACCATTTTTCTGGCTTAAAATGTACGGTGTGTCAAACTTACTAATAGCAAATTAAAGCTTCATAAAAATTTAAAGTCAAAGATTTTTGTACACACAGCCTGCACATATTTTTTTTTGTTAGATACAGCAAAGTAAGTAAAATGTGAACTACCTCGTCCGGTATCCTTTTTCTCCACGAAAAATATACCCAAGATAAATTGTAAAGTAAAGTAATTGACAACAATACGAATATTGTACAAACAGGATTTTGACACTGTATTATAACACATATTAACCACTTAAAAGGAAGAAGAAAAATACAGAAAAATTTGAAAAGTGAAAGGAAAAAACAAAACAAGAGGAACGAGGATAAGATGATGTACAGTGTCTTGGTGGAAATACACCTTTCTCCTGCTTTTTTGGCTATATTAATAATTTGCAGTGGTTTTTTTAACGAAAATGTTCATTAAATTATGGCTGTGCTTATTAAAATTGCTGAGTTACAGTTTTGTCATTAAGGCACAGGTGTAGTATAAATATTCAGGAAATTTCTTTGAAATATATAAGTATCCTACTCCGTTCGGGGTACAAACAAAATTATATTTAATGTAGACAGTGCCATTTAGTCTTTTGAGAGATAGGAAGGCTAATACAATACCTGCAACTAAAACCCTAGTAAAGGTCTTTTTTGCAAAGAGAATGATTAGTAGGGGGTGAGTGGTTAGTGTAAACTGTGATTTCTGTATATAGTAGCTTGCATGGAGAAGAGGGTGTTGCAACCATGCAAATGTGGTTACACAGCCTACTGTCCCGTCTAAATATAAGAAAGTTTCAGAAAAAAGTTGATGTGGTAGCGTCCACGTGTTGTGAATAAGAAGAATAGTCTTGAAAATTCTGAACTTTGTGGACTCAGAGGAAGCCATAGATGTAAGAGCTTTATCATGTCATGAGTCGTAAGCTCAGAAAAAGCTTACGACTCATGACATGACAAAAAAGAATAGGGATTCGATGAAGATTTATTTTAGCTCTAAATTTCGTTAGGCATACGCTATCGTACTCTGTTACTAAAGTATTATGAATATTGAGTCGCGCTAAGAAGAAATGAAAATACTAGGTCAAGAAGTAATGAAAATTAATCAGGATGACAGACAAAAAAGAAAGAGAAAAGAAATATATTCGAAGGAAACGAAGGAAAATTATTATAACATAGTAAATGAGAAGGAAATAAATGAACAGTGAGGGCTTCAGACTCATGGAAATAAATCACAGTTAGAAAACATATAAGAAGGTAAACAAAAGTAGACAAGGTATAGTACAGACCAAACATAAGAAGAGGTCCATTTTGATGAATTATTACCAAGTATATGTGCCAAATAATACATAGCTAGAATATAAAGCAATATTTTATTGCAAATATATTACTATTTCTTTCAACATTTCCATTGTTACCACTTCTATTACAATTGCTTCTGCATCTAAATATTTGAAAAACTTTTTGTTGTGCCTAAATGTTTAAATATTCTGTTTAATATTTTATTGCTTCGGGAAAAATGTATTGATTGCTTATTTTATACCGCTGCGTGATATAATAAAATGACGGTAAAGAAGAACCGGAAGGAGAAGGAGACCTAAAATGGTACGCAAATAAAATAAAACACAGCGACAAAAAAGAAAAAGAAATCGGCAGAAAAGCAGGCAGCAGTAGTGACTTCAAAGGTATAGTAGATAGAGAGTATTAATAAACAACAAGAAGAAGAACACTCATGAAATTAGATACGACAAAGTAAATGGATATGAATGGGTAGCAGAGTAGTAAAATAACAAGAATAATATTAAATTAACTGAGAAAAGAATAACAAGATTGTTAGAAAAAAAATTAAAAGAGCCAATTAAAAGGATGTGAAAAAGAGACAATTACTTTCTACACACACTATGTCAACGAATTTGGGGTCTTTATATGTGCTTTTTATATGTGCGTCAGGAAGGACATCCGGTCAAAAAATTCCTCACTGCCAAATCCAAGTCCCTGTGAAGGGCACTGTCTGAGCTCCAGTTGCTGGGGGAAAATGACGTTAAAATAACAACAACAAAATATGTGTGCTTTTAATTTGTTTCTCTTTTCTGATAAATCATATATTGCTTCAAACTTTAATGTTTTTTTTATTGGTTTGTTACAGCGCTGATAATGGAATTGGAGGCTTTGCAAATTTGAAAACCAAAGTAATTCTTAAAAATGATGGATTAAATACTTGGTTTGCATCGGCATTTTTAAAGTCCTCGTGCAAAATAAATGTTAAATATTTTCCTTTTGATGAACAAATGTGTATCTTGAGATTCGGGTGAGTATGAAATAGAAATTGTACAACATTCTCTTCAAGCAAACTAGTTATTACAGCTTAAAAGCCTTACTACTTGTATTGGTCAAGCAGAAAAAAAGTCAAATCCCACAGCAGCCAAACTTCACTGTTTAGTTGAATATGGTTTCACGTTCTACGTATTTGAAGACTTCCTGACTGTTGTTAAGGAAGATAACCACCTTTCTATAAAGAGGTTTTAATTATCTTAAAATATATTATATTTTTTTGGTTTGAATACATCGTTGTTACTCAATCCAGCTTGATCCACGTTGCTATGATAGATTATAACTTTGTTGTGGAGAGACCCATTTCTTACAACATGGAAATTTAAATTATTTCTCACTATTTTTAATGTCAGAGTCCTAGGGACATAATAAAGTTACTTTTAAAAGTTTGCTCCAAACTTGGGTTCATTCGGGGGTTGTTTTTTTTTAAAAAATATGTTTGCTGCAATTTTTATTAGTATAGGTATAGGCCAAGCAAAGAAAACGTCATTTTCAAATTGTCGCCGAATCTCCAGGTTATCTACATGAGTGTGAGTTTAAATCTAACTGCAGAAGATTTCCTCCGATAACTGCTGACGCAAAATAATGTTGGCTTCCAAAATTCCTTATGGACTAACAGCCAAGCTTTGTTTTCTATCTACTAGTAAAATATTTGTCGCCAAATTCGTTACGTTAAAGCAATACTGTAAGACAAGAAAAGAGATAGTTAAGACGTTTGAGTGATAGAATTTATTTTCTTGATCACAACGTATCAGCGGTCAAGTAGTTTAGACGCCTGACTAGAAATCTAGACACCTGTTTGTGGGCGAGATTAAATTTGATTGTTTACGATTTTTTTGCTTGGCAGACGCCCAATCTTCATATTTAAGTCCTTATACGTGATAAATCTTTATTTTTATACCTTTTCAAAGCCGATAGATACATTTCAAGTAGATAATCAGGTGCTATTTTAGTATTTTCTTAACAAATTTAATCGTCAAGTTTCAATCATGGACAGTAATTAATTTTTTTTCCCTGTGAAGGGTGGAAGAAATTCTACAAGCTTTTACTTGTGAAATAGAGACAAACATAATATTGAAGATAATATAGAGTTTCATAATGCAAATGCATATTTAAAAACATTGCATTCTCCAATGACATAAAAGAGGAAGGAAAGACGTTGATAGTTGACAGGTATTTTCAAAAATTAAGATGACTACATAACTTTCCAGCCGTTGTTTCAGTAGTCACAAACAAATGGTTAAAAGTATTTATCTTGAAATAAGAATGGGTAGTAAAGAATGGGGAAAGGTTTATTTGGCGTCTCAGTTTGGCTAAAAAGAGCACTAAGATAGGGAGTGTCTATTAAAACATGACTAACCCTGATTTGACGTAACTTTTCTTCAAATACAATACAGTAGCAGTTATCATGTAATTTCTATGCAGGGAGAGGCAACAGGCTCGGACCTTAAGAAAACTATGAAAATATCCCTTAAATGTTTCTACACACAAATGCTGAGACCTGCTCAGAACATCATTTTGAGACAGCACATGCCGATAAAGAGCGGTAAAATTTTCAGTATATGTGCCTATGTGTGTTTATTTTAGAGGGAGAGAGGGAGGGTGATGGAAGAGAGAGGGGGGAGGAGAGAGAGAGAGAGAGAGAGAGAGAGAGAGAGAGAGAGAGAAAACAATGTATTAGAAATAGATAAAAAAGTAACAGGAAAAATTGAATGACACGACAATAAAGTCGTTCTCTGACTTTCTTGAGATCTATTTTGAAAAAGTTAGATAAATGAAGTAAAAAACACTTCTTAATTGCATCAGATTTCCAAATCATTAGAGTAGGATGACTTTGTTGTATAATTAAGCTGTCGCAAACTGTGGTCCGTTATCTAGTAAACATTTTTAAAAGCACTTCTTTCGCTGTGGGTTCTTTTACAGCTTTTCAATGCAGAAAATGTAATTAGAAAAATAAAACCTGACCTTTTGCTCTTCCAGAACTTAAAACACACTAAATGTGTACCTAAATAGAATACAAATAAGTATATATAAATTAGATACAATAGTAAAATAAGAAAAAATATTGGTTATATAATCTTCACACCAACAGGGTACAGCCTTTGATTTTGGCCAATTTATAAAATTTCTCTCATGATCGAATACTATTTGATCCCTCCCAGTTACGCCGCTCCACTAGGCGATCCTTTTTTTCTCATTTTTTTTCAAATTGCGCATTCATATTTCTACGTTCTTGATATTCCCAGATATAACCTCTTTTATAGATCCTGGACCCAGCATGCTGATGAATTGCATATGACTTACACAAATTTAAACAAAGCAATGCAACATTTTACTACAAATGCGGAATGGGAAGTCGTTTCATTTAAAGCTAAAAATATGCTTTCAAGGTACCCGTGCTGTGAAAAGCCATTTTCTGAAGTTGTTTACCATTTACATTTAAGAAGGAAAACTTTGTATTATATATATACTCTTATTCTTCCATGTACAACTATAACAGCGTTAATAACGCTTGGATTTTGCCTTCCTCCAAATTCTGGTGAAAGAATTACCTTAGGGGTCACCATCTTAGTCACAATGATAGTCTATCTAAATATAGCGAGCAAAAAGCTACCTGCAACGTCCGACAACATCCCATTGTTATCGTATTTTTATTTCCTTTTGGTTATACAAATAGCAATGTCTATAACTGCAACGACTTTTGTATTAAAGTTTTTCTTCAGACAACCATTTTCAGAGCCAATGCCAGAATGGCTGAGGACACTTCTGATAAAAAAGCTTGGGCGATTATTGTGTGGAACTAAATTTAATCTTAAAGTACCAGAAAGGCGAAGTTCAACGTCACGAAGACGAAAAGCTGTCCGTTTCAGTGATGTTGTAGAAATCAATGGCAGCAATTCTTCACTTTCTCATAGACGGATTCAATGCAACGGCATTCCCAGTCCTCCAAGGTGCCAAACGCAACCACTTCTATCACATGACTTCTTCACAACAGAACTTGATCCGGAAGTGACATCGAATGTCAGTATGTCTGATAGTTTAGCCATGAACATGCGTGTATTTGAGACACCCATTCGATTTGTGGCTTTGCAGGGCAAAAGAAAAACACAACAGATTATTTATGATGATCTGGATGTTTTGACAGATAGCGTTTGCTACAAAGAACAGCAAAGATATTATATCCTAGAATGGCAGTATGCATCCATGGTTGTAGATAGAGTTTTTCTTTTAATTTTCTTAGCAGCCATCTTGACATCGACATTTGTTATGCTTGTGAGACCTTCGTCTCCATCAGTAGAATAAATCAAGTAGAAAGTTCCTTAAAATAGAATATCGAATAACGTATAGTCCTATGTTTGCTGTGTAGTTTCAACAAAGGTATATTTCGACATACACATTATTTCATTTACTTGCGTACTTACGAAATGTAGTATGAATCAAAATTGCAACCAGGATTGACATAATTGTAAATAGTTCGTAAAAATAAATATGTTTTACCAATAGGTTATTCGTAATATGTCTATAAATTTCTTGTTAATGTTAAACATTTCCATAATCCATTACATATTGCATTTTCAAATATAACTAGCCCCAAATCTTTTGAACCAAGTATGTTCTTTGGAAATTTAACTACACTTAATTTGAGGGGTTCTTTAAGTATTGATTGATGCTGACTTTTACGATTTTACTCTAATATATATATATATATGTATATATACTATATATTATATATATGTATATATACTATATATTATATATATATGTAAATATACTATATATATTACATATGTACTATATATTATATATATATAGTTCTTATATTGCTCTGAATGGGCTTTTCTTTGCTTTTTAACCTTAACATATTATTATCTTTCTGTGCAGTAATAAGTTAAATTCGATATATTCTTCCATGTGCATATTGCAATAAAGATAAAACTAATAACCTCTAATGAAGTACCACGTTACCTTACTCATTTTGAAGCAAAAGNATATATATATATATATATATATATATATATATATGTATATATACTATTATATTATATATGTGTATATATACTATATATTATATATATGTAAATATACTATATATATTACATATGTACTATATATTATATATATAGTTCTTATATTGCTCTGGATGGGCTTTTCTTTGCTTTTTAACCTTAACATATTATTATCTTTCTGTGCAGTAATAAGTTAAATTCGATATATTCTTCCATGTGCATATTGCAGTAAAGATAAAACTAATAACCTCTAATGAAGTACCACGTTACCTTACTCATTTTGAAGCAAAAGGTGATACAATTTCAAACAAACACCCAAAATTTGTGTTTAGTCGTACAGTTTTGGCGAATTTGTTTGATTAGATGGCATTGAAAATATCTGGACCTAGCATTCCTGTCATATTGATATTACAGTACATTTCGTGGCTTTCATTCTTATATGTTCTATTTTATAGAGGTCATTTTTTGAGGTTACGTTGTCGTTACATTTTGAGGTAAATTACTTAAAATATGCTAAGGTGCTTCATTTTAACACATATGCATAGTGTATCAAGCATCTTAGCCAATAGGCGGTGTTGATTTTGTTATATCTGTATGGTAGTAAATTTAAAAACATAGATTTTTTTCTTTGCCCGTTTGTTGTCATAAGTGCCGAAATACTAGCGCAAGCAAAATCGTGCCATCATTGAATAAAGTTGCCCTCCACCTTGCATTTTGTTGTGTCTCATTATGGTCTAAAAACTTCTCGTTAATGTAAGTAAAACACTCTAATTCTTCCACTTAAAAGTTCAAATTCATGTGACTCAAAATAGAACATTAAAAATTAAGAAACGTTTCTTTCTGGGAATTTTTAATGATCATGTTAGGTCGATCAATGATCAATAAAGAATAAAGTCTTATTACTTGTGCTTAAATTAAATTACATCCATTTCTAGCATGTTGCTTATAAATGGAAGTTAACCAGAAAGTTTAAAACAAATGACACAAATGTAGCATCTGAAGCCGTTGTGATTTTCGATAATTTCCTCTTTATAGTATAATGCTACCAGGAAGTTCCATTTCCACCCACAAGTGTTCATGACAAATGCTGACGGCGGGTGTTTGCGAGCTACCTAGTAAATTTGTAGTACAGTTAATCCGGTTTAAAGAAAATACTCTTTTACTTATGTCAAATTTAAACTTAAACTTTTATCACATTTCTTAATGTATTCTCGATTGTCGCACTACTTTTTTATAAATGAATTTAATCTGTAATTAAATTAATTATTATAACTAATTTTTCGTTTATAATTAATTAAAATTTACGAATTGTACCAGTTGTTTCAGTAGAAATCGTTGTTATAATTCTATGGCGAACAACAAGTACAGAACTATTGTTTATTTCAATAAATCAATAAACACAGTACTTTTAAAAGAGACGTAGGGCTCAACATTTTTAAAACGTCTTATTTATTTTGTAAACCGTTTGTCATGTCTGGATTGAAATATATATCACAGGTTTTAATTAATAATTTTCAGAATGTCATTTCATTGTTATTCTTTCCACATACAGATAGATAGATGGATAGATAGAAAGATAGATAGATAAATAGATAGATAGATGGATGGATAGACAGACAGATAGATAGATAGATAGATACATACATACATACATACATACATACATACATACATACATACATACATACATAGATACATAGACAGACAGATAGATAGATAGATGGATAGATACATACATACATACATACATACATACATACATACATACATAGATACATATATACATACATACATACATAGACAGATAGATAGACAGACGGACAGATAAATACATTCAATAACAATCCTGGGTGAAATATTTTTCTGCTCTCCCATCCTTGCTATTTTTTATTGTAAACCCTTAACTTAAGTGTAAAAGTAACCATTATTTGATCACAAGGCTCCCTCTTACTGTCCTTGAATGACATGCTAAAATTTAAAATTCTGAGTATATTATTGAATCAAAAAACAAAATGAAGCACGTAAGTACACAATACCACCATGTCAATAAAAAAAAGGGTTTAAACCTCATGGATTTAAAAAGCAATTTTAATATTCTTGGAAAAGACTATAACATTGTCTTTATATAACTTCCCTTGAACATTAACATATGTATAAGTAGTAATATTTAGAGGGATAAAAATACACGATTGGACTGCAACCATTAGGTGATTGCCTTGTCTAAGCCCTGCTTCAGAATAAAAGAAACTTTTTTTCGATTTTCTTTATCATTATTGTATAAAGGATGAGCGATGAAAGCAAATGCACGTCTTTGCAAAATGGCCTCAGAATGCGCTAAGACCTGTAAACTTTACTCTGGCTTTTGCAACAAAATGGATGCAAGCCCTTCTCTACTGGAATTATTTTAGGTAGCTGGCAGTATATACCACTTAATGCCAAAATAGACAGCAAATAAAAAAACGTGCAAAATTGAAATAAAATTGAACACTGAGAAAAACTACTTTTTAACCATCAATGTTACTGGCATTAATCAGATGTTTGGCGTAAATAGTGAATCATCAACTTAAGTATAAACTTTCATCACAAAATGTAATCGATACATAAATCGATTTCATTTTGCAAAAGGTTTTTCTACTGTACAACAGGTCGGAATTCGACTGGATAGTGCCATAATGATAGTTTGTAAATAAACAACACAAGTTAGTCATATCGTGACTCCATAAAATTTATCTTTTTTGTTGACATCGACAAAACACTTAAATTTCCTAAACTGATTTTTGGATCTTGGAAGTTCATTACGTGTCTGTACACTGAGTCTAACAAACTTATGTTTTTTCATCAAAGGGCTAACGAGTATCTATTGTCCCCTTACTATATCATTTTCTTGAGCTACAAATCCTGGTAGAGCTTTGGTCGATAGTTATTACATGGCAAGTTGCTTAACCCCTTTCACTTTCAAAAAAAGAATTTATGCCTCTTTTACTTACTCTTAAAGTACTTTAAATGGTAATGGGTAAGGCCTTGTTGATAAATATTCATTACTCTGACTTTTCCTCGGTGCGTCAATTATGCATTCGTATTTCATAAAAATATTTTTAATATCTCTCTTTACCATTATATTCTGTAATACCATTCTCTTTCTTTCCTCTTCCTCTCTTATTTAGTGTGT
The DNA here is from genome assembly GCA_003991215.1 of Morbakka virulenta. NCBI lineage: Eukaryota > Metazoa > Cnidaria > Cubozoa > Carybdeida > Carukiidae > Morbakka > Morbakka virulenta. Next base: position 284,040 of record RDPX01000001.1, on the reverse strand, counting down.
TTGGAAACCTATATCAGTTGCTTAAATTCAGTCCACCTTGTAAAACTATGTCACCCTTTCTTTCTTATTCTATTATTTATTCAATATAACAGCCTTTACATTCTCAGGTTTTTCCTACTTACATGTATATAGCATGAGTGCTAAGCTCATGGCCGTAGCTGTAAATCGGCAATTTAACTAAACAGGATAAACAAACGGGACATAAGACAAATACAGGGACAAAACAACATCACAGAAAGTAAAACAATGTAAAAAAGGGAATGGGAATAAGTTTGTGTAGAAGTGTAAAAGAAACTATGAGAGATGACACAGTTTAGAAGACATGATGTGAAGAGGAAGAAGAAAACAAAGGGTAAATAGGATGTAGGTAGCCCAGATGGCAAATTAAAAATCGTGGATCCTCAGTCGATGACCATATCAGTTATTTCGGGGAATTAACTTCGATATAACTTCAAGGATATGGCTCCCCAGCTGCATTGGCCAAATGCCACTACCACCTTAGATCAATAGGGCAAGGTAAATAGATAGTAGATGGATTTGCAATANATAAAAAAGGGAATGGGAATAAGTTTGTGTAGAAGTGTAAAAGAAACTATGAGAGATGACACAGTTTAGAAGACATGATGTGAAGAGGAAGAAGAAAACAAAGGGTAAATAGGATGTAGGTAGCCCAGATGGCAAATTAAAAATCGTGGATCCTCAGTCGATGACCATATCAGTTATTTCGGGGAATTAACTTCGATATAACTTCAAGGATATGGCTCCCCAGCTGCATTGGCCAAATGCCACTACCACCTTAGATCAATAGGGCAAGGTAAATAGATAGTAGATGGATTTGCAATAGAGAAATAGAGAGAATAGAATGAGAGTAGAATTAGAACAGACGAGTGGTGGAAAAAAGATATATCGATGAAATAAAAGTGAAAAAAATATATACATATAAAAATAAAAGTGAAAATATAGAAGACACAATATCACCCATCCTTTCGATCAGATGAGTCTAGCATGGTTCGCTACGCCATACTACCAAACATACAAAGTGGTTCACTACTCCACTTAATCTTTACTGTTATGCCATTCAGAGAGAAAATATGAATAAAATATGAGATGATAGTATACAAAAATGTAATGAGAAATCAATTGATGCTACATATGTCGTTTTTCAGGATATCCAACCTCTTGTCGAAAGAAGGAAAATCACTAGCATGACCATCAAAAAGTTTGTCGACATGTTTCAAAATTTTATCCACTTTAGCAGCTTCGTTTAGCATTCTGGAAAATAAATGTCGACCCCCAGGGAGAAAATCATCATAAAGGTGTGTAGCACGGGCGATTCGCAAAAACTCTGAGGAGATGGCTCCGTAGAACACGTGTTCTGGAATGTTACCAGTTAGGTCCGGCATGCGAACAATGAAAAAGGGAAAGTTGTCTCTTTTGTCAAAAAGTTTATAAGTAAAGATATCATCCTGGATAGTAATGTCCAATTCCAGGAATGTGGCATGTTGACCTTTATGCTCACATTTGAGTACCAGTTCTTTTGGATAGATATCTCTTTAGGAAATTTCGAATTCACCTTGATCATTGATGCAGCAAGCATCGTCGATAAAACAAAAAGTGTTTTTGAACTTGAATCCCCGGTAGCGATCAGCCCATGCTAGTGTTGAAATAAAAACATTCTCGTAATGATGAAGATAAAGATTTGCCCATAAGGGGGCTGGATCGATTCCCATCGGGATGCCAAAAGTTTGGTGAAATACAAGGTTACCAAGTGTGAAGAATGACTGAGAGATCAGATGCTTTGTCATCAACTTTATTTGCACTTTAGTGTAGCTATTACTGCCGTGTTTAGTACGCGAAAAGAAACATTTACTGCCTTTTACTGTTAGGATTTTTCTGTTGCCATCGTCAGTCTTTCTGCCACCATTAAGAAAGAAATCAATTTGTTCACAAAGAATATCGATGAGGTCACTATGGGGAAGCTTTGTGTACAGAGTACTAAAGTCGAAGCTGGAAATGGACTGAGCTTTCTTGTTTTTATTGAGTTTAACAAGCCTTTCCAAAACAGGTTTGGAATTTTCAATGTTCCAAAATCGGTTGTAGTTTTTATAAAAAATACTCCTTTGATGGAAACTCTCAATTTGGTGGTAGATTTTGTTGAAAATCAGTGAAACTAACTGACTCAAAGGTTTTGTAGAACAAGAAGCCGAAGCCACAATGAAGCGTGCTTTTGATGGTGAATAGTGCATTTTAGGCGTCCAGTACATGAATGGTAATGACATCTGTATGCTAGAAACTGAGATATTGAAAGTTATACATAGTTCAGCATTTGAATTAACTACTGTGTCGGATGGAAGATCACAAAGTTGGTAAGTTTCTGATGCTGGATTGTCCGATACACCAAGTTCTTTCAGAAGTCGCAAAATATAAAATCTTTTACAAACAATAGCAATGTTGTTAATTGCCTTGTCAATTGGAACAAGAACAAACTTCGAATGCAGATTCTGCAAGTAAGTCACAACGGATGGGTCTCTTAAAACTGGTTGGACAGGGCGAAAGTCTGTTCTCTGTTTAAGAAAAGATTTTATCTTTGACCTTTGCAAGAACTTTATCCTTCCATGGCTTGAGACTCTCAACTTTGATGTTAGATTTTACAGCAAGTTTCTCAACGAATTCAAGTAAACCGCTTTCAATAGATGTAAAACATCTACTGTAATATATTGATTTAGCTTCTCGAAAATTAGGACCTTTTGTGAGTAGTTTTCTAAGTTTACCATTTTTGATGAACCTTAGGTCACCATTGACAACATATTCATGGTGTTCATCACGAAAATCAGACAAGTGCCATTCACATTCTGGCAAATTATCAATAACACACACACACACACACACATTATAGATATATATATATATATATGTATATGTGTGTGTGTGTGTTATATAAGAGATATAATAAGTTCTATAAAATAAAATAAATAAAATCACGAAACAGGCTTGTCGAAATGGACAGTGTAGTTTTTTTATTCTTTCGAACTTATTATATCTCTTTTTATTACGCTCTGCATTTATGTATCGAGCACTCTAATACGGTTAACCGAATCGAATGTACCATATGTGTTATTTATATATATATATATATATATATATATATATATA
>RDPX01000001.1:215227-255008 GCA_003991215.1 Morbakka virulenta | reverse complement strand
TTGACATTTAAAAGATCTCTCCCGTAATCTCCAACTTTCTCAAGAACAGCATGGCAGGTTGGAATACGCGTCTTCTTCTTTCACATTCAACGGGTATTATTCAGTCTAATAACATCAGAATTAAACGAGGTATTTTCCAGGGAGACTCTCTTTCTCCTCTTCTGTTTTGTATGTCTTTGATTCGTCTTTCTAATAAATTGAATAACACTGGATATGGCTATAAGATCGCTGAGAAAATTATCAATCAACTTTTTTTTATAGACGATTTAAAGTTATTTGCCAAAAATGAACGTGAAGTAGAAGGTCTGCTTACTACTGTTAAAGAATTCAGTAACGACATTGGCTTGGACTTTGACTTGGAGAAATGCGCCAAAGCGACTTTCCTTAAAGGCAAACTCTCTCAGACTTCATCCATAAATCTTGACATCAACACCACCATTGAAGCATTAGATCCAGACGGAATTTACAAATATTTGGGCGTAAACGAAGGTGACGGCATCAACCATTCCACCATGAAAGAGACAATCCGTAAAGAATATTACAGACGCACAAAAATGGTGGTTAAAACAGAGTTAAATGCAAAGAATATAATAGAGGCTATTAATACGCTTGCTTGATTTGCAGTGAAAGATGTTGGTGTAATCGAATACTAATCAACGGTTAAAAAGGAAGATCTTAAAAGGAGAAATAAGGAGAAAAGAAAACAAAAATGGCTGGGAAAGCAGATGTATGGGCAAATTATCAGCAATAAAAGTGAAAATACTGACAAGGAGAAATCGTGGATCTGGATAACACAATCAGATTTGAAAGTGACCACTAAAGCTTTAATATTTGCTGCCCAGGAGCAAGCAATACGGACAAATTATGTTAAGTATAACATTGACAAAAGTATTGATTTGCCTAATTGTAGATTGTGTGGAGAAAGGGAAGAAACAGTAAACCACATCCTGAGCGAGTGTAAAAAGCTTGCTCAGAAAGAGTACAAAAGACGACATGACAACGTCGCTAAAATTGTCTATTGGAAGCTGTGTGGAAAACTGGATCTTGAAAGAGCCGAGAAATAGTATGAGCATGAACCTCAAACAGTATTAGAAAATGGAAGCCACAAACTATTGTTGGACATAAACATCCAGTGTGACAACGTCATTGAGGCACGACGACCAGACCTCGTAACTATTCAGAAAGTTGACAAGTCTGCGATCGTCATCGATGTTGCCATCCCCGGAGAAACCAGGATAAGTGAAAAGGAACAGGAAAAGATTGACAAGTATCAGGAAATTAAAAGAGAAATCCAAAAACTTTGAAATTTGAAAAAAGTTAGCGATGTACCTGTTGTCTTGAAGGTTCTTGGGAGTGTGACGAAAATTTTTACCAAATACATGGAAAAGATTGGGATTGAGATAAAAAAAAACGAAGTCCAGAAAACAACACTATTAAGAACAGCTAGGATTTTGCGAAATGTATTAGAACACTGAAAGAAAAAGGCTATGATGACAGACCTTTGGTTACTGGTTGTAACCTTCTCTCTCACACACAGAACGGCTTAAGATCAGCCAGTGCATTAGTTGCAAATTGAAGATAATAATAATAATAATAATAATAATAATAATAATAAATACATAATTGGGTGGAATGCAATGAATGTGTATCTTCAAAGATGTATGTGGACATCAGTAGATATGTTCATACATGAATTGGTTTATAGATTAAATGCCCATTGGTATATAAGGTTCAGGTTTATGACTGTTTCAGGATGTTTGAATAGAAGTACACTTTACTTTTTACTGATTTTCTGCCATCCCAACTTGTTGTAGATACAGGGACCCCTTTTACAAAATGGGTGGCTTTATAGCCTGGCTCTGACCTAATTAATCGTAGACATAATACTTCTCCAATGACAGAACCTTTACTTCTTTATGAACAGAATCAAGTAAGTTGTTTCTGTGTATGACTACAAAACACCATCAAAGTGAATTAATTTGACTTGCTTTAGCTAGTATTTCTATATTTATTTTTCATTTCTGAATATTTTTACAGGGTGAATCCTTTAATATAAGTACAATAACAGAAAATATATACAGATACTGTTCTTGATGGTTGCGCTCTTGGATAAAATGTCTAGAAATAGGGAAACAACAACAAGAAAACTGAAAGGTTATAACATATAAGCAGAGATAGGATAAGACTGGGGGAAGTCATAAGAGTAAAACTGAGTTGAAGTAGGCTGCAAAATTAAATGGATTTGAAAATAAAATTTTGAAGTAGCTTTAAAATTCTTTTATGTATATATTGGCGTCAGGAAGGGCATCCGGCCAAGAAATTTCTCACTGCCAAATCGAAGTCCCTCTGAAGGGCACCGTCTTCCTCCAACACATGCTAGCATGTAAAACGGACATTAAACCGAATATGATGATGATGATGATGATGATGATGCACTAACGTGAATTAGAATTATGTTACAAATTATAGCTCCCATTCATTTTGTTGAGTGTTGGCATATTTCAGGTTTAATCTTTGGGAGTTGTAGCAGCAATGTTTTGTTTCTTATGCTAATAGTTTCTTGTAGAGGGTAAAATAATGCTCAAAAAGTGCCTTTGTCTTTCCTATGAGAACACTGCTTACAAATATGCAGATTTTTCTATAGCCAAGGGTCATCATTTTACTTTTGACATTTTAGTCTTGATTAGTAACAACTGTTTCTTTTCATTGATGCTTTTTCAAATGACATATTTCATTTATTATCCATTTTTGTTAAGAGTGTTGGACAAAGACCTATGCGAACAAGCTATACCAAAGATGTATTGATTTATACTCATAACATAGACAGAAGACGTTTTTTTGGTCTTGTTGGAGTGGCAAGCATTAGTCAGTTTATCTTTTGGACCTATCTTGGTCACTTTGCATTTATGGAGCTCAGAAGTGGATCCCAAGGTAAAACAAACAAAAGGTAACAGCATTCTTAGATTTTTTTGTTAAAATAGTTTTGTTGATTAATAGTAAATAGTACAAAGCAAAGGTATGAAATATTCATTGTTTTAGCACAAACTTTAAAAAGTGGATGTAACCTTTGTCCATGAATATTTGGGCACCAGAAATAGGGCCCAGTAAAATGAATGCTGCAAAATAAGGCATTTGAAAGGAAGCCACTGTAACAAAGGAACACGGAAATGTCTCAAACGAGAAAGGTGGCACTGCAATCCAAATTTTTAGTGATGAATACAAATAGGAGAGCCCCATTCATATGATAACATTAGTATTTGGTTGTTACCACAGCCTAAGTATGTGAAGATGGGTTGGAATATGAGATTTTGAAGAGCCTTTAACATTTGATGTGCTGAACATTTAGTATGCCAATACATAAAATACTCATGTTATTTTTGTTGGAATACCTTTTTTATACAAGGTACTTACAATTGCATAGCCCCAATTTCTGCTTTGGTAGGAGGAGAACTCCACTTAATTGTGATGTGTATGTACTACCTGCAATGCTGAGTTACTTAAGTTTGTACAACAAATAAAATTCAATTTTACTTTATTTCAAACAATTCATTTTCCAATATTGGTAATATCAATATACCTTGAAAACCTGGGGTAAATGATATCTGACAGAGAAATACAACTTTTGAAGTAGTTTTTACCTCCATACCATTTGTCAACAATTTGAATTCACACATTCATCATGTTCCTCCTCAGTTAACAATTTTGAAATCAATTTGTATTCATTTTTACTTCCTTCCGCTGAATTCAAACAACTTTCAGTAGCACCTTTCCTGTCATTTTCATCATAATTTCACATTTTTACAATCACTGCTGGTCATTTTTTGTTTTCTTACACACGTTACTCGTTTGTCAACTGCATTACTGTCTGATTTAGTGTCATCACACACAGCATATTTTTTGTTTATATTAATCACTTTAATTTTCTTGTGTTTATTTTGTACTCAATAGTTTTCAAGCTTCAGAATTATAGGATACTAATCCCCCCAGCTGGGATAGGAAATGTGATAATTAGTATTCAATGGCAAGTGATCCACTTCTCTACATAAGCTTTTTCTGAAATAAAAAAAAGCATTTGTAGAGATTTCTTTGATTATATACCTTGGTGTCATGAGCTTTTCAACTGGAAAGCAGTCCTTGTAGCATTGGTTGTTGTTGGGTTTTTTTAGAAATTAAGATTCCTTAGCTTTTACTGTTACCCTGTTGATGATGTAATAGAGTTCATCATGCTATGGATCTAATGATATACATTTTTGTATCTTATTTTCCATTTGACTAAAGTGTAATGTAATGTTATGTTTGATGTGAGTATTGTGAAAAATACAAGAAATATAAAGACATTTTGTACATTTTGAATAATATTTGAAGTTAAGATTTCACTGCTTTTTTCTTAAACAGCAATGAAAATACTAAAGCAAGTCAAGATGAAAACACAAAGAAGAAAAATCTAGCCTCTTTTAAGGTGCCTTTGATTTTTACAAGTATTAATAGTAACGATAATAATAATAATGATGATGATGATGATAATAATAATAATAATAATAATAGGAATTTTTATACTAGGTCTACAAATATACTTTTTCATAAACAACAGATAACCCTGTTCTGTATTTTGTAAATTCAGCAATTATCCTTTAGATATGAAATGGCATTTCATCTGTTACTCTTTTGGCTTGAGGCCATGGTTTCGTATCTGGATTAAAGACTGGTTTCTACACATAGTTACAAGTGCAAAACAATGGAAATAGATGAGACTTTTCACATTACCCTATGCATAGGTTTCAGTTTTATTTCAAGAAAGTTTACTGTAATAAAAGTAATATTGCTGGCGGTGTCATCATAAGCAAAATATTTTTTTTGTCAACAAATTTTTTGTTTTAACAGAACAGAACTCTTTATAGGGTTTTGGTGTCAAAGAAAATACAGGACAGCGATTGTAAGTGGGAAGCACACAATTGGATGACTTTTTTGGAGAGAAATTTCATTGTTTTTTATAGTTATGTATATATGTGTGTATATTTGTAGAGTATGTATGTGTGCTTGTATGTACATATGTTTAGAAGGTTGCCAAACCTTGGAGTGATACCGGAGAAAAACTCCTATTGTCAGCAAAATGCTACCGATGGCGTGCTTCTTCAACGGCTTCTTGCAACACAGGTCAAGCACCTTGCCTGCTAGTGTTGCTTGGATGCCAAAATCTTGTGAAACGGCTGCTAACGGTGGGGAAGAGGGGCGAAGAAGGGTCTCCAGTAGATTTAAACCTGATGCTTGGGGTAGATGGGACCAGTCAGCACGAGCTAGCCCCGCGATTTACGTCATCATACGTCGTCCTTAATTGATCTAATACTTGTTTAAAAATGAAACATTCATTGTAAAGACAGAGGCGATTCCCATGCCAATAACAGACCATGAAATGATCAGCTGCATGTACAAAGTAAACCGTGTAAATTATGTGACACGAAAAATACATTGTCGAAATTACAGAAATTGTAGCCTGGTAGAAATGTGTAATACTATCCGTTACACACAGTCCCTGAATGGAAAACTCGTAAAGAAACGCTGTTTGGTGTTTTCTAAAGACATGCACTGATCATTGAAAAGCGAGTCAAGGGAAACGCTGCCCCTGTCTAAACGAGGAAATGAAAGGAAACTTAACACTCGTGACAAATTACTGAAGAAAATCAAGACGAGTTAAACGAAATGAAGCGAGTATTATACTAATGATAGCAAAATCTACGTACTTGAAAAGCCCCCTGAGAGAAAACAATAATCTACAAAATCAACTATGGACATTTTTAAAACAGCCTTACCAACCATACCAGGAGTAAATAAAAATTAAGGAAGTCCTTTTACCTGTTCACATTAAAGCATGGAGAAAAGCCTTACCATGTAAAAGCCTTAAATATTAAAGTTTTGCTTTTCGTTATGTATCCACAGTAAACGTACGAAAACACCTAAAGAAATGTCAAAGAAAGAAAGCATGTGGACTCGATATGCTTCCCTCAAATCTTTCGAGGCACGATGATGATGAAATTGCACCCTACCTAAATACAATGATAAACCTGCCACTCACGACTTCACTTGTACGAACAGACAAGAAATCTGCTTTTCCTAGAAGTTTTTCCTAGATAAAAATCTGAAATACCTGCTGAACTTGAAGATTACAGACGAATCTCAGTTCTCAGTGGTGCCAAAAGTTATAAAACGCGAAGTTCACGCACAGCTTACCCAGTTCCTGGCAAAAGAACAATCTCATCATTTCAATATGGTTTCTACTTGTTAAAGCTACCGAACTTGCAGCAATATCTGTGATTGATCAGATTAGAATAAAAGTAGACACTGGTAATCACGTTGGCGCTTCCTTTATTGACCTAAACAAAGCTTTTAATATAGTAAGCCACAATAAAATTTATAGACAAATTTTAAAGTATTGGAGTAAGAGAAAAAGATCTTGATTGGTTAAAAATTTATCTGTCTGATCGACGTATAGGCCTTTGCTCTAATGGGGTCTTGTCTGAATGCCAGCCGTTTTTTGTATATAGGAACGGCCGTTGTAGAATTGTTCTGGACAGTTTTTGATATATGATTGCTTAGTGTAAAGTAATTACTGTCACACAATGTTGAATTTGAAAAATAAGCTGAAATATTGAAGGAAGCGCCTGAAAAGTAATGATATAATAATACTGAAAAATAATCATTCTTCAGTTTGGTACAAGGTCATTACAATAATTTCATAGTGATAGAATGTTCTTTTAAATGTTTAAAATAGTTAATGCTTTACAAGAAGATTAAAGAATGGTGTGTTTTCTGGTTTGATTTATTGATTGCGAGAGCGCCTGGCTCGAGGCATTTTTAGAATAACCATTTCATCAACTCTTTTTTATTTTACTTTAAGTATTTTGATTGAAAGTTTCTTATAACCCGTTGTAATTTTTAGGTTGTTTTTTATTTATTGTTTTTTTTTATTGTTTTTTTTATTGTTTTTTTTGTCAGTGCGGCTAAATAAACCAATTTTCCTCATGTTCACTAGGAATTTTTCGTATTTTATTAGTGTCTACAGTTTAGTATTCAATAAAAATGCGTTCCCCTCCATTTTTTAAAACGTTTGATGCATTTTATGTGTCGAGTACATGTAACTAATTGTTAATATTTCGTGTTTACCCCCCTATTTTTATCAATAAATAGTAGTTTTATTCTAATTTCATTTACTAGACGCGAGCTGGTTTGGCTTTACTGTCATTTGGTTCAGGTCTAATTTTACTCATGACTGGGGTTCTCTATGCAACAAGGTGAGTTGTGCTTGACACAGTTCAAATGAAAACTATCTCTCTTACTCTTTCTATGAAAGGACCTCAAGTTAAAGGGTGTTATTGTTTTGTAACTTTATTATGTTTGCAGTTAAGCTTATAGTTTATGCTAATGCCAAGCATGACTTTTTGCTCGTTAGTTGCTTTTCTGTTACATAACTCTAGTCTCTGGTGAGAACACTGTGGTCTGTCCATTTGTTTCTTTACATACGCAGTGCTAAGTAGCTGGGGTTACAATAGTAAGCACCGTGAATAAGCAAAATGTGTGTACAATGTTCACAATAAATAAAAAAATAGTAAGACCAACATTTTAAAAGAAGAAAAAGTTTAAAAAAATTTTGTCGCCAGTTCAGCAGTTGGTTCAGTACATTTTCTTGTTTGTACAACAATGCTGATCCGTGTCCAGTTCCTGCATCTGCTGAAGTTATTTCACAATTAATGACTTTGGGTTATCCTCCCTGGCAATTATTGACATCAGAACTCAACCTTACTAACGGAACGAAAGACCCACTCACCACATGAAATAGTTATTAAAAACAACTTCGACTTTTGTCACATTTTTCCGGAATAAATTTTCTTATGGCTGCCATTGACGCTGTTTTTCATAAGACATTTAAAGGTCTTTGACTATGTAGGAAGCAGATGTTTTTGTGTTTGATCATTTGAAATTGATTAATTCCCCACCCCACCCCACCCACCCCCGTCATTTTTCCTTGCAGAAATCATCAGCGTTGCTTATTGCAAAAATTTGTTGTTTTTTTTGTCATATGTTCAATGGTATCGATTGGGAGTTTACAGTTGTTGTGTACCTTATTTGGTAGAGCAAGAGACTAGATACTAAGAAAACAGAAATCATACTCAACCCCAGAAAACTTATCCTTGGTATAATGCAAAATAACCGTTGTAAAAATATCGTAAAACAAGTCAACATTTTGAACTGCTTAAGGACAATGATTATTAAATGGAAGACAGTTCAAGGAAGTTCAAAGTAGAATAGATCAAGCTGAAACAGCATAACAGAAAATGAAGTCCATTCTATGGAATTTAGTGTTGCATTGAACTGTTTCCATTACACGGACACAAAACATAGACTAAAACAAAAGATAGATACACACATTACCTCATTTCATATCGAATATTATTACCTTACCGGGGTGCCATCTCAAAGAGGTCGGCTGTCATAGCCCTCCAAACTTGTCTATCCAATACCAGTTTAGCACACTTGTTGATGTCCTTCTTCATCAAATCAGCAATGTTGCCTGTCCATGTGGTCCTTTTTCTTCCTCTTCCTCGCTTACCCCTAACATATCAATAACATATGCCTTCCATTATCATTTTTTGAAGGGAGTTGTGCCGCCTTATGTGCCCATAAAATGTAATTTTTCATCTTTTTATTGTATCTAGCAGGGTTGTTTTGCTTATTCCCATATCATTCAGGACCCTTTTATTTGTCTTTTTTTCTTTCCAAGACACTCTATCCATCCTACGGTAACTCCACATTTCAAAGGCTTTTATTCCTGTTTCAGTATTTTTCTTTGTCGTCCAAGTTTCACAGCCATAGGTGAGGATTGACCATACATAGCATTTTAATAGACGGATCCTGGTTTTCCATGAAATGTATTGGCTAATTAGCAGGTCTTTATGTTTAAAAAGGTATTTTTAGCCACACCAGTTCTTCTTTTAATCTCTAAGTCTGACCTTCCATCTGATGTTATCAGTTGTCCCAGGTATACAAAGGCTTCCACCTGCTCCATCTCACAACCATCAATAATTAATTTTGCTTTGGGTGTTGTTTCGAATATTGTTATGGAAAGGCAAACATTTAGCGCATTTATAATCATATACAGCCAGATAAATTGTTGCATTTCTTTGGTCTGTTGAACACACTATTTGTCTTTTTATTGTTTTTTTAAATTTAGAAATGTGAAGCATCTGGTACTTTTGCGAAACAACAATGGTGTTTTATTCACTACTTATACGCCATGGGGTACATTGCGTACGTTCATAACCGATTTAGAGAACATTTCTTCAAATGGCATGCGAGGTGGTAAGTAAAAATGCAGGAGTATTAGTATTTGGAAAACTCTTCTCTTTTATTTTCACCAGTTTTTTTCATTCTTACTCTCTTTCGTACTTACTTATTATTGACTTCCAGTTGATCTGCATGCCCTCTCAAGGAACGAACTACTGCCAGTAATACTGGATACGACTTGCTCCTGCCCAAAGCAAGGCTGATCAAGTGGTTGGAAAACCTCAAACATCAACTTACCAAACAACGACCACCTACAGTGGCATGTCTTAAAATGAGGTGGTATTTTGACCTTAGCACCTTTGTCAGATTTTTTATTTACCACACTGGCTTTTTTTTTCCAAAATTAAACCTTTGTGATATCCACTCATTACTTTTTTTTATCAATCGTTTCTTCTTCCTTTGGCCACCCACCCCTCACCCGAGTCTAAAGTATTCATTATAAGTATTATGACGTATAATTGCTGTCTTCATTTATTCAGTACTTTTTGAACTTGTTTCCATTTTCATATGAGGTGGTTTGAGTTTGGAATTGTTGGGGTTTTTTGTCTTTTCTTCTTTTTTTCATAACGGGTTCTTGAGTGAAGGGAATAGTTAGCTCGTTTTAACGAGGGTGTGAAAAATATAAACCATCTTTATTGGTCAATTAAAGAGAACTATCCAGATGTTGTACATGTTTTTGTTAAAACGCTACGAGACTATTTATTCGAATAATCCATATATCAACATTGGATAAAACTATTTGATTTCGAGTTACATTTTTTATAGCCGTAATATGAGTGAAAGTTTTCACATTTTGGCACTGTGTTGAAAATTGTAAAGGACAAGCTTTTTTATCTGGATAGGAGTCTGAAACTTACTGATGTTTTTCTTCTTGGTCTCTGCCGTCCCCATTAATTCAATTGGTTGAAAACATTGCGTCATTTGTCCATTTACCTTAGTACCTTGTTTTATTGAAGTTCTCTCCCTTGCCTTACATTTTTATGGTATTAAATTATTGACGAAGCAAACCTTCCTTATGTTGGAATCGTAACAAATAGACATCTCTTGCTTTAATGGCTTGATGACGTTGTAAAATGAGCAAGTGAATCGAGTTACTTGTTTAATTGATGTATTGAACAGTCTTGGTATTGCCATACATTGACTTTGTATTAGGAAAACTCAGAGTTTATCCCCTTTTATCGGTGTGGCTTCACATATATTTGTGCTTACTACGGCAGTCACGGTGAGTCACGGTGCCCAAATTTGGGGAGGTTATGTTTCTATATTGTACGGTGCCAACCGGATTTTATATTCCTTCATTTATTTTACTAATAAACATGAAGTAAATTTTAACGTAAGAAATTCCCCAAAACGTAGCCATGACTAAACAATCATTTCATAACAGAAAACCTGGAAATGTAACCCCAGCGCAACTCGTTTTTATACACCATACAATATTTCACTATGAATGGAACTGCAATGACAAATTTCAACTTATTTAACTTTTCCAGTCCTTTATTGAAAAGGAATATGATGTAGAGAACCTATATTTTTAGAGAAACGAACGTTTGTTTGATAAAAACAACTTCTCAGATATCTTTTCCCTCGTCTGACTTAATCATGTACTGCTATGAATAATTGCCTGAAGTAGGTTCCAGTAAATCTTTTTTATAATGAATACCCTAACACACATTCTTGACTCAAACGTACTCAGTATACCTTTTTATTACCTATGTCTTTACTTTTTTTTCTTTGTGTACAGTATTTATCAAAAGTCGTAATAGAGCATGTTGTTGACATTTATGTACCATTATTAAGGTTTGAGTAAGATGTTTTTGTTTTTTTTACTCCAGATGGCACTTCACATATACCAATTAAAGTCAAAGACCACATGTTCTTCTATCTTCTCGATAATAGTGGAGAATTTCCACAGGCATCAATATTTGACAGGACAGTTGGTGTTAGGCGTTTTTAAGAATTATGTTGTATGAATTTTTGTGTTAAGATTAGAGTGTTGTAAATAGAAACCAACAGTAAAACAAATTTTGTTATGCACTGACTTTAGGCAATGAGTTTTCAAAATGCAAACACGATCGAATATAGTTGATAAGTCACTTAATTGAAGTTTCTTTTGCAGAAAACTTATATGTACTATTAAAAAAATAAGAACTATCGCAAAATGTCATACGATCCTTTAGCACGAAAGGGAAAATTGCGTCTCCCAGGACAAGTAAAGAAATATGTTGCTTCCTTGACAAGTACTACGCAGAGTAAAACGTATTTTGGCCTCAAAGCATACCTGATGCGAGTTCTTATCTTACGTTTTCGATTGTTTTGATTGTTTCCTGTTTTACGTAACTCTCTTTTGACCGGAGTTTGGGAAGGTCAAAGATGGCACTCGGGTGGTTTTTACTACGTCTTACTTGAAATAGTATTATGATTCCGTTAGAATTTTTAGATTTTCTTATTTGAAATAAAGGGATAGGTTTGGGTTTTTTTATTTCAACCTGTACTACGGTTTTAGTCCTGGGTATGACGTTAAACTGCACCCGGCAGCAGGACCCTAGTTCGGGAGTTCCGGGGTTTTGAGGAGAATGTCACTACCTCTTAACTGCTGTTGTGCTGGGTCACCCTTGGGCAACGTGTAGCACCCGAATGCCTCCCTCACTGGGTTACGTTGTCCCAAGAGCACTGTTCCTTGTGGCTGGTGACAATAAATACTGACCAGAGAGAGATAGCTTTTGCTCCCCCTGCCTTGTGGGTGGTCTTGGCTGACCAAAGGCTGATGGTGGCTAGCAACCAGAGAAGGCGGAAGAACCCTGTACGGGTCAACGGCAGCTAGCTAGAGCTGGTGTTCTCAAGAAACACACCCGGCAGAAGGCAAAGGCAAACCACTGCTGTATCATGCCTAGTAAAATCATGGTCAAATCTGTTTATGAAAGAAAATCTAACGACGTGAATGGGGTCCCCTCTATATCCAGTGGAGACACCTCGTCCGGTAGGGATGGTCATATGCAACAGGTGACCCCAGACCGTAATCAAACTACTGTTTGCAAAAAACGACATCTAAAAATAGGAACATGGAATGTGAGAACATTGTATGAAAAAGGAAAGCTACAAAATGTAAAGCAAGAAATGGATCGACTGAAAGTAAACATTTTGGGAATAAGTGAAATGAGATGGTCAGGAGCAGGAAAAATGGTTAGTGATGAGACAACTGTAATCTACTCATGTGGAGAAAAACATCAGCATGGTGTTGGAATAGTGCTGGACAAAGACAGGGCAAAGAGTGTGATCGGATTCTGGGCTATTTCTGAAAGAGTATTGTTAGTCAAGCTAAAGGGGCAGCCTTTTAATTTATCTATCATTCAGGTATATGCTCCAACATCAGAGCATACAGATGAGGAGGTTGAGACTTTTTATGAGGAAATAGAAAAAGCAAAAAAGCAGTGTAAGTCACAGGAGATAGTGTTGATTATGGGTGACTTGAATGCCAAAGTGGGAAAAGGAAGAGAAAGAAATACAGTTGGACCACATGGGCTTGGTGAAAGAAATGAAAGAGGTGAAAGGTGGATCCAATGGTGTCAGGAAAATAGTCAGGTCATTATGAACACTTGGTTTCAACACCATCGAAGACGACTGTATACATGGATAAGTCCAGGAGACAGAGCAAGAAATCAAATTGATTACATAACAATCAACCAGAGGTTCAGAAATGCAGTTCAGCAGGTGAAATGTTACCCAGGAGCAGATTGTGGCAGCGATCATGCGTTGTTAATGTGCCACCTGAAGATTAAGTTGAGGAAACTGAAAAAATCCAAAATAACACCAAAGTTGGAGGTATCCCTTTTAAGTAGGAATAGGGTATTAAAACAGCAGTTTAAAGTGGAGGTTCAAAATCGTTACAACGCTTTGAAAGATGAAGGTGAAACACTCGATGAATGGACTATTTTTCGGGATGCCATAGTACAAGGAGCTGAAAGTGTCATTCCTAAAATCAAGAAAAGGGCAAAACAAAAGTGGATGACTGATGAAATACTCGAATTGATGGATAAGAGAAGGGCTGCAAAGCAGAAAATTGATAAGTACAAAGAACTGAATAACAACATCAGAAAGAAATGTAATGAGGAAAAGGAAAACTGGCTCAATAGCAAGTGTAAGAAAATTGAAGAACTGAAAAATAAAGATGCAAGGAACATATATCACGAAATTAAGGAGATAACTGGAAAGAAAAACTGTACTTCTAGTGGATGCATAAGAGCCAAAGATGGCAGTATTATTCTGGAAAAAGAAAAGATCCTTGGCAGGTGGACAGAATATATAGAGGAATTATTTGAAGATGAAAGAGGAGAGAAGACAGTGATAAGAAAAGAAAAGGAAGGCCCAACTATAATGAAAGCAGAAGTTCAGTTTGCTATTCAAAAAATGAGGAAAGGAAGAGCAGCAGGACCTGACAACATTGTCATAGAATTGGTGAAAGAGCTAGACGAGTTTGGAGTAGAAAAAATAACTGATATTGCAAACAAAATATACAACACAGGGTACATTCCAGCTGACCTCAGCAAATCAGTGTTTATAGCTTTGCCAAAACGACCTGGTGCAACTGAATGCGAACTACACCGGACCATCAGCCTAATGAGCCACATGATGAAACTGATCCTGAAAATTCTGTTGAACAGAATGAAGATCAAAATAAGGCACGAGATCTCACAAGAGCAAAATGCATATATAGAGGGAAAAGGTACCAGAAATGCTATTTTTATCATAAGAATGATGGCTGAAAGAGCAGTGGAAGTCCAGAAGGATTTGTATTTGTGCTTTATTGATTACAGCAAAGCATTTGATAAAGTGAGGCACCATGAATTGTTTAAAATGTTGAAGGACTTAGAAATTGATGGAAAAGATTTGCAATTAATTCAGAACTTATACTGGGAACAGATGGCAGCTATCAGGGTTGATGGAGAAATGAGCAAGTGGTCTTCAATCAAACGAGGAGTAAGACAAGGATGTGTTCTATCACCGGATCTGTTCAATCTGTATAGTGAAATCATCTTAAGAGGTATCAAGAACATGCCTGGAGTGAAAATCGGAGGTGTAAACATAAATAACTTAAGATATGCTGATGACACTGTATTGATAGCTGAAAGTGAAGTGGATTTGCAGAACATCTTAAATAAAGTAGTGTTAGAAAGTGAAAAGAAAGGACTCCAGATTAACATCAAGAAAACAGAATGTATGGTGATATCAAAGAAAAGTGTATCCCCAAAGTGTACTTTAACTATCAATGGAGAATTTGTAAAGAATGTTAAAAAGTTTACTTATCTTGGTAGTTTGATAACATCAGATGGAAGATGTGTGAACGAAATAAAGAAACGAATCACTTTGGCCAAGGATGCTTTTAGTAAAATGAGTTTAGTTTTCAAGAACAGGCAGCTGCAAGTAAAAACTAAGATTCGAGTCCTAGAATGTTATGTGTGGTCTGTTTTGCTTTATGGGTGTGATGCTTGGACCATCAATGAAAGCATGAAGAAACGAATAGAAGCAGTGGAAATGTGGTTCCTGAGAAGAATTCTTAGAATATCTTGGACTGACAAAGTGAGCAATGAAGTGGTATTAGAGAGAGCAGGAATGAAAAGAAAGTTGATGAAGGTAATTAGAAAAAGACAACTGCAGTTTCTGGGTCATGCAATGAGATGTGAAGGAATGGAAAACTTAGTGTTAACAGGGAAGATTGAAGGAAAGAAAAGTAGAGGAAGACAGACTGAAATTCATTACCAGCTTGAACAAGGATCTCCAGTTCAAGAGGAGTGATTGTGAAATTTTAGCACTGACAAAAGAGAGAAATAGATGGAAGACCATGATCTCCAACGTCCTGAAAGGATAAGGAACTCAGAAGAAGAAGAAGAAGTACTACGGTTTACACGTGCTGATTTATAACAACTGTAAAAAATGGTGCATGTTAGAATATAGTTGGCAGGTGGAAATTTTTAGTGATAAAATCTTCTATTTTTTTAATTAATATTTGAGGTGTTACATTTTTATTCTCAAAATTCTCCTCCCTTTCCCATAGATTTTAAACCTATATTCTTTTGTAATAATTGGGATGTATACCTAGTTTAATAAGCATCAGGTATGGGCTTCGTCAAATATAGAAATTTTAATTCCAGCACTCTAGCGACTTAACCTCAAGTACCACGTGTTCAGAAAATCCGCACCAGTATTTCTAAAAAAACAAAGGCACAAAGGCGGCATTTAGTGACATGGATGTTACGTTTAAACTTAATGAAAACCTCCCAAAATATGCTTTTGAAATTTTGGAAGGCTAAAACTTCATTTCTTAATCCAAGATCCCTACTTGCGATACCCCAGTGGCCCATTAAAAGTAGACGGTTGATTACAATTATGTACAATTAGTGGTGGGAGTTGGCAACCTAAGTTGATATTTAAAGTAAGCAGTAGTGTTCAGATAATAAAATCAAGGCTTACCCTGCGAAATCTTTGTAACGTACCTATATATACTGCGCTTAATTCATTTCTCTGTTACAAGTGACAAACTATGTACATGAGTATGTACATGTTTGTGAATCGGGAGGGGAAAGAAACCGATCAATAAAAAGATTAAAAATTACATATAAAAAACAAATAAGAAAAGTAAAACTCTGCAACAAAGAGGATTCCTACCTTGCTTGTTATGAGGAAAGTAAAACAAAGACACCACCCCTTGAATAATCCACGAAGGCGAAAATTTTTAATCAGGTCAATGTGAAAAACTTCTAATAATCATTTTAGGTAGTTTGTATAGCACTCTCAAATAGATAAATAATAAGTATAGAGAATGTTATAGTGTTTATTGCTGTATAGGTTTGTCACATTTGTTTAAACAGAATGATCGGCCACAATTGATGGTCGAGAAATAAGAGTAATGGGGATAACATTTCTTTAACGAAAAGGGTAGGGCATGTTAGGATCTGCAAATATTTAGCCCCGTACATTAGCCATAAACACTAAAACGACCCCTACATTGCCTGCTCCAGATCTCCATTCAGTTTATGGTACTGGTGAATGCGACCTGCAAAGTTGTTGATAACCAGCATGGTATCGTACTAGGAAATTAATAGGATCTTTGTGATGACTACTTTCAATGCTGCGATATTAGGGTTGCAATAATAGAGTTCAAGAAAATAATGATCAAGAAAATCGCGGAGGAAGAAGTTACACTTATCTTTGCAGCCAGCGAGGCTCTATCCTCCAAAATTTTCACGGATATACCTCAACAGCAGTGTGGAAAGGTACACTATACTGCTAAAGCCACTTCTTATCACACCAAGGGCCTTGCTCCTTATCGTCTACCCAGAGCTGCTGAAGATTTGTGATGTAACGCTCTTTTGTAATTGCCAATGTGTTAATACGTTTTCTAAAACGAAAAATGTTCCAATATTGCCAAGCTTCGAGATGGTGACTCGCGCTTTCTGCATTCAGAAGCGGGCACCACACAAAATTGCTTTGGAGTTAATATAACCACTCAGGAGGAAGTTGGCTTCGTCAGAAAACTTCCACTAAAAATAGTTTTTCGTCATCATCAATCTGCGAAAACGAAAACAACGTGACTAACGACCTTTCAACAAATGATCTCTGTCAGCTGGTGAATTTTATGTATTCGGCGAGGGGAAAAAATGGGTTCCATGATCAGGATGCGGCGAACAGAAGATTCGGGTATTAAAAATTCGTTGTTACGGCATCACAAATATCTGATAGTACTCGGGCCGACCGACTCTTGAAATCTGTTGAAATTCTCAGGCGATCAGTTGCTATCGGATGCCTAGATGACAAGTCACCAGTTGCCTCAATCTTCACAAGTGCAATAAATTTTAAGGTCGTTGAACAGTTTGAAAATCTGACTCTTGTTTAAAAATACCTTGAAATTGAATTTATTTTTGTATTTTGCATAAACACACAAAAGAAAGTCGTTTGCTGCAACGTCTTCTTTACCCAAAGTATCTGCTTCATCGCCCAAGGCATAAAATAAATAAATTGGAGAGATTTTAGAGGTTGCGGCTTTGTTTAACCAATTGTGAAACATCCTATATTCTGTTACTGCCCATTTTCTAGATGTAAAGTATATTGACTTACCCAAAAGTTGCTTTTCGGTAAGAGTAAAGTTATAGAATGCCAATATTGATTACACTATAGTGGAAAGAGAATATATATTAATATACGGTATTGATCACATTCACCTTCCATCCATATTTAGATCATATGATGTTACTAACGAGCCTCCAGATATTTTGAAAACCGAAGAAAACCTTTCAAATGTTACGTTTAGTTTGCTTCCACCGGTCCGAAACAAGACCTTTAATTATAAGGATGTTGTGTTTAAGTTAAACATCAATAAAGTATATGGAGAATATGTTGTTGAAAATCTTCCAGAATGCGAGTGCCATCTTTCTCCATTCTACGATAGCCATTACAACCATGTTACACGAGATTTCAGAATGGTTGGGAACGTCAAACTGTAAATTGTTACTGAATGAACCAAACTACCAAGAACCACAATTTCTGAATTATAATAAATGTATTTCGACAATTCATGATAGCCTTGTCCTCTTTATTGATAAGTTATGTAATCAATATAAAATTGTCTTGAAGGTCAGAGGAAGAAGATCATGGCTAAGGTTAATGATAAGATTTCGGTCCTGAAAAATAAGACCAAACCTGGTAATGTGAAATCAAGTCTGAAAGATTCCTGAGTGGTTACTTGCTTGTATGGACTCCAATCAAAGTTTGTACTTGTTCCCATCGATAAAGCGTCTTACAATGTTTCTAAATTATGTAAAAAAATTATATTTAAAGATTGTTGGGAAAGGTCAGTCTCGATGCTAATCCATTTAGCACACATCTGAGAGACCTAACGACATAATCGATTTTAATGTACGACTCAGCAAATCTCTTGGTAGAAACGTTACAGACAAGCTCCTCTCCCTTCCCTTTATGTTTTATGGTTCTAAAGCACATTGCGCTCCATCTAGTGCACATTTTATCGTTACCTCTGCTACATGCTCTACAATACCATTACCCTACCTTACTGGGGTGCCATCTCAAAGAGGTCGGCTGTCATAGCCCTCCAAATTGGTCTATCCAATGCCAGTTTCGCACACTTGTTGATGTCTTTCTTCATCAAATCAGCAACGTTGCCTGTCCATATGGTCCTTTTTCTTCATCTTCCTCGCTTACCCTCAACACTACCGTTAAGTCAAATAATTTTCCTTATCTTCAAGAAAATCTTCAATCCCATGGCCGCCGATCATTTCTGGTCGGTTGATGAATTTGTACCGGGCCGTACAATGAATATTTCATCCTTTACCAATCCGAGGGTAATTTAAATGTACCGATGCGTAGGCCATCAGGGTTTTAAATAGTAAAGGGTTCATTAATAACATTTTATTTAACATCTGAGCCGAACTATGTTTTATTTTTATTTTATTTTCCAGGTTGCATCTCGGTCACTTGAACGCTGAAATGTAATCCACAAGTTAGTAAAATTGAGTGCAAAGCAGACGTCGTTCGAAAGTTTTTGGGAGGGGAAAAAGGCCCATTGAAGAGACAGGAAAAGAGCCGGAACAAAGAGACAGAAAGCTTTTAATAGACGATACCATGAGTACTACCTGAAATCTTGATTTAACATGACATATGATTCCCACACACCAACACCACTCTGCATAGTTTGCGGCGACTGGCTCACTTATGAGCCAATTAGTCCTTTAAAACTGCTTTGTCACTTGAACACCAAGCACAAACGCGAGGAACTAAAGAAATTTCTGAGGACACCAGACCAATTAAGAGGAATGCACTGAGAGCATCATATTTCGTGGTTGACCGCATTGCTAAGGCTGAAAAGGCATTTACTATCGGTTAAAAATTGATTTTGCCCTCCAAGAAAGACATTTGCCATGAAATTCTACACAGTAAATAGAAACACAGTAGGCCAGCAAATTCAAATTACGTTGTGACGTCAGCGGAGAGAACGATAAATCCGCCCAAAGGCTTTAAGGAAATTTATATATCGTTTGCTTTTCTCTACTTAAACAATCTTTGATTCCAAGCGTTAGACTATTGTTTACAATGAGCACTTAATGATTTTGTGACCGGAGCATAATGTCTAGTAAACAATTAAATTAAAAGACAAGCTTTCCAGGAATTATTTCACTTGTATTTTACTAGTTTTACTAAGATGGGTTGGTGTGCAGTATACGGCTGTAATAATGATAAAAACCTACATAGATTTCCTCTAAAAAATGCAGAGTTATGTCGAATGTGGATACATAGGTGCTCTAGAAAAGATAAGTTTAATGTAGCGACTGCAAGGATATGCGCTGCNTCCAGGTTGCATCTCGGTCACTTGAACGCTGAAATGTAATCCACAAGTTAGTAAAATTGAGTGCAAAGCAGACGTCCTTCGAAAGTTTTTGGGAGGGGAAAAAGGCCCATTGAAGAGACAGGAAAAGAGCCGGAACAAAGAGACAGAAAGCTTTTAATAGACGATACCATGAGTACTACCTGAAATCTTGATTTAACATGACATATGATTCCCACACACCAACACCACTCTGCATAGTTTGCGGCGACTGGCTCACTTATGAGCCAATTAGTCCTTTAAAACTGCTTTGTCACTTGAACACCAAGCAGAAACGCGAGGAACTAAAGAAATTTCTGAGGACACCAGACCAATTAAGAGGAATGCACTGAGAGCATCATATTTCGTGGTTGACCGCATTGCTAAGGCTGAAAAGGCATTTACTATCGGTTAAAAATTGATTTTGCCCTCCAAGAAAGACATTTGCCATGAAATTCTAAAAGAGGCTGCACTAAAAAAGATACCTTATTAGGGCAGTACTGTAACTAGGCGCATTGAGGAAAAAGCCGAACAGATTGATACACAAGTGTTGGAGGGGATTAATACCTCACTGTGGTACACGCTCTAGGTTGACGAATCTACAGAAATGGAAAACAAGGCAAAATTACTTGTTTATGTGCGATATCTTTAGCAGGAGGGTATGGATGAGGCAATGTTATGCGTATTACTTTTGCCAAACAACACAATAGGAGTAGAATTGTTCGTGTCACTAGATGGTTGTATATCAGGACAACTAAAAGGGTCCTTTTGTATCGGCATATGCACAGACGGAGCTGCTGTCATGACCGGACGACTGTCTGGTTTAAATGCTTTGATTAAAAAGGCTGTAACTGAGAGTAAATCTTTAAATTTTATCAATTACAGGGAAATGCTGTAATTGGTAAAATTCTGTCAGGGGAAAATGTCACAGAAATTTAACAGCTTATCGAATGATGTCATTAATGTTATTAACTACATGAAACCACACGCCCTTAACTAGCGACTGTTTGGGCAGCGTGGAATATGCAAAATATAATTATTTTTGACAAGTACCAAAAAGAATGAACTAAGTTCAATTACGTCAACAGTTTACAAGTACTCCGACACAGAATAGTGTCATTCTGTTAGTGTCGGAAAAGATAAGTCGGAAGGAATTTTCAATAACGCTTAATTTACATTTTTTTAATTTCATATAATAGAAGAGAAACAAATAGAACACATTTTACAGCCACTGTTCCAAAAGTCACAAAGTCTACAAAAATTTCTTTGGAGTTACAGGGCAGTCGTTTTATATTTATTTGTAAGAGAAATTACTGCACTATTAAACAAGAAATTGTTCACTCTGAATCTGCAAAAATCGGGCCTTCCATGTTTAACTGCATCAAGTCTACCTTAGTAGCAATATCACAAAGCTTAACTTTGCTAAGCATTGGATATGCAATGGTGCCAAATGGCCATGGACAGTGACATTTCATACATACTCACAGGGCTCAGTGGCAAATCAATCCACGTGACAAAGTTTTAGATCAGCACTTATAAGGAAAGTTGATTCTCTCTGATATCATTACCAGCTAGAAAGCTGCTTTCCCTGCCTGCTTCTAATGTTGCCTATGAATGGTTCCTTTTGTAAAGAAAAAAAGCAAATCAGTGAAACAGAATGTCACTCAAGTTACATTCTACTTGTTTTCTTAAGATGGACTCTGTTGAGGTTACGAGAAGAACTACTATGAAGAATAAAATGAAGACATTTACACCAAAGTGAAAGAAATCTTTGACAACTTTCTTAAATTTTATAATGATTCAACAAGCAAAGATAAATATCAGGAAATTGAAGCTATTGATAAGGTATGAAATATTAAATTTTCATATTTTATTTGATGATGAATTAATTGCTCTGGTCTTCTAAACTGTTCATGTTTATATTATGAAGTTGTCAAAAGTATTCTTGTTGCTTTTGTTATTCGGCAAATGTGCTAGCCTCTCTTTTTACCAAGGCAACCTTAATTTCAAATTTAGCAGAATTTTAGCAGTGATCCAGTTTCTTCTTCTTTTACTTTCTGCTGCTCCCTTTAGGGGTCGCCACAGCGGATGAGTCTCCTCCGCTTCACACGGTCAGCTGCATCCTCTTTCCTTGCTCCTACTCCTCTCATATCCGCTGCCATTGCATCCAAGTACCTTCTGTTTAGTCTTCCTCTTTTCCTTCGTCCCGACACCCTCATCTCCAACATTCTTTGCCCAATGTTGTCTTCCTCTCTCCTGGTTACATGTGATCCAGTTTAAGCTTCTTTTATGTTCACACAAAACATTTGCAGGAAATAAATTAAATTTTAGTTGTCCAGCTCGATTTATTCAACACCAGCAAACATTACTGTTTGAAATGAATTGTATGCCAGCGATGCGTCCTATATAAAGTTAAAAGTCGGCAAAATTAAATCTGTGAATTTACTTGTGTCGATTTCATCTCAGTTTGAAATCCGTCTTAAGAAAGATGTTAGCTACAAAGAGTTAAATATCAGTTTATAAAGAAAAATTATCAGCAAAGTGATGGCTCTTTGTCAAAGTATGTCCTTGTATTCCTGGCGATATTCAATACCTTTAGACCTTAATAAGCTCCATACGATGCTGCAACATAACCATCCTTTCAAAGACAACTGCAGGTTTTACCATCCAATTTTTTATTTGTGTCGATCAATATGTTTCACATACTGCAATTATTTTCTATGATGTATTGCGTCTCTATTTATTGTTACATTTTTACTCTTTCGTCGCACACTGTTGGAGGTCTCTTTTGTCCATGCAGTAAATCGTGCCATGCTTTGATTGCTATCACATGCATTGCACCTGATTGATTCCAATGTCATTGTACTCCACTGACATCTATATAACAGTCATAATTTTATTTGTATTTTGTTAATTGTGAGTTTATTGCGTTTTACTGAAGATACCAGAATTCAGTCTCATATTATATTCGTGCACAATAATCATAGATTTATCATTGCGTATAATCTGACTGCTGCGGCGGGCACAACAGGATTAGAAGTCCAATAAGGGATAAATTACCTGATTATTGAAAAAATGGCTGAAGATAGAGTTGTTCCTTTCGAGAAGCTAAGAGACGAGGAAAATTGGGTTGTATGGAGCGACGCAATGCAAACATATTTCGAGGCATTCGATTGCTGGAGTATTATTAAAGGAGAGGAGCCTTGTCCTGAAGTAACTCCTTTTCCTGGCGAACCTTCTCATGAGCACAGAAAGGAGCATGAAGCTTCAGTAAAATGAAATAAAAACTGGGACTTACGATCGGCAAAGGCAAAGCATGAGTTAAATAGGATGGTTTCAGCAGAACTACTTTATCTTGTTGGCGATGGCAAGTTAAAAACTGCGAAAGAGCGCTGAGAAAAACTTGTCAATCATTTTCAAAAGGACACCATGACAAATGAGTTTTAAGTATTGACTAGGATGATGGATTTAAAAATGAGCGCTGGCGAGACCATAGATTACTACAAACAATATCAGGTACTTTTGACACGTCTTTCAGCCTTGAACTGTGAGTTGTCTTCCCAAGCGCAATTGGCATGTGTTCTCCGTGGTTTACCCCCTGAATTCGACACAATTCGATTAGCATATATGGCAAAGGGATCGTTTTCAATGGTAGAGCTCATTGAAGCATTACGTTCAGAGGAGATTAGATTGAAAGGAGAAAGTACTTCCGCCCAGGTGATGACCTTAAAAGTTAGTCAAGGCGTGACTCGCGAGAAGTTTCACCCCAATTTATCTGGATCTCGAGGCTCGTGTTACAATTGCGGTGAATTGGGACACCACTTCCGTTTTTGCAAGTATCCTAAAAGGATGGTAACCCCAAAGCGAAAACAAAAGAAAAGAACTGCACATCACACTGCAAAAGCAGCTGAATCAGAGGACGGTTCGGATGACTTGGAGCAAGTTAATTCAAAATTACGAAACAGAGACGATGGGTGAGTCATGTCACTCGTTCAAGAAGATGAAGAAGTAGCTCAAGTCATTGAGGATGGTAATGTTTTGTTATTTATAGATTCAGGTGCCACTTCGCACATGATGTATGATAGATCATTATTTAGTAAATACATCATCTTCAGCAAGGAAGTTGCTATCAAATTAGGTAATGGAAATATTATTCATGCTGTAGGCATAGAACAAGTAGATATAAGTACTAGCGTTGAAAATGTAAAATATTTATATTGATTGCAGAATGTTTACCATGTACCAAATCTTACAAATAATTTCATTTTGGTTTCTGCTATGACTAAGACAGTCAATGTCAAAGTTATGTTTGATAGTGACAATTGTGCTATTATAGCTAAGGAAAACAATAGATGTATAGGTTATGGTAGGCGTACAGGTAATGTTTACTCCCTTGCTCCGTTAAGGGTAAGCATCATGATGTAATGGCAGTCAACAGTTTGCGTAAGTGTGCACTAAGGGACACTTTGCAACTCTGGCATAACCGACTTGGTCATTGCAGTGTAGAGAGACGCAAGAAAGCTGTAAATGAGAAAGCAATCCATGGTATACAGAAGTTGACTGGGGTGCTAACACACTGTGAGGGGTGCATAAGAGGAAAAGCAGTAAGATCGCCATTTCGTATTCACGAGGACATTAGATCTAGTGGAACTTTAAAGCTTATACACACTGATGTGTGTGGCCCATTCTCAAAAGCATCAATAGGAGGTGCTAAATATTACGTCACTTTTATTGATGACTATAGTCGAATGTGTTCGGTCTTCCCTATACGACGTAAAAGTGAAGTATTCGAAGCATTGAGGGAATTTGAGGCTATATCAGTCAATCAAACTGGAAAGTCAATAAAAGCTATAAGAAGTGATTGTGGAGGCGAATATTTGGACCATCGACTCAAAAACTGGTTGAAACAAAAGGGTATTTGTCATGAAAAATCTGCACCATATTCTCTACAACAAAAGGGTGTGGCAGAAAGAATGAACAGAATTTTATGCGAGATGACTGTGGCTATGATGGAACATGCTGGTCAAGAGAGAAAGTGGTGGGCTGAAGCAATTAACACGGCATGTTATGTGCAGAATCGCTTACTCGCAAAAGGAATTGGTGTCACTCCGTACGAACGGTGGTATGGAAAGAAGCCTTCTGTCGAGCATCTACGGGTGTAGGGATGTGTAGGGTATGCTGTAAAGATACAACCAGAAAAGGCAAAGCTGACATAACGAGTTAGAAAAATGCGTTTTGTTGGGTATGATATGTACAATAGATGTGCTTATCGTCTCTGGTATGAGACAAAGAAAAAATTGTACATTCGTAGGGATGTAAAATTTTTCGAAGATGAGTTTAGAGTGGAAACGGACTCGAAAATGGTAGCTGATGAAAAGTGCACGCCCCAGGTTGATGCACCAGCTACAACTGAACTTGAGACAGATAGCAGTGGCAAAGAGGAGGAGCAACAAGACGCTGAACAGACAGCTTCTGTTAAGCACTCCACAAGAAATCGTAAGCAAACAGTGCGTTACGGTGATTGGGCTACTGAGGAAGAAATGAAAAGTTTGGATCGAGTTGTCAATTCAAACTTACAAGTGTTGTTTAAGGCAGTCATAGATGACAAAGAGCCAAAAACATTTGAGGAGGCTGCAAGAGGCCCAGAGGCAAAGTACTGAATTAAAGCTAGAGATAATGAATTGGATTCATTAAAGACAATGAAAACATGGACTTTAGTGCCACCTCAAGCAAGTCAAAACGTTGTGGATTGCAAATGGATCTTCAAGAAGAAATTTGATGAAGATGGTAAGATCAGTCGTTACAAAGCTAGGCTTGTGGCGCGTGGTTTTTCACAACAGTACGGAGTGGATTACCTGGAAACATTTGCACCAGTTGTTAGGCTCAACACACTTCGAACTATGCTGGCACTGTCAGAATCCAAGAAAATGGTATTACATCAGATGGATGTGACAACAGCATTTTTAAATGGAGAACTTGACGAATGTGTTTTTATGCGACAACCACCAGGTGCAGAGGTTAAAAGAAAAGAAGATTGAGTGTGTAAGCTGAATAGACCCATTTATGGTCTGAAACAATCTCCTCGGCAGTAGAATACAAAGCTAAGTCCATATTTGCAAGATTAGCTTTACTCAAAGTACAAAAGATGCATGTTTGTACACTAGCAAAGAGCCATTAATGTATATCACTGTCTATGTTGATGACATAGTTCTAGCCACAGAATCAGAGGAACAGATGACCAAAATTAAATCCAAGCTGAAAAAGAAATTTAAGATGAGTGAAATGGAACAATTTCACTACATTTTGGGTATAAAAATATCGCGTGGGAATATGGGTGAATTGTTTTTGTCACAGGAGAGCTATATTAGACTCACTTTGCTGAATTACGAGCTGGACGGGGTCTTGAGCATTGTACGATTTAAGGAGGAGTATGTTGGAGGTCTCTTGTGTCCATGCAGTAAATCGTGCCATGCTTTGATTGCTATCACATGCATTGCACCTGATTGGTTACAATGTCATTGTACTCCCCTGACATCTGTATAACAGTCATAACTTTATTTGTAGTTTATTAATTGTGAGTTTCTTGCGTTTTACTGAAGACACCAGAATTCAGTCTCATATTATAGTCGTGTACAATAATCATAGATTTATCATTGCGTATAATCTGACTGCTGCAGCGGGCACAACACACACTACTTTGGTCCTTAAATGTGTGACATCATTCCGTTCATTGTATATATTTAAAACCATTCGATTCAGCCTTTGTTAGTGGACGTATAGTAATAGCGGTGAATTGTTGGTGATCTGCCAGTTTGATACAAGCTTTGGCGGACATGCCTCTTCAAGCCACCCTATCATTGCAGGCATGCATGAGCTCATTGTAGCTCCGGCTGTTTTTAGTAGCCCAATTACTTAGAGACTGTAGAAGTGTCTTTCTCTGTCTCCCTCTGACTCTTCTGCCCTTTATCTTTCCCAACGATTCAAGTCGTTCTACATGAGATTGTTTTATATTATACCCAGGGAATTGCATCTGTCTTTGCTGTATTGTTTTAATGCGTGACCTGTTGGTGTTGGGCAAGGCAAGGAGCTTCTGGTTTGGTTTATGTTCAATCCACGATTTTCGAAGCGTCTCCCTCAGGAACCACAATTCTGTTGGTTTCAGTTTTGATTGAGTTTATTTACTACTTTTCCAACATTAACAGCCATATGTTAGTATTGACTAGATGTATTCTGTCAGAACTCTTTTCTTGGTGTCTATTTGATGTTTCGATTGCCGAGGGTGATAAGTAGCTTGGGATAGGAGTCTTTTGCAAGAGCTATTCTTATCGTGATCTCATCTTTGCATTTCCCATTGTATATGATAGTAAAACTCTAGGCCTAATTGACTGGTGTCCCTTTGCTTTTAAGATGACATATCGGCAGTTCTTTCTTAGATACAATCATGCACTCTGCTTTGTTTATGTTGAGATGTCAGCCCAATATTTCACTATTTTTGACAAACAGATCAAGTGTGTTTTATAGTTTCTGCTCTAAGTCTGCAAATAAAACGGTGTCATCGGAGTATCGCAGATTAATGTTTTGTCGGCCCATTTCTATTTCACCCATGTCTTCAATGCTTCTCATCATAAACTCACTGTAGATATTAAAAAGGTCTGGTGAGACAACGCAGCCTTGTCTTAAACTTCTGTGGATAGGAAGAAATTAGCTGTATTCTTTGTCAATCCTGATTGCAGTTTCTAGTTTCAAGTACTAATAATACTCTCAGATCTTTTACATCAATGTCCAGGGATGGGGAAATCTGAAATAATATTTCACGTTGAGTCCTGTTAAAGGATTTTTAAAAAGCCTATGAAACAAAGAAAGAGATATTTCTGAACTTCAGTTGATCTCTTCATGATCGTGGGTGGTGCAAAGATGGCATTTATTCTTCCTTTGGCTTCAACAAAACCGAGTTAGTGATATTAGCAATATCCGGTTTGATGTTGGATCGCAAGCAAAGCGTTAGGATTCTGAACAGGGTATCCCTAATGTTCCTCATCTGGCAAATTGTGTGATGCAGGGACCACTATGTTGCTCCTAGTTTCTTTTGTAGGCAATAAACATGTATTCGAGGAGACCTGATGGAATGTCTCCCGTGCTATAGATGGCGTCCAGAATGTTGATAATTTATTTCAACCCTCAATCGTTGATAGCTTTCAAAAATTCAACTTCAAAAGTGTTTGGACGTTCCATGTTGGTATATTTCTTCGTTTTATTTTTGATTTTGCTCGGAGCAGAAACAGGATGAAAATCGGGTGTCAACTACCGCGCATGGCTGGCACTACAGGGCGAGGTATTCGACTGTGTCTGAACCTCCTTCACGCCCTTAACGGTATTTATCCTGGAATGTTCGTCATTATTAGAGAGCGGATTTTATGTTAGTAACATAAAATTTTATGTTAATAACATATTTTACCATATTTTGACGTTAGCACCATAAAAAAATATGTTAATAACATATTTTGCCATTTTCAGGCCAAATATAGTATTTTTTTACAATTTTTATGCATTTTGTATCGTTTTGCATGGAATAAAAAGGCAGAAAAGTTGGAGAAAGAACATTATTGAAGAGCCGACCAAAAAGTCGGCTTTATTGCTCACTTTTCCGTTCCCTAAGTACACTCGAGTTACAGTAAATGAGATGAGTCGACATCTGTATAGAATGGATGGACGTACGATGTGCTAATTGCACTTGGAGTGGTCGATAATTATAATTAATGAGTCTATAATGACAGTCTTAATGACAATAAAATTAATTTGTTTGTATAGGCCTACACTTCGAATGTGGGATGTTGGCTAGAAACCAAGACCGGATTATGATGCAATGATAGCTCCAATGATTGCTTGACAGTCAGGCAGTTTTTTTCAATCTTTTAACTGAAAATTATCTCAAACCTTCATAATCATAGCTCTCAATGGTGCTAAACAGCTTCAAGATATNGATATGAAATTGTCGTCTTATTTTCTTTTCTGTGTATGCTCGTTATGGTTGGGTTTTTAACTCATTAAATGTAGAATGAAGAAAATTGAGTTGTTTCAACTAAATAGGAGTTTCTTTATTATACTAAATGTCATTAATAGAGAGCGGATTTTATGTTAGTAACATAAAATTTTATGTTAATAACATATTTTACCATATTTTGACGTTAGCACCATAAAAAAATATGTTAATAACATATTTTGCCATTTTCAGGCCAAATATAGTATTTTTTTACAATTTTTATGCATTTTGTATCGTTTTGCATGGAATAAAAAGGCAGAAAAGTTGGAGAAAGAACATTATTGAAGAGCCGACCAAAAAGTCGGCTTTATTGCTCACTTTTCCGTTCCCTAAGTACACTCGAGTTACAGTAAATGAGATGAGTCGACATCTGTATAGAATGGATGGACGTACGATGTGCTAATTGCACTTGGAGTGGTCGATAATTATAATTAATGAGTCTATAATGACAGTCTTAATGACAATAAAATTAATTTGTTTGTATAGGCCTACACTTCGAATGTGGGATGTTGGCCTAGAAACCAAGACCGGATTATGATGCAATGATAGCTCCAATGATTGCTTGACAGTCAGGCAGTTTTTTTCAATCTTTTAACTGAAAATTATCTCAAACCTTCATAATCATAGCTCTCAATGGTGCTAAACAGCTTCAAGATATACATGTAACATGTAGGCCTATAATCCATGGAAATCCTAGCGATTCACGCAATCTAGGGATTCGCGCCTTAAAAAAGTATTTTACTGAATCGATACCTACACAGATACATGCTAAATCCATTCCTCCAAACCGCAGGGTTACAGAACCGAGGTGGCGATTGTACGAAATAGCATTATACATTCGAACTTCCGTTGAGTAAAGCAATCTGAACACGTCTTGTCAAATTTTGATTATTGTAGACCAGCAAATCATTGACCATGCCTAAAGTTAAGCAAACCAAATCAGCTCGACTAACTCATTTTGTTTCTTCATTTGGTTCGGATATTTTTCGATCGGATGGAAGCGTGTTGTTTTGTAAATTATGTTGCAAAGCTGTAAGTGCAGAGAGACGAGACCAAGTTACACAGCATATAGCTTCGGCCAAACACCAGCATGCACTCCAGGATAATTCGAAGGCGCAGCAAACTTTAGTCAGTCAAACAGGGACATCAACATCTTCCAGGAATAACGAATTCGCTTCCGAGTTGTGCGCTGCTTTTGTAGCAGCTAATATTCCACTGACGAAGCTGAAAAACGAAGTGCTCCGTAATTTTCTTTCGAAGTACACGAAGCAAAATATTCCAGATGAATCTACTCTAAGAAAAACTACGTAGCTCCACTTTACGAAAAGAAAGTAGCGAGCATTCGAAAAGCCGTTGGGGAGAACAATGTATGGTTCAGCGTGGATGAGACAACAAACGCTAGAATGGAAGCCGTAGCCAACTTTATAATAGGACCCCTGACAGCAAACGAGAGGGAGGCTGGTACAGCATATCTATTGAACAGCGAAGTTCTGTCCTCCACAAATCATGAAACAGTAGCCAAATTCATTGTGGATTCATTGAATTTACTCTGGGAAGGTAAGCTTTTTAACGATAGAGTACAGCTAGCACTAACTGATGCCGCACCCTATATGTGTAAGTCAATTAAAGGACTAAAAATACTGTTCCCAAAACTAGTTCACTTGACATGTCTTGCACACGGTACACACAGGGTGGCTGAGACAATTCGAGAAATCTTCCCGGAAGTGGATGGATTGATNAGATCTTTTACATCAATGTCCAGGGATGGGAAAATCTGAAATAATATTTCACGTTGAGTCCTGTTAAAGGATTTTTAAAAAGCCTATGAAACAAAGAAAGAGATATTTCTGAACTTCAGTTGATCTCTTCATGATCGTGGGTGGTGCAAAGATGGCATTTATTCTTCCTTTGGCTTCAACAAAACCGAGTTAGTGATATTAGCAATATCCGGTTTGATGTTGGATCGCAAGCAAAGCGTTAGGATTCTGAACAGGGTATCCCTAATGTTCCTCATCTGGCAAATTGTGTGATGCAGGGACCACTATGTTGCTCCTAGTTTCTTTTGTAGGCAATAAACATGTATTCGAGGAGACCTGATGGAATGTCTCCCGTGCTATAGATGGCGTCCAGAATGTTGATAATTTATTTCAACCCTCAATCGTTGATAGCTTTCAAAAATTCAACTTCAAAAGTGTTTGGACGTTCCATGTTGGTATATTTCTTCGTTTTATTTTTGATTTTGCTCGGAGCAGAAACAGGATGAAAATCGGGTGTCAACTACCGCGCATGGCTGGCACTACAGGGCGAGGTATTCGACTGTGTCTGAACCTCCTTCACGCCCTTAACGGTATTTATCCTGGAATGTTCGTCATTATTTATGTATAACTCCTGGTGGTTTGCAATCGCCTTTTAGAAGAGCAGAACTCATACTGAACGATTGTCATGGCCATTGTACCTGAAGGTATTCTCTGCTCAGTACTTTAAGTGAGACAACCGTATTTGAAAATTTTTCAGCTTCATGTAACCTCATCCATCCTGCTTGCGTTTTACTACTTCCTGCCTTTTTCTCGGGGAGAATTTCGGCTTTTTCTTAAAAGGGGCGTTCACAAGCCAGTAAACACGCAACAGGATAATACCGGATTACATGGTACTATTAGTAGGCCAGATCTAACCTGGCAATAACCTTGTGGAAAGATATTTGACCCATATCTTGGACCCTCAGAGGTTCTATCATCAGGGGTTAGGGTGGACCTGGGAGGAGTGGAAATTAAAGTGTAACTCCATCCCTCACATAATTCTAGATCTCCCATACTAGAGCCTTACCACCCGATGCAGCTTAAAATCATTACCTAGGAACTTAGCAGTGTATATAACACTGAACTGTTTATATCCTGTATTCTTATTAAAAAATAATACTTTCTAAAAAGAAGAGCGAGAATAAGAAGTAATGCTTACGTATTACTTCTTTAACTTTTTTTAAGCTTTTGTTAATTGTAGTTGCTCTCAAAAACTGCTGCAATACACTTTAAGTTACGCGTTTCTTAGAGGCTCGTCCATGAATAGGTATAATTACATAGCAAGCAACAAATATCTCGTTCATGGAAGACTTCTTCATGATGCTGGAGCACACAGGATAATAATTGCCCTTGCCATTATTCTCCTCCTCCTTTTCGACAGATTCCGCATCAACATGTTGTAATTATCTTCATAAATTTCGGTTTTTAACAGCAGTATTCAGCAACATCAGGTTCCGTTTAGTCTAACTGCAGATGTTGTCTTGCCAGCGTTTTGGTCTCTTTCCTTTGGTTCTTTTTCCTTATATCCTTCCTTCTGGGCTGATTTTGCTTATACCTTGAGTAGAGCATTTGGTGTTACCGTAGAACTTCAAGACTGGATTTAATTGTTGATGTGATGGTAGTGAATTTTATTGTTCAATAGAGGTAATCGAGTTTTTTGTTTGTCATAAGTAAGTTTCATCATACGATTTTGGAAAAAGGCTAGTTTTTTCATGGATTTCAAGGTCCAGTTAATAAATTCTAAGCCACAGAATACGGCGGGCATCACGTAGGTGTTAAAGATCGTTCGTTTTAGATGATATGCTATCCTTATATATGTTGGTGCTGCTTAATTCTTATTAAAAACTTCCCAGTCTAGGCCGATCCAATCCTACACGGCGGTCAGTTCATCATTTTTTTGAGGAAAGTATGGGGTCTAGATAGATAAATTCGGTTACTCAGGAGATTTGATTGTAATAAATGATAAAATGAATATTTGTGTTGGTTTTATCGGTTGTCATGCACTTGGTTTGGGAGACACTGATTTTAAAGTCGGCTTTGGTTGCAACTTTAGTTAGAACTTGAAGGAATATTTGTAGTTGGCGACCCGAGTTACTTATGACAGCCAAGTCATCTATATAGCTCAGATTAGAAAGAATGTAACCAACAATTGAGAAGTAAGATGGGAATTAATTTTCAACTTGTAGTACACTTGCTCCAATGACGACGCCAAACAGGGTGGCAGATAGAACTTGGCCTAGTTTAAGTCCTTTTGAATACCAACGCAACGTAACGCTCCAACATCTTTTTTGTTGTATGCTTTTTAATTTTCATATGACTGTTTTAAAAGGTTGATACTTTTGTATTGATTGATGTTTTATCTAGAAGGCTTCATAGCCAGGGAAGTTTGAAACTGTTAAAGGCTATTGTAAAGCCAAAAAACGTGATATGTAGAGGATTATTAAATTCTATGGACTTTTCAGTTATTTGTTTTAGGGTTAATATTTGTTCGATGGTTCATTTTCCAGGCCGCTAAGCAGCTTGTGTTGTACTAAGACACCCTTCTAAGATCTCTCATCATAGGGTGCCTTAGTGCGTCCTTAAGGTGAGAGTAAACTCCGTAGTCGCACCTTCACCCCACTTTAATGTGGATGTTCCTTTGGGGGCATGGATCAGGGAGGACATGACATCCGTCATGACAAAGTGGCAATGGCCCGAGTGACCGGTGCATTACCAAAACTAGTTCTCGACATCCTCACACGAAAGGAGTCGCAGACTAGACTAGTCCAACCGGAGGGCCTAGGATAGGGAAAACTCTGATTCCAATCCAAGGCAGATGGAACTCATGAGGGTGCGCAACACTGCAATCGTCTAAGGGAAGAATCCCCGACAGAAAATCAACCCTCTTCAGTCATGAAGGCTGGACATTGGACCAATCACCCGATCCCGGAAAAAAGGCTGATTACAGAAATCACAAGCACTCAAATAAATCCACAACCCCTTGAAGAGGCAATGGTTCCTGACCTCGAAAGGGAAGGAAACATAACGTGCTTGAGTGAAAACCAAGAAGAAGCTCAAGAGCCAACTAAACCAATTGTCAACCACGGACCAAATTTGCCATTGGTAACTGGAATCTCAGAACTATGTATGCAATTTGGAAAAGCCCCTCAGCTCGCCAGGGAGATGCAAGATCAAGATCAAGCCTGGGATGAAACAGGGGTGCAACATTTCAGGTTTTCTGTTCCTACTCGTGATTGACTGGATCATATGAAAGACTGCGGGAAATGGAGAAAATGACATCCGATGGAAGTTAACAACCAAGTTAGACGACCTTGCCTTTGCCGACGGCATCGCACTGCTCTCATCAACAAAACAGCAGATACAGCAAAAGACTGACCAACTGGTGGAGAATGCAGAGCGCACAGGCTTTAAGGTTAACACTGAGAAATGCAAGGTCCTCCTAATGAACGCCAAAAATCATGACTACATCATAATGAATGGAGGGCCAGTGGAAGGCATCGAAAGTTTTGTATATCTAGGAGCGTACATCTCTAGCGTCAGAGGGGACACCATGGACCTGAAAAACAGACTAGCCAAAGCCCGAGCTGCATTTGTCTGTCTCCCGAACATCTGGAAGTCTAACAAACTTACCTATAACACCAAGCTGTGGCTGTTCAGAACTCTGATAACAACCGTCCTGATGCATGGCTGCGAAGCATGGAAGATGACCAAAGGAGACGACAAGAAACTGGACGTCTTCTACACCAAATGCTTGAGGCAAATTCTAAAGATGCGGTGGCAGGAGCACAGAATAAACAAAGTTGTATTGGAGAGAGCTAGGATGAAGAGCATGTGCAGTGGAGTGAGAAGTAGAAGGTGGAAATACATCGGCCTCATCCTGAGGAAATATCCCAGCGACGACAGTGTGACAGCCTTGACCTGGGCCCCTGAAGGGAGGAGAAAGCGCGGGAGACCAAAAACCACCTGGAAAAGGGCTGTTGAGAAAGAGAGACAGACTGTGGGATAGAGATCCTGGAATGAGGCGTGCACCACAGCCATTGACAGAGCAGCGTGGAGACAGAGTTTGAAGGCCTTATGTGCTACATGGGACGAAGCAGATAGGTGAGGCAAGGTTGTACTAAGAGACACATACAAGTCTGCTTTAGTTCTTATTGCAATAATACTAGCAAGAAGTTTGTAAACGTGGCTTAGTAGGCGTATTGGGCAATAATTTT
Organism: Morbakka virulenta; assembly: GCA_003991215.1. Taxonomy (NCBI): domain Eukaryota; kingdom Metazoa; phylum Cnidaria; class Cubozoa; order Carybdeida; family Carukiidae; genus Morbakka; species Morbakka virulenta. Next base: position 220,253 of record RDPX01000001.1, on the reverse strand, counting down.
TGCAATCAAGACTGCTACCTTTCTTGTAGATCACAACAAGAGCTTCTTTGAAGAGTTGTGAATTATTACTGTTGTTTGGATGCAGTTAAATAAGTGATGTAGTGCATTTATGGGCAGTTCACTCCCACCTTTGATATACTCAGCGTAGATATTATTATGACCTAGACTTTTCCAATTTTTCAAACGATATCTCACTTTTTTGGGACCAGCTAAATTCATCAGAAGTTGGGTAATCAAGCACGACTTGGTTTTGGTTGTTGAAAGTTCTCAATAAAGCTTTGAACAGCGTTTAAAGATTTCGTCTTTGTTACTTAAAATCACTCTTATTTTCTTTGGCAATAGTTAGGTTATAAGATCAATACTCAACTTTGACAGTTGACAACTTTTGACTGTACTGTTGAAAGATGCACAGAATGAGAATATCGGAATAATATACGTTAAAGAATACAAGGTAGCTGTAACAATTAATCAGTTTAAATTTGTAATTTGTGTTTTTCCACCACTCAACCTCAGGGCTAACAAACAACAGAAGGATCAACATCGGTTTTGCGTTAGGTGTAGTGATCTAACCTTTAACCTGTTGTTACTACACTATGATTTACACTTGTTGTGATATATCTTTCCTTAGCGTCTGCTGGTTATGTTCTGATATTCTATACCCTGACCACTGGTAGACGAAAATGTCTTTAAAGAGTCTTCTTTTCTCTTAACACATCAAACATTTCACAAGTTATCGTCCACAAAACGACTGTAATTAGGCTGCATTTTTCTTGGACATAAAAGTCACACCAGTAAAAGATAAATGTTTTTATTTCTAAACAAAGGTTTTGACTTGTACTATTTTTACATTCCCCTGTATAATTGTAACTTTTCTTTTGGTTTTAACGTCATCCTCCACAGTAACTGGGGGCTCAAGCGATGCCCTTCACAGGAGCTTGGACTTGGCAGTGGGGAATTTCTTGGCCGGGTGCACTTTATGAGGCCAACTAATGGCTTTCTCTTCTTTGTGAAGTTCTAATGTCGCCAGCTCGGGGAACCGATCTCCTAACCATTTGGTTACCGACTTTAAGCCAAGGCGCCTCTAATTTTTGTTTTAACGTAATTTTTCCAACAGTAATTGACCGCTCAGACGGTGTCCTCCAGAGGTACTTTGTTTTTTGCAGTAAGGAACTTCTTGGACGGATGCCTATCCTGACGCCAGCCAATGGCTGTTTTTTTTGTAAAGTTCCAAATTCCTTTCGTCCGCTCGGAGAATCGAACCCGGAACCTCTTGGTTATCTTTCAACTGCACTAACCATTAAGCTACGGTTCCTCAAATAACTATAATTCTAACAGATAACAGAATCTATTTTTGACATGTAACTACACTCAATTAGGCAATGACATTCTTTAGATAACAAACAACAATGACTCCATGTTTCCATACTAGTATAACTTTATACAACCTATTGAATTGTACAGGGTTTTTTTATTTTACTCTTTTTAGAAACTGTAGCATTAAATATGGAATATTGCATTCTGTTAGTTTTGGGATGAAATGGAAACTTTCTTAGAAGCGAGAGAATTTCAGAAAATCCAGTTTCATGAGGTCTTTTTTGTTTACTTTTTATTCTTGTTTGGTTTTGACAAGGCTCCAAGCAATCAGTTAACTTTACCAGAAATAAAAAGTGTCATGACAAGAGCAAAATTAAAGAACCAAAGAAGAAGGTTAAAAAAGGATTTAAAAGACGAAAGATCATACGTCTTTAAAGAGAAAACTTAAGTAACTAACTTCCAAAGTTTTGATTTACAGGAATCTTTGAATACGAAGATCACTCTTTAACCATTTCAAAGAGAATATTTGCACGCATAGTTGTAGCAAGGTGTATAGACTGCTTAAAAACTTGGAAGCAAGGTATAAGAGAAGAAATTCATTGGAACAACTCCCATTAAAGTTCCTGTAAGATAAAACAAGAGATGCAACGTAATAACAGTGAAAAGGGAAGAAAAGTGAACAGGGACGGAAATTCAAATGATGTTTTCAATAAAATGTAAAATGATACTGAAGAGAGGGCAGGCAAAAGATCCAGCCTAAAGGTGACAACATGAAAGACAAAAAAAATCCCTGCTAGATTAATAAAATAATGTCAGACGAAAGAAAAACGCGAGTGAATTAGAAAGCGATTAACTCCAGAAAAGATATTCAAAAAGGTAAATCTGAAGACTTTGAAACATCAATATTCAGGACAGATAAATTAGACATGGAAACAAAAAACGGCATGCCAGATCTATGTCTGTTGATAGTGAGAAGCTTAGTTCAACTATTTTAAACCCTAAATTAATAACACATTTACAATCATGCTGAAGGAAGCAAGAAATTCTAGACAGATTAAATTACCTTTTATCATCTGAGTAAAGCGTAGTATCATTTGGAAAGATAGCAATATTATTTTTAACAGCATCTGTAACGTTACGTGTAAATTAAAAAATATTGTGGTTTTCAAAATGGAGCCTGAAGGAACTCCAGAATTTATTGATAAAATAGAAAAAGTTTGGCCATCAACGAGAACGTTGCCTTTACAAATGTCCAGAAAAGATTTTAAGATGTCACGAATTTTGCAGGAAATGCCATACGATCTCAGGTTATGGAGAAGGCCAAAATACTAGACTTCAGAGTATTGGGAATATCAGTGGCAATAGTTTTTGCCTACACTAGAATGTTGAGAGGATGAAGGAAGCACCGAGTGATAAACGTGAGGAAGTCTACCGGGGATCGAAATGTATGAAGACTATATTCTTTTGCAAAGGAAAAAATCATATGACACCTGGCGCAAGGTAATGTGATTGTTTTCTAGTCGTTCAAACATCTTGCTGCAGATAGGGAGCAAAGTCACAGGGAGACATTAATATGAAATGACTGCAGCAACAGAGAAACTTGTAGTACAGAGGTAATCGGTATCATTAAAGCAGAGATATAGCAAGTTTAACAACATTATCAAGTGAACAGTTGTCTGAAAATAATGATCCTAAAATCTTACCTTCTCATGAAGTTATGTTTTCGAAGATATCAAAAAGAGGAGGAACAACAATACTCCCTTATTTTTTAAGGGAGAATTGTTGGTGATTCTCCAAAACGCTTTGGGGCTAGGCATTTGAGTGAAAATACAAACACATTTAGCTTTATCAGATCAGAAATTTGCTTTATCTAAGACTCTTGTACAGTGATTTGTAGCATCAGTTCACAGCCTTTTATGAGTACAAATGACATCACTTCGAAACCAATGGAAGTAGTAAATGTGGTGGGCTGGAGCTTGGACCAGAATATGCGATGAGGCGGAATATATATATATATATATATATATATATATATATATATATATATATATATATAAATTGTATATTTGTATAAACCTAAACTAAAATATGCCTTTAGAAACACGTTTTTTAGAAAAAACCTAGACACATTGTCACGTAACAGCAGTTAGGAGATCCCAAAAATAGACTCCTCGCTACAAAAGGCATAATTTTAGGCGTGAGATGAGACGAAGATTCACACGAAAAAAAGTGCTTTGAAAAGGAGAGAAACAATAACCATTATATGATAGTAGTTTTTAAGAAAAGTGTTTGGAGGGTCATAGCATAGATTGAAATTTAAAACAAGACAATTGTCAAGCAAAAGAAGATTACGATTACCAATAATAACGGTATGCGAATTGACAATCAAAAAATGAGGCAATGAAAAGTTTCGAGACTAATTTTCAGCTTCATCACCAGAATAAAAATCCATTGACAGACGCTTTTGCTATGTTTGAAGATAACTTTCAGAGACTTGTTATTGGAGAAATTAAATAATCAGAAGGAAGATACCTGATAAATAAGCAAAAGTCGAATAGAAGGAACTCTTCGTGATACTGCTAATATCAGTGGCCTCAGGATGTTCCATTTGAAATATCAGTAGGACCAATCAATGAACAACATAGATCTAAAACTACTCCCATATAAATCAACTGTTGATACAGCAGCCTTTTCAAGTGCTATCAAGGGCTCTTAATTGCGTGTAGGACACCAGCAACCAAAAATTACATAAGCTGATATTTCCTGAAGGAAACAAACTGCAAATTCTTTCAAGGGAAAAAAGAGAAATCTGCAGTTTAACAACCCTGTGTGGGAAACAATAATTTCCAAGAACGCCAAAATGACATCAACAGGAAAGGAAAGAGTGACAAGGAACAGCTGATGGAGTGATCTGTTTACTCCTTAAGATGTATTTTTTTTTCCAAACAATCTCTAAGAGGACTAGAAACAAAAGCTAAAGGCGCCCACTTTCCTGTGAGACAGACAAGCCAGTTTGATCGCAACCAATTATTTTAATGAGCTTGGGATCGGCTGACGTGTTCCACCTTTCCCCAAAGATGGTTTGAAGGTAGCTGTGACAAAGAATAGCGTCATTCTGACATTATATTCCATAACTGCGTGCAGTTTATGTCAATACCTAGAACATTATGTTCAGTCGAGATCTCCACTTTATACAGGTATATTAAAAAACTAAAATATGCGTTTGCTTCCAAATAATAATAGATTAATTCTTAAACATCACATATCTCGAGTTAAAATTTTCTTCCCAAGCTAGGTTCCCTTATAACGGAAGAACATAAGAAAGCTCAAAAAGATAATGAAAACGAAATTATAACTGTATTGACTGGCTTGAAATCAGTGTATGTTCATTCAACTGTATTTTTGTAGCTGCTACCATTATCAGGAATAGACGAAATTCCGACTGAGCTCATTAAAGCAGCAGGTTGCTTTGATGCGACTGACAAGGCTTTGCCAAGAAATCTGAAAGACGTTCAAATGGCCAAAAAACTGGTAACGCTCAGTTTATCTACTACTGTCCAAGAAAAGAGACATCATAGAGTGCGCGAATAACAGAACAATAGCACTTATTTGTCATTGCAGCAAGGGTTTGCTGAGAATTATTCAAATACGAATGGAACCTTACATAGAGAGAGAGAGAGAGAGAGAGAGAGAGAGAGAGAGAGCGGATGAG
>RDPX01000001.1:161345-198126 GCA_003991215.1 Morbakka virulenta | reverse complement strand
GTCAGGAAGGGCATCCGGCCATCAAAATTTTAGCGAATTCAATTATGCGGACCAATCATATCTCAAACATACCGGATCGGTCGGGGCCCGGGTTACCAACGACCGCCAGTGCTGCTGACTCGCAGGGCAGTACTGGAAACTGTGCTACTGCTAGGAATCAAAGGACGAAGAGAGGAGGAGAAAAGATAAGGGTAAGACGCAAGAAAGAGCAAAAAAGGCATAAAACCATGAGGATTGGTAAATTGAATGTAGGCTCGATGATTTGGAAAGGACACGATATTGTGGACATGATAGAACGAAGGAAAATAGATGTGCTATGTGTACAGGAAACAAAATTGAAGTGAAGCAAAGCAAGGCTTTTGGGAAGTGGATATAAGATTTACTACCATGGAGAAGAAAATTAAAGAAATGGTGTCGGAATCATCCTAAGAGGCATCTATGTGGAGGGTGTATTGGAGGTAAATAGAACGTCGGACAGGATGATTGGTATGAAAGTGAAAGTGGAGGGACAGATGTTGAACATCATAAGTGCCTATGGACCCCAGGTTGGGTGTTCACAAGAAGAGAAGGAGATGTTTTGGAGGGACCTTGATGCGGTCATGATGGCAATAACAGCAGAGGAGAGATGCTTCATTGGAGCGGACTTCAATGAGCATGTGGGTGAAGGAAACAGAGGTGATGAAGGTGTCATGGGAAGATATGGATTTGGCATGAGAAATGATGAAGGACAGGGTATAGTTGATTTCGCGCTCAGGGCTGAGATGGCTGTATTAAATACCTATTTTAAAAAAGGGGAAGATCAGCGAGTGATATACAGGAGCGGAGGAAGGAGCTCACAGGTGGACTACGTGCTTTGCAAGAGAAGGAACTTGAAAGAAGTGAGAAGTGTTGCTACTCAGCATAAAGTGGTAGTGTGCAGAGTTGATGTTGCAAGCAAGAAGGGAGCAAAGAAGACAGTGAAACCTGGAGTTAAATGGTGGCGTCTAAGGGAACCACAATGCAAGAGATGGTTCAACATCGAGGTCATGGAGGAAATCGATTACTGTACAAGAGTGACGTTCTGGGAAATTGGTCGAACATTACAGGAAAGATCCGTGACATTGCAAAGGATGTGCTGGGAGTGACGAATGGAGGAAAGAGGAAGGACAAAGAGACGTGGTGGAGGAATGAAGCTGTAAAAACCAGCATCAAACGCAAGAAAGAAGCAAAGAGAGTATATGATAAGACAAGCAGTGAGGTGAACAAAAGAGAGTATCACAAACGCCGATCGGAAGCCAAGAGAGAGGTAGCAATGGCCAACGAGGAGGCATACAAGGATCTCTTCGACAGGCTGAATACAAGGGAAGGGAAAAAGGAGTTGTATAGAATTGCAAAACAGAAGGACAGAGCATTAAAGGACATACAGCATGTGAGAGTCATTAAGAGTCAGGATGGCAGACCAATCACCAAAGGAAGGGCTACAAAGATGGAAAGATTACTTCGAAAGTCTGATGAACACGGAAAATCCCAGGGAACCAAGGGAGGAAGAGGCTGGAAGCAACGATCATGAATTCGAGCGGATAAGCACAACTGATGTAAGGAAGGCAATGAGAAACATGAAGAGTGGTAAAGCTGTTGGTCCTTATGAGATCTCCATCGAAGTCTGGAAAGGCCTGGGAAATGAAGGTGCTGACGAAGTTATTCAACGAAATCTTGGAAAGTGAGACCATGCCTGATGAATGGAGGAGAAGCGTCCTGATCCAAGTATACAAGAACAAGGGTGATGCACAGGAATGTAGTAACTACCGTGGAATTAAATTGATGTGCCACACAATGAGGGCTATGGGAAAGAATTTTGAACGGAAGGTCAAGGCAAGAGGTTGAAATCTGCAGGCAGCAATATAGCTTCATGCCAGGCAAACCAGCGATGCCTTGTTTGCACTGCGTCTCGTCATGGAAAAGTACCGAGAAGGTCAAAGGGAACTTCATTGTGTGTTTTCTGATCTGGAGAAGGCATATGACCGTGTACCAAGGGAAGAATGGTGGTATTGTATGGGGAAAGCTGGTGCATCAGAAAAGTATGTAAAATTGGTCCAGGACATGTATAGGAACAGCACGACGGCAGTGAGGAGCGCGGCAAGTTTTACTGAATGGTTAATGAAGACCGAGTAAGTCTCCACCAGGGATCAGCGCTCAGCCCCTTCTTGTTTGCCATAGTCATGGACAAGATGTCGGAGGAGGTTAGGTAGGAGGAGCCTTGGAACATGCTCATTGCAGATGACATCGTTTTATGCAGCGAAACAGGACAAGAGGTAGAGTAGCAGCTAAAAAATTGGCGTGAGGCACTTAAGAAAAGAGGAATGAAAGTGAGCAGAGGAAAAACCGAATATTTGGCACTGAATGGGAGGGATGAGGATGCAATACACATGTAAGGTATCTAAGTGAAGAGGGTGGAGGAATTCAAGTATCTTGGGTCCACTGTACAGAGTAACGGAGACTGTGACAGAGAGGTGAAAAGGCGTGTGCAGGCAGGGTGGAATGGATGGCGGAAGGTTACAGGAGTCATATGCGACAGGAAGATATCGGCTGAAGTGAAGGTGTACAAGACAATGGTTAGGCCAGCTCTGCTATTCGGACTGGAAACGGTTGCAACGTCAAAGAAGCACGAGCAGGAACAAGAGGTCGCTGAGCTAAAATTGCCCCGATGGTCACTTGGTGTCACTCGGCTGGACAGGATTTGGAATGAGAGAATAAGAGTTACAGCACTCGTACAGAAGCTGGGACAGAAGCAAAGAGAGTAGAGACTCCAGTGCTTCCGGCATGTCATGAGGAGAGAACAAAATTACGTCGGAAGGAAAATGCTGGATATGAATGTCCCAGGAAGGAGGAAGAGAGGCAGACTGAAAAGGAGATATATGGATGCTATCAATGAGGATTTGAAAGAAAAAGGATTGAGAGTGGAGGATGCAATGGACCGTGTAAGGTGGAGGATATTAATCCGCTGAGGCGACCCCCTAAAAGGGAGCAGCAGAAAGTAAAAGAAGAAAAGAAGAAGACTACGTCTTAATACCAGGTGCAATAAATACATAACCCTATGACTTTATTAGCTACATTCACCATCAAATTTGATGTTTCAACACAAGATATTTCGTAGTAAATAGGTAACCCAATACATTTTTCATCGAGATGTTCAACAACACATGGTCAACACTAGATGATCAACATTAGCTGGTCAACGTATTGGCGATACTTACATGCCCCTTAAAGGTTGCTAATTTTACTTTTCCTTCCACCAATTCCTGGCTTTTGTCAATGCAGTGCCTGAATTAAACAGAAAGTTAAAAATGGAGCTTTATGCTTAAATAACAGAGCAACAATTTTAACCACAATGATACGTTTAGTGTGTGGCATTAGTCCTTTGTACACATAATGCAACACACGTTTTCATAGCGTTCCAAAATGAGTTTTGAAATGTAGCATTATTTATGAAAACGTGTAGTAGTAAAATTACAATCATTTAGTGTGAGAACCTGCATCAAGAGCAAAGAAAAACAGGCTTTTATCGAATATTGTATATTGTCTGCTGCTTTTAAGTAATCACGTCTGTTTATCTGGGTGTATGTACGCATATTGACATCTATGTATCCATCCATCCACCTATCCATGTATGCATGCATGTATGTTTGTATGTACGTATGTACGTACGTATGTATGCATGTACGTATGGATTCACGTATGTACATACGTAAGTATCTACGTATGTTTGTATGTATGTACGTACGTATGAATCTATTCATCTATTTATCTATTTATTTATCTATCTATTTGTACATGTAGTCTATCACGTCCAATGGAAGGCTCTGATAAGATACTGTTTAACACAAGTATGATTTGGTAGTCAAAAAGAAACTGTGGTTCTGTGACCTGGACGGCCAAAAACGCCTTCAGCGCAAATCTTTGAAGAAGTACAATAACTGTAGACTGATGCACGTAACACAAGATACAATACGATTGATATTTAATATTGTAGAAATGCTATTTTCCCTATTCTTGTCCGGTACTCATACTTAGCTACCGTGTTTTCCATCGAACTTGCCGATATTATTCTCCCAGGAAAACTGTCTGATCAAATTATCTCATAAAAAATCTGAAAAGTACTCGATCTAATTATCTCATAGAAAATCTGAAAAGCACTCGATCGACTATAATGGATCATACTCTCGACTGAGAAAAACGTAAAGAATTGCATGCGGCATAAACTCACTGAAAGATGCTAGGAAATATGCTACATAAGATAGGAAGTTGAAGAACAAACCATGAATCAAGTACACAATGAGATATTACCGAACATGCTAAGAACGATTAAAAAAAACCTCAGTAAAACGTAACATCATATAAAGTAATGCCGCGTTATGTAAAGCAGCTAACANAGAAATAATCCCTTGATATAAAAGTGTAGCATAGCAAAAAAAATGATGACATATACCTGGTTGGCGATTGTATATCCTTGAGTTGTAAGAGCAGTAGGTGTCTGATAGTCATAGTAGTAGAAACAGTCATAGTAGCAGCAGTCACAGTAGCAGCAGCAGCACTAGTAGTAGTAGTAGTAGTAGTAGTAGTAGTAGTAGTAGTAGTAGTAGTAGTAGTAGTAGTAGTAGTAGTAGTAGTAGTAGTAGTAGTAGTAGTAGTAGACTAACAATTAGTAGTAGTGACGGCAGTAGTGCTGCCAGTATTTAAAGATGTTTTAGTAGTAACCGGGTGGACGGAGCCGTAAAAGCTGTAGTAATAGTAGTAGTGTTAGTAGTAGAAGTAGAAGTAATTTGTACTAGCGGTTGTTGCTTTTGTTGTCATATTGCGCACGGTATGTTTCCAAAGCAAAACAGTGAGCAGGGACACCATTTTGTATTACCTAAGAAATGTAAATCAGAATTTTAGTTTGAATAGTACTTTGAATAAAGTGTCATTGTATTTTAATCGGAAAAAAAATCGATTGTAAGAATAATATACCATTGTAGATAAGCTCTGAGTATTTCTGTGAAAGACCTTGTTTGACTTTTCGCAATTCCTGTGATAAAAGCGTAACCATGTATTAGATGTTTAAATATATTACATAACAAGAATAAGAAATATACATATGTAAAACGCGCGAATAAAAACCAAAAAAATTATAATAACAATGACAAAGAAAAATCACACAAAAGAAATTAAAACAATTTTTAATTAACTAGTAACATAACATTTCTTCGATTTACCTAAAAATATAATAAATACAATTAAAACAGGTCAAAGTATAATCTTTATGATGTAAACAAGACTTAGCAGTCGATTTCACAACAGCAAAGTCTTGGGTATAATTTTTCGACAGGAGGAAGAGTTGTCATGTTACAGAAAAGAACAAAAACAGAAAGGAAAAAGGTCGACATCGAGACTGACTTCCGACCAAGAAACTTTTCACCGTTTTATTCCTCTCTCTGAACAATACTCGTGCCAAATACAAGAGGAAAATTGACAGCAGCGCATAAAAAAAGGGAAAAAAAGAATCGGAGGTCAGTTCAAGCGGTACAGGCTCGCATATACTTGAAACAGTCGTATAAAGAAGGGTTTCGCATAATATAAAATAGTGACACAGGTTTTTTAATTCTATATGAAACAGAGAAAAGGCAGTGAGAACAGTATATCACCGATAAAGAAAGTGAAGGGGAAAGAGAGAAAAAAAGCGCGCTGGTTTAAAAAGCCACAGATCACAGAATAACATAGCAATGTAGAGTTTATATCTGCCGTTTAAAAATAAATGGAAAAGGGCGTAAGGTAGAGTAAGAAACAGTAACGGGAAAACCACTGCTAATAGAAAGTACACAACTAGACAGATAAATGGGATGTAAAGATATGAATTATGGCAGCATGCTATAGTGACTGAGACGGGCCAAAGCTAACTTGCATATCATCTTACTGGTTTTTCCTGTTACGTAGCAACATCGGTAGACAACTAAAATCTACACGCAAAGATAAAAACTCGTTATACTATTTAATAACAAAATCTAATATATCCGTGCTCTAATTATCAAATTAGGTATTAGGTATTGAATTGTAAAATTCATCTAGTAGCAACTAAAGATTGAACACATTTAACAAAACTGAAGCACGTGGACTGGGTTACCAAATGCATACAAAATCATGAATCACAGAATTATCTATCTACGTGTCCAGTCTTTTGAAGTTGATGATCATGGCCCCTCGAAATGTCTCTGTTCTTTGTATGTTAGATGATTTCACTTCCTGACCAAGATTGACCCATTCTTCTCCTCGTGCTAGCCATAGCCTTGTCGCTATCGGCCACGAGCTCTCTTTCCTGTCCTTTCTTTCCCTCAATCTTTCCTTTGCTAACTAAATTTTGAAGCTTTTCTTTTCTACATATATGACCAAAAAGACATTTGCCGCTTTGTAGTTACGTTGATTAGACTTCTATGTGCTCAAGCGCTGTCTAAAACAATTTCATTGCTTTGCCTATCTAACTATGATACTCTTAGCATACGCCTGAAAAACCATAATTCTAAAGATATTAATTTCTCCTCCATATTCCTCCTTACTGTCCATGTTTCACAACCATTTTAAAGAGCTGAGCATACACAAGGTTTCAATATTCTTTTTCTTGTATCCAACTTAATCTTTCTGTTTGTCAAAATATTTGCTAGATCAGAACCAATTAATGAAACAAAAACTCTAGTCAACTTACTCTATCCCTCCATACTCTGTCCATTAATACAAAAGTACTTACTCTATCCATTGTGAAAGTTTCAATATCCAGATGTGCTACACGAAGTATCTCTCCTCCGGGAGTTTCATAAATACCTTGACAGAAAAACAAACTGGAGAGATAATCACTTGCCTCAGAGTCTTAAATGAGTACAGGCAACTACTTTTAAACATCGAATACCAAACCCAAAAAAATCATTCATGGTTTTTACCCTTAAAAATGTGCAAAACCCACTTCTGCGCAGATGGGTATATATTACTATATCTTTTTTTATTTTTTGTTATTTTTCACATTTTTCTTTCACCCGCTTTGTAACTATATTCCTGAAAACGAAGTAAATAGCTTATCACATGTAACCCAAAAGCCTGTCACCTTTAACCCAAAATTTGCATGGTCGCTGTACTGTCTTCTTTCCGGTTTCTAGCAGGTTCTCATAACCTGAGAATCTAAGGCTAAATTTCGATTCCCTTAAATGTATTCCTCCCTAGTTGTTGTTTTCTGAATAAAAAAAATACATACCCATTCATTACTGTTACAGATAATTTTCTGAAAGGTCTCATTTCCAATAGAAAAATAAACAAAGTAAACCGAACTGGGGTCTAAAATGTTCCTACAGCATTCATGGTCGCATAGCATAGTTATCGATGTACCGTTCTTAGGCAGATCATTTTGCGAGCTTGCCTTTGAAAGGAAATTTGTTACTTGCTGATATATAATAGCGTACTTAGTCATTATTTTACGGCTGATGGTCTTATGACTGAGGAGATAATTATTTACTGTGGAATCCGAACTTCTTATAGTAAGCTGGTAATGATAAGTTTTTACCCTTGGAAAAATCATCATTTTACTTCATACGTTTTACAAGGAAATCAATGAAAAATAAACAGGCATCAATACCTGATATTACAAAAATTACCGCATCAAGAAAAGGGTGACTTAAGTCTTCAGTGGATTGAAGGAATTAAAGCAAATTAATATAACGAACGCACATTTTGACGATTCTAAGAAAATTACCATTGAGGATATTCTTTCTCAGCAAAAAATTGCCTCCAGTTTAAATGACTTCGGTAAGTTATCCTCGAGGGCAATGATCCTGAAGCATGGATGATCCTTGGAGGCAATCATTCGGGATGCATTCTCCGCTTGGCTATCGCCCGAGTTTCACTAAACCAAAGATCATAGGCCCATTAGTTACGCCAAACTATCCTTTCATTAAAATAGTTGTAGCAGCATTACGTCTTGTCCGACTCCCATTATTTGCAATATCTCTCTTTAAAAAGATCTACAAGTTTTGTAATTCATGTATTGTCAACTTGTGAGCTAGGGATATAGAGGGCTGTTTAACTGCACTTCTGTGACCCAAATTATCACAGTATTCCTATTTTGTCTGGATCTTTTTGTATGACCTTTTTTACGGAAGCCGTAGCTAACTTTACACATAGACGTATTTTTTCACTGAAATTTCAGTTTCTGATATTACATCAAAATAATAAGTATATCACTGGGACAGGAAAGAAGGTGGCTGATTACGCATTTTATAAAAAATGAGACAGGGCGCTCTACCATTGGATTAGTTGGAAGACCAACCAAGCAGTTTACATTTGACAGGATTTGGAAAGGTCTTAATTATACAGCACCTGTCGACATGGACTTTTATTAAACTCTAGTTTACTGATACAACGATCCACACCGTAAGCGATTATTGCCCTGTTACCCTGTATATAATTTTATGTTACAACATCCCGATTCTACAGTATTCCATAAACGGATTTTGTAACACGTTTCCTACATCGCCAATAATAATTTTAAAAAATGCAGTTAAATAGCAGAAATAACATATTTTCAGAAATTATGTATGTAAAATTTAAGTACTCCTTAGTTACGTTATTACCTAACCAAAGAGTAACGCGCTCCTTTCCCATCGTATCTACAAGGAATTTCAATATTGTGGCTTTTAAAGTAGCCACCAGATAAAATCAAGAATGTGCATAATCTAGATATGTCCCTGGGTGCATGCCTTAACACCGTCCCATCTCTTGCAATCCGAACAACCCCGACAAGATCAGATACATTATGACCCTTTCTTTTGGAAACAAATTAACTGCAAACTAAGTATCGCCAGAGAGTTTTAGAAACCTCATATCCTATAGTTAAACAGTCACATTTTAAGATAAAATGTTGGTCGTATGCCCTGTGTTGCCATCCTGTTTTGATTTAGACCTATCTTTAAACCTGTAAAGTTTCTCTGATTTTTTCAAACGTCTTCATTTATTTTTTTAGGTGGGACTAAAAATCAAATATTGTACTGTGAGAGTAAATATTTAGCCTACCTGTTCTGGCAAGTTAATTGTTGAAATTTTATGCATTTTATGCAAAGAGGAGATCGTAATAGTATGTGGTAATGAGGATAAAATAATAAATCAGTAGTAATTGAAAATATTAATTTTCGTCATCCAAAAACTACTTGCATTACTAGTGTGTCACACAAAATCACTCTTTCGTCTCGCTTAGATGCCATGTTTGAATTTTGATTTTCGATTTTTGGGCCTAGAAAAACTTCTATGTCTGTATATATTGATAAAATGACACAGCTTTATACGGGTATTTTATATGTGGGTAATAGGATAAACCGAAACCCTTATATTCCATAAGAATGAAGGCTTGGTTCAAAAAGTTGGTAGTAGCATAAAAACACTGCTTTTAAATACAAATAAAAAAGCTACTAGTCAATCATGGGTATAACATACTACGTGTCGCTGAGCTAGTGTAACAAAACTTTCAAAATTTTTTTTTCTTTTTAGTTTTAACGTCATTATTCCCCCAGCAATTGGGGCTCAAACGGTGCCCTTCAGAGGGACTTTGATTTGGCAGTGAGGAATTTCTTGGCCGGATGCCCTTCCTGACGCAAACCAATGGCTTTTTTTTTCTTTAAAAAGTTCCAAATTCTCTTCGAAAGCTCGGGGAATCGAACCCGGAACTTTTGGTTACTGTGCAGTTGCACTGATCATTAAGCCACGGTTCCTCTAACAAAACTTTCAAAAATGTTATGCAATAAATGTACCACCCTCAAATTAATAAGAGCAGGGGGAACGGATACAAACATTACGTATTTAGCATTCGACTCCACACAGACACAAACATACAAAAAACACATACACATATCTACTATTGACAAAGTAGTTGAAAACAATGACTACATATGGCCAGTTCATTTCGTTTCAAAAATGAAATAAAGGAATAAAGCAATTATCTGCTCCTCTCCCCCGAAAGACACACACACCAAACCAAACCACACACCACCACACACCATACATACGAACCAGGTAAACATACAGCTATTCTACTTTTAATCGAAGCTTTAAAGACTTAAAGGAGTGTTTCCGATGGAAATGGAAATGGGAAATAATATCTTTGCGCAATAACATAGCTTTCTTCTGATATCTCCTGTTTAGGAAGGTTAACCAAACTGCTATGAAACGACAATTTGTTTTCTCTGAATCGAACCAAGAGATTTTATGACCAATGACGTGCCATAACTTTGCACAAATTTAACCACATAATTAATATTTATTAAGTGTACTGAAAGAATGAATTTGAAATTATGAAGAAGTTTAAAAAACCCCTTGGTATAAGTGGGTTGGGGGAGGGGGTGAGAGAGATCAGGTGTCAGCACAAATTTGAAGATTGAAATTTACAATATCAACCAGTATATCAGCTCCTATTTACAACGACCCAAAATATCATCTCAGTTATCCGATCTCAGGTCAGTGTGCATGTGAGTGTAAAAAAATTAATTCCGTGGTTTCAAATTTTAAAAAACTTGTCTTTTGTCAACATTGATTCGGCTATACAGTAGATTTTTCGTTAAAATGTTAAAAAAGTTGCTCTACATTCCATGAGTGTTAATATCATGAAAACTATTTTATAATTTTAAGGGACTCAAAAAATTAGTTCAACCAACTTTTCACCCTAACTTATTAGATTGAACCCCGTATGTCTAGCTATTAATAGTCCCCCCGGATATGAAAGTTGCACCAGATTGGTTCAATCCAGTACCAAGGGTTTATTTAGCCAATTGCTTTGCAAACTTAACTTTAGGTGCTACGTTTCTAAACAAATCATCCCAAAAACCTAAACAAAAAACCCTCAGACATAATTGCAAACCCTTTTCAACTTGAATCTGTATTTCAAATGTCATATTTCAAAAAATTGTATAATTTTTCTTTACCTCTTGATTTCATGCCAATATATCGATTTTCAACGATGTCAATTCGTCCAATTCCGTGTTTTCCTCTAAAACACAACAAAAACCCACAACGAATTATATCAGTAATGATAAAAAAAGTGATAATTTTTGCTTTAAAGCCAAAATCTCCTCTTTTTCGGTCAGATGAGAAAGGAGGATGTCAAAGTTCCTTTGAAATTCCAGTACGAAATAACGGATTCCCGTTGCTTTGACATAAATCACTTGGGTGAATGAATGTCTGGCTGACTTCCATTTTGGGCTGGGCTGATGAGGAAGTCATTTAGTAAAACTTAGCAGGTTACGTCTCAAAAGCAAATATGTTTAGGGAGCGATATGCAAAACTTTTAAACTATAAACAAATAAGTATTTACTCTTTCTACGTAGACCTGCACGTAGCCGTAATTGTATCCTATCTAATATAGTAAATGCGACGGGATCAGACACCAATGCTTAAATGCATGTAAGGCACAAAATACGTTTCCATATGCCACGTTGCCACGTCATTTTCTAAAGGTCCTTCAGTGTGACACGTGAGCGCGAGCACATCATTTCAGGAAGATTATCAAATGATGTGCTAAGCTTAACAGAATGTTGTTGGAAAGCAAAGTTTATTCTCTCCAGAAACTATAATTTTTACAAATGCAATGTACTAGCTAATAGTTAATTTAGATTTCGTACTTCACCTTCAGACTTCACCCAATCCCACATCCTTCATAGGATACCCTGTTCCTAAGTGATAGGATCATAAAAACTGAGATAAATTTTCAAACAGTGACTTGCCAGTGGTAAAGGCTTTCTCAAAATGCCCTACCTTGTTTATCAAGAACCAAATATGATTAAAATGATAGCAAAAAATCGAGACTGAGCTTACGTATGAGATCATGCATATATTAAAGAGTCTGCATTTACTGTATACGGATGAGGTACTATTTTTCTCCAAGTACATCTCAGTTGAAATTAACCACCTACCTTCAATATTTCACGACACCTGTCAATGATTTGAAAGTACAATATCTTTCAATAAAACGAGGCTCCTAGCATGTTATCAAGAACACCCAGAGGAAGATATTGTGTTTGATAAGAGCTTGTCTTAAATACCTACTAACCTACTTCCTTCAAGCGTGGCTTCTAAAGGCAAATAAACAACAGAAAATCTTATCTAATTCCAAACACAAAACGGTATGGCAGCTGGAGCAGAGTTAATAAAGACGAAGGGGAGTTCAAAGCTGTTTACTCCAATTTCGACATCCATCTTGTTTAGACAGCTCGTACTGGCGGCTTAATCTATGCATAACATTGAGTATGTAGCACTGGTTGACGCACATATATACAAAGACATACACACAGACAAGAGATATGTCATAAACATAGGAACAATTGTTTGACCAGAGCCACGGGATACCATACGCCCTTGATTAAAATAATTAGAGTTGCTGAATATGTTAATTGTCGAGGTAAAGTAGTCTACATAGTCAAGAATAAAGTTCATCAAAGGTGTTAAAGGAACATCTATGTCCCATGATTTTCAAAAACCACGATGTGGTCATCAGGTACAGGTACATAAAAAACAGAGAGCTGAAATCCATGGTTGTGAGGTCATCACAACCACGGATTTCAGCTGTCTCAGGAAAATTAGGAGTAGGGTAACTCAGTACTTCTTTAAAGATTGTATCCTTTGTTTCTGCTTTCCTATGAAATTGATCTGCTAGCTACCTAAGACGTTGTGAAAATAGGTGTTTGTTGTGTCGAAAGACTGTGGGTTTTTTGTTAAGATAAGCTTACATTCATACAAAATGCAAAAGATCTATTTACAAAATTTCATTTGAACATAGTCACTTCCGTTTTAGTATGAAACACGCGTTATGGAAGAGAATCGTTTTAGACTTGGCAACAAACTCTGTCCAAAGGTAATGCCTTGTGCCTTAAGTGCTTAAAGGGCATAAAAATACCATGTTGATATTACTTTTTAATTGTTCTTTACGACCCTCAATTATTTTTGCATGACGTACTAAATCCTAAACTTAAACCAATGCAATAACAAGAATTTAAGGCCGAAAAACCTACTAGTTCAATAGCACTTATTCTTACCCAACTTTATTCAGATACAAATATATGTCAAGAGGCTTATCAAAGGTGGTACCATCGTCAAGGTTCTCCACCCGAACAGGAACCCCTAAGAAGAAAGAAAACAGAAGTTAATAGAAAAGGCTTCCCTATTATGCTAATACGCACTGAATTTTAAATAAAAAAATGGATACTGGTAAACAAATTGCAAGAAGCAAATTTTGGCCTTAGGTTGGCAAGTCAATCTGATACCTGCCTAAACCCAGGGGGAGAATGCGTAACCACTCAGTGTACCTAACAACCCTGCCCCATCCGGTAAGGATGTCTCAATCTCTACGAAATTGGAGTTTATCTTCTTTGCAGCAAAACTGGAATTTTTTGTTAGATAAATTATCAAATCTTGAAAAAAAGTTTAGGAATAATTCGCAGCTTCTTCAACTGTCTAAATCAGCACTGAACAAACTATGATCACATCAACTCCCGATTTGAGACGTTAAAACAAGGAATAACAAGAAAAATAATTAGTTTAGGATGGAAAAACTTTTTGTTTTGGTCTGTTGATGTTATCCTTTTTATGTTAAATGGTTCGTTTAACATGGCTTGAACCAGAGATACTTTTGTCAACGTTATAAGAGATATTTTTCCTTTTATCAGGCACGGTGTATAACAGTGTGCACAAGTTTGCGGATTTTGTATATGTGCTGATGTATGATTGACAATTTTCAAAGTCCTTCTTGGGGACGAAAACGAAAACAATTCGCGAATGTACAAGGGCGTGGCTCTTTCGATTACATATTCACGTAGTGTTAAAAATCATTAGAAAGTCAATACCAACTGATACAAAGCTTGTCCAAGAGTCTATATTTTGTCAAGAAAATACTATCAGAAACTAAAACACTATCATAATTAAAACTGAAAAAGACAAAGTAAAGACTTTAAAATATTAAACACTTCACCATCACATAATAACCAAACAAAAATACGTTGCATGAACTCTATATAATTGCAAACAAGATGAAGTAAAGAACTAGCAAAAATAGCAGAATTATAATGTAAATTAGCTGATTGGACAAGAAGCGTAATTTCATTTTTTTTACTGTATCTCTTTGAGGACCCTTAAAACGGTAAAGCAAAGGTAACGGCATTAAAATCTGGTGAGTTGAGATTAATTATTTCATTCCATGATTAATCATAACTGAAACAAAAATCAACAAATCGTTCAAAGAAAGTCAAGACGCTATTTAAAGGGATGAACAAATTCTTGTCTCGTCTCGTCTTTCTTTCGCGGCATTGCAAAAATGATAATGCATAGAAATGATTGCATAAAAATTGTATTCGTACCATTCTTGAATGTAATTTCAATCAAATCGGCCTATAAATGCAACGAAATGAAAGGAATAAAGTTTTAACTAGTTAATAATAATTCATTGCAATACCTCGCCCAGATGTAAAATTGTGTATGGAAAATCGATTGCTGTGATATGTATGACTAGCTTCCTCGCTCTCGCGCTTTCTCCCTCTCATTAAATCAAGTCAGTTAAAATGAATAGAAATCTAAAATTTGGGATTTTAGGGACGAGATTACTGACAATATTTAAGATTTAAAAAATCTGTTTTATGACTGAAAATACAAATGTTTCTACATGATTCGTTAAAAAATTGACTTCCTTTAAAAATAGAGAAGTTTTTAATTTGAATTTTTTGCACACCTTAAAATCTAGGCTTCGGGTGCTAACAATTTGTTTAAATTTATTTGAATAACATTTTTCAAATTGCTAAAGTGGACTTCAGCAAAAGGCGATGAAATGGTCAGGAGTATGAATCAATACAAAAAACAATCAGAAGGAAAAACGCTCAATCTGATATCTTTATTAAAATTCACATGTGATGTCTCATGGACCTCAAGCTGTACCATAATTTCTAATGTTTCTCCGTTCGTCTGTTTACCAGTGCACTTTGGGCAGTGTAATACGCAGACACGTCTGGGCCTTTTGGTTAAGATGAAGTGTAGGACTTTTGTTCCACTTTGATTGGTTTTGAGTGTCTGTCAGCATGACTAGTGGTCGTGGTAACCTTGGCCATCGATGTTTGACCAACCAATAAGAAGTGCCCTACAACGCTTTCCGCAAGACTTTCGGAAGCGATTATTTATGCCTTCTTGTCCAAGGTGTATTGCATCCTTTCTGTCCTTCTTTTATTGTTCTGCACACTCTATTGATGTTTTCGGGGATATATATCGGTGAGAGAGGTTACTGGCCCCATTTTTTACCCAGGGTGCTATCAATCAAAACCTCAGTAAGGATGCAGGTGGTACTCCCAACCAACCAAAAAAATTTTTTGTAAGTTCAAGCGACCTCTGACAATGGCGGACGATTTTCAAGGGTTGTCAGCAGTACAAAGGACCTTTCCACAACGTTCTAGAACTTTCTAGAAAATTGTAGGATGCCGGAAGATTGGAGAAAATTAAAGATTTTTTAATTGGCTAGTCAAGAATGCTCAACAATGTACTCATACAGATACTGCAAAACTTGTTGAATACGTTTTGTGTAATTGACCGGGCTACATCGGGTACCCAAAATAGTTTCTCATAGGACGCAGTTACCTCAAATGAGCAATAAAATGAAATTGGGCTATTTGTTGTTAGTAATGAAAGAAAAACTTGGGTTAAACCTTTCCTTTCCCTGCATTAAAGACTGCTGTATCGAGTTATTTTTACTTTTGCTTGTGTACAAAAGAGAAATCGATATTGCATTGTTTCAAGAGGCCAACCAATAAAAGGCGAACATTCTTCAATTCTCCTTTCTTTTTTTTCATGAAAAAGTACATCACATTCTACTTTTATTGTTTTCGGAAATTGATCTTTATGGACGATAATATGAGTACTGTTTAGCAATGCCAAAATTGGAGAAAAAGAAACACAAATAGGGCGTCAAAAAATTGACATTCCTTGATAATGCATCTCGTCAAATATGAAAATCCATTTTAAGTGCCCGCTAAAATTCAACACTTTAAATAGATGCTTCAGGGACCTTAATTACGTAAACAAAGTACAATACATGCGAGGATTGCATCATAGGATATACAAATGAAAAAATAGAGAAAGCAACAACATAACGGAACCAAAATTTCTGTTCATGATGGTAAAGAACGGTGTTATTACATAACAAATTGTATACATTCAAACATGTCTTTTGTACTCACCTTATTTGGAGAGGTTTGGGGGTCGGAGGTCATCTGATAAATGTCATCTGGTGCAGGCAACTGTAAAAACAGAGGAAATAACTATTTTGCCTTTCAAATCAATAATTGCATAATAACCTTCATCTCCCCAAAGCGTGTATGTATTTAGTGCTGTTAATAAAGGACTACATGTATATATATAGACAGATAGATATAGCTCCTACGTTTTAATGTGGTAGAGCACTGTTGCTGATGACATTTCATATTCATTTGTTAATATATATATATATATATATATATATATAGTGTTATAAACATATAAAAGGAGATGTTACAATATTTACAACTCTAAAAACGTTCATCAGAGTACCAAGCCGCTTGGTTGTTGAAGACAGTTTTTTTGTGCTCAAGTGGTTGGTTATATACTTTGGGGGTAAAAAATTCCCATTATGTTAAAAAAAAGCTAAAAATACATAACACGAAATAAGAAAGAAATAAAAATACTTACAGCAGGGTCTTCCAGGATACCAGCTTCGTAGCTTGAGGTAAAAAAAAAGAGAAAATGAATCGAATCACGTACTTTTTCCGCGTGTGTGGAGGTGGGGTAAGTAGCGTTGGAAGAATCGGTAATCCAACTGTAGTGCATCAAATGGAAATAAGGAAACCGCTTTGTTACAATTTAAAGCGCAAGTGTCATTTTTTGTGGAAGTTCTACAACAATAATTAACAGGACATAAAAAATAAAGAGGTTTCTTTTGGCTACACAAGATTTACTAGTTTTATCTTGTCAACAATATTCATATATCCAATGCCCAATGCTTCCACTAAAATAGTTATTTATCATCATCAATGAATTACTATTTTTTATCTTCTGTATATATTTTGTTCAGTGAAAGCTGTTAAATCATCAAAACAGCTTAATTTATTTCTATATTTCATCAGGTACTAGCGCAATTGTCCCTCAGAAAATACCCTTTCTCCGTTAAATTCATGTGAAAATGGCAAATTCGATTGATTGATACCGCTTTTCATCACTGCAGCGCCATTACCTCTATTTTCTTCTCTTTCGAAATTCGCCATATGGTATGAGGAGGTCAAAGTACATACATTTTTTGATCTTGCTCAATGTCTACAGAACAAGAATTAAAGAGCAAATAAAAAAAATGCAATAAGCAGTGTTTAGTTTTCGGACCTGCCAATTTTTCTGCGAAAGAGAGATTTAATGTTAGTTCTTGTGTAAGGGGCTTCCCCTCCATTATTTGCTTTTTGGGGTGTTCACCGTAACCAGGTAACTTTTTTGTTTCAAAAAGTTCATTTCTCTCGTATTTGATGCTTTGTCAGTCAGCATCGTTGAATAAAGTATTGAGTGAATTAAACATTGGTTATTACATAATTTTAAAAAAACGACAAGAAGAACTAAAGTACTGCTGAAGAATTGCCCATACGTTTTTCAGAAAGATAAAGCAAACAGAATTAGGGCGGTGGAATGTGGGGTCCGCAGCAAAGGGCAATGCAAAACCAAAATCAAGTTAGATAAGGATAACAAACTGATCAGTCAACAAAATGAATAAATGTATCCATCTTCTCAACCAAAACTGAAATGTATAAAAAAGCAGTATCTATTAAAAGAAGGGCAGTTTAGATCCAGCATACTGAATAAGACATAAATCAAATAAATACTGCTTAAGTTTGACAGATATCTAGTCTGGAGGCAACAGAACCTCCTTTAATAGTAAATCTTATAACGTTTCTTCAGCGACAAGGTCTTAATCAACCACAAAACCCATCGGCATGGGAACTATGTTCTGCCTTTTCTCAAGAATACCCGGCGAGGGATTTGATTTTAAGGGAAGGGCAGTGGTTAGATTCTTGTTAGATATGAATGGCAAACAAGGGTATACAATCATTATGCAAGTGAAACCAATAACCAATATTGATGAAGCCTGTAAACTGTGTTCCGAAGAATTTCAAAGTATACCCTGGCAGGCACTTGTTCAAGAAAGAATTTTATCTTTTGTAAATTCCTTGCAACCAAGTATAAGAAAAGAAACCAAAAACTTTTCATTTACAGAAAAATCAAATTTGATCGGTATTCTCGTCGACTATTGTATATCACCAATTAATGTTGCTCTTGTGCATTTTTCAGGTGTCGATGAAAGAGGTTGTTTTTTTTACCTATCAGAAAACATATGGAAGAATATAAAGTGGTTTGCGCTGCTACAACACTACAATAATAATAATAATGGACTTGCCCTTTCAGTATGTTTGTACCATTAAACACCGTACATAATTGTTTGGAAATGTTGCAAGATCAAATCCGGAACGGATACGGTGATAAATATGCTGGATTTATTCACTACCTTGACGATTAATACATAGAAAATTTCCCATGAAATTCCCTTCAATCTGATTAATATCCAGTAAAACGCTCCTTAGCCCCGTCCCTTTTTCTATTTTCTTGGATGCCATGCATTTTATCGGCAGACTTTCAAAGGCAAGTTCTAGCGTTGCTTTAGAAAGATACTGGGAATCGACTATACTCATTATGTGACAAATGAACAGATAAGCAGAAAAATCTGCCGGACTATAAGATAACATAAAGACTTAATGACAATAATCAGACAGCTAAAACTTAAATGATATGGTCATGTTTCCCGCTCATCTGATCTGGCAAAAACAGTGCTAAAAGGTAAAGTACGAGGATGACAAAAACGGAGAAGACAACCGAAAAGCTGGGCTCACTCTTCGCCCATATCTGCATTCAAATCTAATTAGTTTTTTCTTTTTTCTTGTGACTAATTCAACATTTTTGTTACGCGACTGAAATGTCGACAAAAATGATATGAGTAATAAATCAAAAAACAATTTCCCAAAAGATGGTTACACCCCAGTCTTTTCTGACACACCTTCCTGTCCCCTAAGGCATGCTCATTTCGTTTAAAGGCAATGTTTTGAGTGCATTCTTGTTCTTCTTTTTTTTTCTAACCTTAATTACGAGTCATTCTTCCAGGCGTAGTCCCAAGGTGAAACAAAAGGAATGGGAATTAGGTGGCAAAAAGTTGTTTTGTTTTGTAAACATAATTTCTGTTTTTAGCAACTCACTCAAGTGAGAAATTAGTACTTATTTCTGTTAATTCCTAAAATCAGTTATCACTCCAAATGTTTGTCTTGGTAACATGGGATAGAAAGTGCACAAAGCACAATTAAAAACTGTCCGTGACATTTTTCCTGCTGACTCGCTTCGATCGCCACCAGGATTTAAAAGAAGGCGCAATTTTTCTGCCAAAATCTGAGATCAATCCCCTACCAGGAGGGGGATGTACATTCAACCGGTAAAATATATTTCCCCAACACCTGGTTTCTTGAGATATCTTCACGAAATCTGGTGTGAACACGTACTATGGAAATCGACTGGGCCAATATTACAGGGACATTGTGGTAGCTGCACCAGTTTAGAGAGCAAATGAGCAATTAATATTTCCTGTATTAAGTAAAAATTGCAAAAATTCACTTAAAGAGCAATACAAAGTTTAAGTTTTCAAAAATTTTAATCGGCCAATTTTTCCAGAAAGGGGGGGGGAGTTAGTAAGGTCGACCCATGAAGGGAGGTTACGTAGGGTTCCAAGCCAGTGCCTGCAAGTGAGGCAGTAGGACAACTACCCTCCTACCAAAGTCCATCTAGCATCAACTGAATAATATTAGTAGGAGGGTTGTCTATTCTTAGTTACTTTTATCAGTAGTACTTTACACTTAATTCTGGTAAATAACAACGCACTGTATTTCAGTAACATAATTCTGGTCTTGATAAAAAACGACACTTACCATCTACAAATTATTATTACTTTCTATGATAAAACCTACTGGGATTTAACTCAGTTTGGTCCAGGGAATTGGGAAGAGGGGTAGGGATGGGGTTTTACCCTCCACAAGACATATAACGGCCAACCATACATGGCTGTATTTCATTATCGACTTGGGCTGTTAGCCATAAAACTCAGCAAACCAAAACCAATTATTTAGGGGAATTATCAAGGGGAATTATCGGGGGGTTATTCGGGGGGAATTATCACTTGACGTATCCAGTAGGAAAGCTCCAGCAAGATGTTACTACTCAAACTGCTCGTTTTAAAGCAAAATATTGGAAGAAGGGTATTAACAATTCAACTAGTTAAACGTTTTCTTTATTGCTTTGTGTCGGCAATGAAGCTAAAATCATAGAAAAAAAACCAAGTGCAATATGCGTGTCGAAATAAATCTACTGAAGCGTTCTACCCTGCTCTTTGTTTGTAGTCTCTTCTTGACTCAACCACAGTACTAATTCTGTTTAAGTTTGAGTCAAACATTCGTTGTACCTATGGGGTAATCACTCGGTCTGTCTTTGCTAGTGTTTAAGAAAATCAGATGAATGATTAATAAGTTTGGCAACTCAAAAACTGTGGCTTTTTCACAATTCTCTATCAGGCGTTTCTTTGATTGACGCGGACGTATTGAGGTAAAAGAGATACCAATAATTCCTTGCTATCCGGGATTTTCATTCATATGCTGCAAAGTCTGCAGATAATCGATTGGTAATTATAAGATCAGAAATCAAAGTAATTCAAGGTTCTGGACTGTGTTTTGAAACTTGTTTTGGTCACGGAATTCATACAGCCCTTTTGCTATTGCGATTGTTTTGTTAAGGTTTACTTTATGATCGCCGCCAAATCTGAAATGAACACTTTTTCTCCACGT
Source organism: Morbakka virulenta (assembly GCA_003991215.1). NCBI lineage: Eukaryota > Metazoa > Cnidaria > Cubozoa > Carybdeida > Carukiidae > Morbakka > Morbakka virulenta. The sequence continues at coordinate 177,172 of RDPX01000001.1, read as the reverse complement.
ATTGCCTTTTCTAACATATTAGCGTAAGAAAAAAGGAAACATTCTGATCCAAGGAATCGAGCCAATTAAGGAAGAGTCTTGAGGGTAGAGATTGTTGATCGCGGGATATTACTCTTTTCCTATCTTTCCTTTTTTAAAGATTTTGCTTTTATCTCTTATCCATTCACTTTTATCTCCTATCCATTCACTTTTGTCTCTTATCCACTCTCTTTACCTCTTATCCATTCACCTTTTGCCCTTATCTATTCTCTCTCTCTTATCCATTCTCTTTACTTCTTATCCATTCTCTTCTACCTCTTATCCATTCTCTTTACCTCTCATCCATTCTCTTGTATCATTTAACTTTGGTCTCCCCTGTCTGCCTCTCAATTTCTTGCTATCGGTCTTTTGCTCCAATAATCTAAAAATCAGCTCGCTTTGCCTCAGCACGTATCGACACTATTTAAACTATTAACTACTAATTCCCTTCCCACTTTCATCATTTGTAAACTTCTGTGATTTTTAATGTCCTCTTCAGAAAGAGAGGAAATGTATTTTAAACGCTTCAGAACGTTCTCTTGTTTCATTTTTAAAAGTTCGTTTTTCTATCCAATACAGCAAGAGAGGCCAAAAATTGCAAACAACTACCCTCTTCAACAAGCCACTCCCAATCTTTAGGTTTACAGAAACTTTGATCCATTACATGAGCAAAATATTTCTAAATTAGCTAAAATGTGAACTTAGTTAGATCTCAAATGAAATATGTTATTGGAAGGTTTAGGCCAGGAAGAGTACAAAGAGGTTTACAAGTGCGAATGAAAACTAAATGATTAAAACGACTGGCCTGTTTGTTACAACTTCTCTCTAAATTTTGGGGAACATGTGTACCTTATAAAGAGACTTTTGTACTGACGATTCTCAAATAATTAAAGGAATCAAAAAACAATCAATTAAAGTGGAATTTATTTACATGGAAAGCAGACCACGACCAAGGTCCTGCAAAATCTAGCATTTTCCCTGCTTATATTTATTACCATGGTAAATTCGTTCACTTTTTTTATGTTCCAAAAACCTCTTACAAAAATAAGTGCGACGGTAGCCGAGACAAAATCTATTTCCCCAGTTTTTAGAAGATTTTGCTAACCAATTTTTCTTAAATTAACCTGAATTTCAAAAATCTAGTATTTTTCTGATGAATAATTAAATAAAAAACCAATTACAGCAATTAAACAGGACCAGTCACCATGGAAGNGTGGAATTTATTTACATGGAAAGCAGACCACGACCAAGGTCCTGCAAAATCTAGCATTTTCCCTGCTTATATTTATTACCATGGTAAATTCGTTCACTTTTTTTATGTTCCAAAAACCTCTTACAAAAATAAGTGCGACGGTAGCCGAGACAAAATCTATTTCCCCAGTTTTTAGAAGATTTTGCTAACCAATTTTTCTTAAATTAACCTGAATTTCAAAAATCTAGTATTTTTCTGATGAATAATTAAATAAAAAACCAATTACAGCAATTAAACAGGACCAGTCACCATGGAAGTTCACGTAGGAAGATGAATCATCCCTTTTATGGATGAAGTTCATCCAATAATCATGAGCCATCGATGACTTTGGTCAATAAGTAAATCAATCAATCAATTCATTTTTTCCATATTAATTTCCAAAACAATTTCATAAAATTAGTGAAATGTTAATACCCTAAAAATGTACTAATGTACAGCAATGTATTTCCAAAATTACCACGGCCTACTGTTCTATGAATACATTCTCAATATTGTCAATTCGCCAGTAATTGCAACTCTTTAGTCTACAGAATTTCTACTCCCTAAAAACCCATATATTTAGTGAAAATTTAAAAAAAGTTCAACTTAACTAAAATCCTTCTAAACAACAAGGCGGTTGGCTACTGGAGAAGTTCAACTTGAAGGGTCTGGGGTACATTATTATTATCATCATCATCAATCACATCAGGCACATCCGAATTCATAATCAAGATTCTCCACGAGTCTCTGTTCGTCATCGATTTCTGGAAATCGGGTATTGGAAGACCTGTGTCTTTCTGGAGCAGGGTAGCATTGTCCAGTGTAGGTCGGCCGACATTTCTATAACCATGGCGCGGTTTCCACAGCATAGGGAGCGCATTGTCCTGCGAGGCATAGTCGGCGTATTCTACACACTTCCGTATAATTCTTTGTTTGTTACATGTTGCTTCCAATTGATGGTCTTAATGTATCGAAGCATACGAGTATGGCAACCATTAACTTCCTTTTCTAATTTGCTTGTTAGGGTCCATGTTTCTGATCCATAGAGCAGTATACTTTCAATTGTGGCGAGAAAGAAATTGATTTTCTGCTTGCATGGTAGCAATGACCTCCGGACGATGTCTAGTTTTTGTACCGCTGCTCAGGCCTTTGTTTTCCATATTTTTAGGTCTTTTGCTGTGTTGTCTATCCACGACCCTAGATATTGGAAGTCATCTACTTTTCCAATCTCTTGTTGGTTTACTACTAATTTTGGGTTGTCTTCCATGTTTTAACACATTATTATATCAACCTAAAAATCTTTTATTTACCTTGATAAAATGTAACTTGTGGTAGTCAATTAAGTTCCTGAAATATTTTAACAACAAAGAAATTCAGGAATAGTTTAATGAGCAATCAAGCATCTAACAGTTTAGAAAAAGGGATACCATACTAGTTGTTCACTAAGCGCCATGGTTTTCCTTGTTTTTCGCTGACCATGAGTAAAATTGAAGCTTTTGACTAAAACATTAGAACTACATTGAACATGAAACAAAATATGTAAAATATGTTAAAAAATGTAATAAATATGTAATCTATTTATTCCCTCTCCTATTTCATGGACAAAATAATCAACTTAACTTAAATAGATACGAAGCAAAAGTGAACAAAATGTATTTACATCCAAAAATGCACACTCTGAATCCTAAGAGTATATCACAAGTAAATTGATGGTGGTTATGACTATTGAAAGAAAAAATTCGTAACATAAAAGGTTATATGGATATGATGAAGACGACGATAATGACGATGGAAATCATGTTTAATATACACATGAAGATGTTTATAAAAAGATAATAGAAAAGGTAATGTACTCAAAGCTAGTGATGAGGATGATGATGAGGATGGAGCAGTATTTATTTGATTTATCTCTTATTCATTATGCTGGATCTAAACTGTCCTTCTTTTAATAGATACTGCTATTTTATACATTTCAGTTTTGTCTGAGAAGATGGATACATTTTGTACATTTTGTTGACTGATCAGTTCGTTATCCTTATCTAACTTGATTTTGGTTTTGCATTGCCCTTTGCTGCGGACCCCACATTCCACCACCCTAATTCTGTTTGCTTTATCTTTCTGAAAAACGTATGGGCAATTCTTCAGCAGAACTTTAGTTCTTCTTGTCGTTTTTTTAAAATTATGTAATAACCAATGTTTAATCCACTCAATACTTTATTCAACGATGCTGACTGACAAAGCGTCAAATACGAGAGAAATGAACTTTTTGAAACAAATTGTGATAAAATAACGTCGATGAGAATATTAGGATGATAAGATAACACAGACCACGAAAATGATATTGATAATGATAACAGAAAGGTGACGATGGTAGGAAAGGATGATAATAATGAATAAATTGACGAAGAAAAATACATGAACGGTAACGAATGGCGTTAAAAACTCACGATATATTCGTCTTGATATAGCTGTTCCATGGATTTATTTTAAAACTGGGCACAAGGTTGAAATGTAAACTGTTAACGTTTCAAAATGAAACAAAAACAACTACTGAAAAAGTATTAAAATTTGTCTTTACTTTCATAAAATAATAATTCTGAATGAATTTATACTAGACATCAACAATAAACACCTACCTAATATGCATCAGGTTTGCATCCATACTCCAGGGGTTCTTTTTGGTAACTGGCAAAGGAATGTTGTTTTTCTACATTAACAAAAAAATTAAAGAAATGTGGATGAAATGTAATGTGAGGCTCATGGATTCTAACGACCCCCTCCCTAGATTCGACTACTACTATTCGTTCGGATGTGACAGTTCCTCTGCAGATTACACAAAGGAAAGACCAGGGAATATACACATTTCAAAAAGTTCACAACACACTTTTAAACAGAAAAAGATATTAGCTTTCAGTGTATTCGGAAGGTGTATGTTTCAAATAAAGACAAACAACTATGAAGCTTGGATAAAGAAAAACAAGGACGAACAAAATGATGATCATCGTGACTCAAGAAGACCAAAAATAAAACATTAAAAAAAACCTCAACTGTTTTACTGGTTTCCCTCACCTACAGGCTTCTTCTGGGCCGCAGTTTTCGCTACAGTTGGGTAATAGAATGTCACTATCGCCTGATGTCTAAGTTTTTGTCTGTCACGAGGTGGGTGTTCGCTCAGTACCGCAAAAAGTGTAATGGTCTTTTTACAGAAAAATTAACCTGGAATTAAGCTGGACCATATAGTACATCAATGTACACATTTTCATTTAGAATTATAGCTCCGTAGCTCTGCTAATTAATGAGTATTAACTAATTAAAGGTTTTCTTAGGAAGAAAAACTTCTGTATTTGAATGTTTGAAATTCACTCGGTACGTCCTTGTTTCAACTCACACCATAAACATCAAGTACGATTTATGCAATTATTATCACTTAATCAGTAAATAACTATATAGTAATATGTACTGTGAGATATAACGTTTGGTTTCAAATGCAAAACCTGACAAGGTACGTCGTATAACTCTCTGACATATCGCTCCACCACACATCAATATTTTACCAAAGACATTGCTTGGGGCAAAAGGATGCAGTAGTATCATTGCATCACTTGCTTTACATAAACATGAACAGATAAAAGAATACATAGGTACATATATACATTACATGTATAAAACGTTATGTACTGACACAATATAGAAATAAATTTATCTTTTATGACATAAAGCAGACCACACGAAAACAGTGTACCATACAAGTCATGATTTGCACCTCTGTCGAGTTTATTTCACTTTTTTTCTCTGTTTTCAAAGCGAAGTTTACTAAGAAGCTCTGATTACGGTTAAACTTTAGTGTTTTATGCATTGGTTGGTCGTTCATTAAACCTGAAAGGCAGCCTATTATGCAATTTACCTTAAATTTATTACGTCATAAGTATAATAAACTATACAACTGAGCATGTTTACATGACAATTGTAACATCTTCACGATTGCCAGCCTCCTGAATTATCAGGCTAACACTGGCATTGATTGTTCATTCATGCCAAATGAGATGAATTTTAATTTCGCTCCACACTTGCAAACTTGATTGACATAGCCAGCTTTCAAAAGAGGGGCACGTCCGCATGCTTTACAAAACCAGGTTTGTCAGTTTTCCTCGAGCTCTTTCACTCGTAAAAACATAAATATGTACACATAATGACTGCTCCTTCTTGACCAAAGTTTCCCATATCTTTAATTTGTTACTGTGTGTCCCTGGACACGTAGGTAACTCTTCAGCCCCGCTTCTGTCATTCATGAACGTTCATAAATATCACAGATGAACTTTCCCACTTTTGGAGCTGAACCCAGATGAGCTTCATTATGAATCTTCGGATGTCTCGTTAAACCACTTCCTTAGTTCCAGACTAGACTACAGGGAGCGCAAGAATGCATTCATGGTCGAGATAGCAAGGTCTCCTCATAAAATTGTTGATCTTGCCTTGGACTGTGTGACTTAAGATGGCTCAATAGTCCAACTTTTGACAAAAGAAATCTGGCACTCATGGTACACTTCATTTCCTCCTGAATATCATCCGGTACTGCAGTCTTATCCTGTTTTCTTAGAGCACGCTTTAATAAAGCATGATCTACATATCTCTCTTCAAATTCTTCACATCCTTCCCCGATTTTTCTCCTCCATTGAAGACGGTCTACAGTTATCACTTTCCAGTTATTCACATCACTCTCCAGTAGTTTCAAATTGCTCCTCGTCACATCTTTAAACCTTTTTCTCAGCTTGTGTTGTGGTCTTTTTCCTTTGGATAACTCACCATAAAACAACTGTTTAGGGAGTCTTTTTATCTTCCATCTTGACAAGGTGTCCAGTCCAGCGCATCTGATTTTTGATAATATACATCTCAATGCTGGTGCTGCTGGATCGTTTAAGGTCTGCAGTACCGGTGTGAATGTATTCCAGCTGATGTTAAGGATTCTCCTGAGACAAATTTGATGAAACCGTCCGAAGGCTTGAGATGTCGCCTATATGTAGCCCATGTTTCTGACCCATATAGCAAAGAAATAAGTACACATTCTTTATTAAGATTAATCTTTGTCTTTGATGTAGTTCCCCGATCTAATCACATCTTTTTTTCAACTAACCAAAAGCAGAACTGCTTTTGGCTATTCTGTGATTTATTTCAGCGTCCAAAGTGCAATCCCCACTCAGTGTACTATCAAGATATATAATGCTATCAGTAACCTTTGACCTCTTCCCATACACTAGAATGTGTGGTTCAGCATATGGGTCTCCAACTGGAGGTGAAAACATAATGTAAGTCTTCTTGAGACATTAGCTTTGCAAGCACTTGAGAGTTTGTTCATAATCAGCTGCATTTCCTCCTCTGAATGTGCAACAAGATCAGCATCATCTGCATACAAAAACTCACGAACAAGATTCTGAAGGGCTTTAGAGCTCGAATTGAGACGCCGAAGGTTGAAAAGCTTGCCCGATGTTCGAAACTGTTTGCCTACTCCTATATCACAATCTTTACAAGCACGAAAAAGCAACACAACAAAGTAGATTGAGAAAGGAGCAGGAGCCAGTATGTCACCCTGCTTCACACCATTCTCAACTGATATTGTTTCTGATAGTGAACTATTGAAGCTTACTCGGGCCTTCGTATTATAGTGCAACTGTTTAATTATCTCTACAAAACTCGCAGGACAGCCAAACTTCAGAGGAATCTTTCAGAGTGCACTACGACTGATGGTATTGAAGGCTCTGGTCATATTAATAAAAACGTGATATAATGGTACCCGTTGCTCTATACACTTCTCCATTAGTTGGCAAGCAATGAATATCACATCCATTGTGACACGTCCATCTCTGAAACCACACTCAGTCTATGGAATGATAGTAGGTGTGATCCAAATCTTCGCTGATTCGACGGAATCTTTGATAGAACTTTTTCTTTGATAGAACTTTTTCCACCGCTTCAAGTAGGCTGATACCTCTACAGTCACCAGATTCAGACTTCAACCCTTTACATTTATAAATAAAAAGCATGGTCGCATCTACCCAATCGTGAGGAACAGTGCTGCCATGCCATACAGCAAGAATGCGCCTATGAATTGCTCACCAAGGTTATCTTTTGCAAAGAGATAACCTTAATAGTTCGTTAATAGTTCAATAGGTATCCCGTCGAATCCTGGTGCTTTCCTAGTGTTAAATCTTCATGGTGTATTTTCTTCTTTCGTGGTGTTATCTGTCTCATCAATGCTGGGTCCTGTCATCATCTCCCCAATTATATCGTTTTAAGGTAGACGATTAATAACTAATTCATCTATTTCTAACGGATTATCAAACATATCTGTAAAATGTTCTGTCCAACGTACCATAATCCTTTCAGCATCTCTGAGCATCGTAGAACTATCTTTCGATTTCAAGGGCAGCATTGTTGACGGCTGTGAACCAAACACTTGTCTGATTTTACAGTACAAAGCTTTCGAATCTTTACAGTCATAAGCTCTGTAAACCAACATCTGTTCTTTATTTCTCAGATCTCATGCTGCAGGTTAGATTTTGATTCCTTGAAAGCTGTTTCCGCACATATCCCAGCTGAACCGTAAGTGCACAAAAGTTTGTCATGACGCCTGTTCTTCCCTTCAAGGAAAATTCTTATTCTTATTCTTTTTCTCTGACTTTTTCCTTGTTAAGAGTTGTCGTGGCGAATATGGCAACTCCTCCGTGTACAGTCCTGTGCACTTTCCCTCTTAAGCACCTTCGGTGCCATGTCTACTCTGATGTTATCCTTCCATCTGCGCCTCGGACTCCCTCGTCCTTTTCCTCCTGGTATCTCCTTCAAGGACACTTGTAATTGCAATACCATTCTTATCAAACCAGTCTCCGTGTTTGGTCTTCATACGGTCAAAAACATCAGCACCTTTGGTGTACACTTGCGATTTGAACTGCTCCCAGGTTCCATCAAAGGCGATCTTATTAAATTTGTTCCTGAGAGTTTTACGGACTTCCTCATTTTGTAACTTAGAAAGATCAATGCGCTCAGGCACTTTTAATTCAGTTGCACTGATCTTCTTCCTTGTAGGCATCTTAATTTATCCCGAAAAAATTTATGGGCACTACTGCAATCTGCACCCCGCAAGACTCTTACTGTACATATGTCTTGAAGGTCATGCTTTCCTGTGATGATGTAATCTGGTATATGCCCATGTTTTGATTTAGGTTGTATACGTGATATCTTGTACATGAGCTTTTGTTAAAAGATATAACACACTGCTAGTTTAAATTCTGTGCACACCTGGAGAAGAAGAATACCATTATTGCTTGCCTTATCAAGACCATATCTCTCAAAGATATCACAAGTATTATGATCACTTCAAGCCCGTGCATTAAAGTCATCGACTATCAGTAACTTATCTGCCTTTGGTATTCCTGCGATACAATTCCATACATCTTGATTTAACTCCATGATGATATCCTGGGTACTATTCAATGTAGGAGCATACACTGAAATAACAGGCATGTAACGTCCTTATCTTAAAGGCACCCTCGAACACAAGATTCAGTCACTCACTTCGTAAGGTTGCCCCAACCTGTCTGTGATCTGTGTCCGGATAGTAAAACCTACTACTTCATCCTTTTTCACTCCTTTTGGGTTGACTTTGCAGAAAAAAGTGTTTTCTGCACCTCACAATAATCTGATCTTCTTCGCCAACTGGAGTCTCAGATAAAGCAGCAATCTCCACTTTGTACCTAGCCAGTTCCTTGGCCACAACAGCTGTTTTTCATTCTGAATGCGCAGACTCTTCACGATCAAGAAGTGTTCTTACATTCCAAGCAGCAATATTCAGTTCAATATTCTCTGTTGCATAAATGGTATATCTTTTCATTTTGTTTCCCCTGCAAATTTGAACAGCTGTCAGCTGGAGATTGTGGGCAGTGTTCGGTTGAACAGACGATGTTTAGGTCAACTTTTCTAGACCCTTCTCATGATCTGGGTGAGCAGCGTTGTCCCTAAAAAGGGCTGCTCAGTCGCAAAAAGCTCCATCTAAGTTATTTCATGTTCGGAAGACCTAAAAGCAATGTTAGGATAAGCTTTGAGCCACCTGTGTGCAGGACCGTGACTGTATACTTCCAGCTAGTCTGTACACGTCGCTACTACTCCATCGCCACAGGACTTTTGAAGAGATACCTGTACATAGAAGTTCCCAATGACACATGCGTGTACTACACATATATCACCCTCTGAGCATCCACAGTTATGATCCAATGACAAGTAAATGCAAGATAAATAGTACCTGTATCAGCCGCAGGTTTTACTGAATGTCCTTTACTTAGAGAAGCGGTGCAACGGCAACTAATGGGTCTCTCACGCCCTAACGCAGCTACTTCCATTGAAGCTCATTCACTTCAACCACTGACGATTATTCGTTCATCTGCTTTACGTGCTGCACACTTATCAAAGCATCAGTTTGTTGATGACTCCCAGCTGTATACATACACATACATACTTACATACATACATACCATACATACATACATACATACATATACCAGTCTCTAAACATGCATCCATACATGACCCATACAATAATACATGCATACAAAAACATGTACGTTTGAGCTGAATCAGGATTAAAGAAAACAGCCAAAATGCAAAAGCACCATTAGAAAATAGACTTACCAAAGTTGTTTACTAGAAAACATACAAAATAGAAAATGCGAGAAAAATCCACATCAACTAACGCGATGGTCGGGCATGTGTGTAATCACGCCATATAGAAAAAACATGTGCAACGATTGCGATACAAAACAAGACCAATAAACACAGCTACACATTGTCGGGTATCTACGAAATCCCACTTTAGCAGCAAATGTCTAAAGCATCATCAAATATGTAAATGAAGTTATCTGTTTGTCTGTCGAGCTCTCCAAAGACATTTTGTATGATAGGACAAGCTTNTAGCTTACGCCAGCGGCGCTGCAATTCCCGTCAAGTGAGGAGTTGGTTTTCCTTTGGCAATTACAGCTTTAATTGCGCTCCTTGTTTTCCGGTAGTACTCTGCCGTTGTGATTTTCTATTAACTGTAAAATGTTCCCAGCGCAAGTATAACTTACTTTGACTTTGTTACGATTGAATATATTGTGTAAACTTATTAGTTGATAGAAAGTGTTTAACAATAAGTTTTAGGAATTTTTTCCCCAATACCTCTGGTGACGTTTTTGCTGAAAGGAGGATCAAACCAAATGATATTACTTGTGGGGTGGTGCTTGTTAATTAGGTTCATCGAGTCTAACGTTTGGTATGTTAGATTGTTCTTGTTAGATTGGTCTTGTTAGATTGGTCTTGTTAGATTGGTCTTGTTAGATTGGTCTTGTAGCCACGTTGATGAAGAACATACTCGTGTTCTTGCTTTATTTGGTTAAAATTGTTATGTTCAACAAGTTTCTTGATAGTGTAAGGTCGAATTAGGAACTTCTTGTTTTTGGACGAAGTGGTAATTAAGATTAAATTTTCATTTGGTTTCTTGTATGGGCGAAAGTATTGTTTGTTAAATTGAATGTTACATCTGGTAGGTCGGTTGCTATGTTTATTTTGGAAAGCGACATGTTTGAAAATCTTGACTATGCCTTTGCGTATTATATCAACTTTCCTCCGTCTAGGTTTTCTAAAAAGAATTAAACTATCGTCCCGAAATAATCCGATATCCTTCAAAAAGCTTACTTCGAAGAATTGTCATATGAACAAATTTCTGTTAAATGTTGAAGCATTACAAAGTAAAGACTAGACTCGTGGGGATTATAAAATATTATTGTTGGTTATTGAAGTTACATCTGTATATGTATATATATATATATAAAATATTATATATTATATATATTGTATATATTATATAAATTATATATTATATATACATACATATGCAAATACATATTACCTACCTACCTAGTTTGGTCTTTTTGATAAAATAAGTTGTTTGATGCATGTTTGCTGACTAAACTATGTGCCCGACAGAGGATTACAAATTTTGCCTCCCCATCAATACTCAAAAAGCCGGTGCATTGTATCAAATTTAATCAATTAAAATATTGAAGGAGTCAATTATACTAAATTAACTACACAATTTAATAAAACCAATTTCATTTACATTTTTTCTTATTCATTAACTGTGATATCCTAACCACAGAACTAAGATCTTGGTAATTAAAATGCTAAAATTAAAAAACATGACAGAAGTTACATTTATATACCTTTGCGTATTCAAAAAGATCTGTTCGTCCTTGAAACCTCTCATAAAACTCGGGCATTTTCCACGGCGAAATTACCTGACAATAAAATAATGATCAAAATAATTGTACTGACGGGAGACTACATAAGTTATTCAACAACAATTAATATTTGTATTAACCCTTTTATCACTTTATGTTATTTAATTCCATCTGTTTCTTCACTTTTCTTCCCAACATTTCTACCTATTTCTCGACTTCGTATGCTAATTCACCCATCAGACATTGATGTCTTAGCCTGCTGATTTTCCCCAACTTTAAATCTTACACTAATGTCCTTAACTGTGCCCAATCTCATCTTTTTTCTGCTGCTCAATCCAGCGTTCTGAATTTTAATCTTCTGTTTTCCATATTTATTGGTCAACTAACATTGCATATAGTAAGTAGGTCCTATCAATATTACATTTGTACTCAGGTCTGTTCATTCTTTAGTCGTCTGACGTGGACCCGGTTAAAACGACTATTTTTTTATTTTGGCATTATAAGACTCGTATCTTCTGCTGATTTTACCCCACCAAGCAACCTCTTCTTTTACTTAATTCTGTTAACCCTCGTCTATTTTCTTCGACCATTATATATTACGGTCAGTCCGCAGGTGTTAAATTTCATTGTTATGATTTCCTGATTCAATCTTCCTAAATCATCATTCATCCAGACTACTATTCTTGAACCGAGTCTTACCAGAGAAAGTCTTCTTATACCGAAAGGGAGTACAGCGTTACAGTCATTAATTGTGAATAAAGAGCTAGGATTCTATATAAAAAACAAAAAAACAACATACATAAATAAATAACATGACATATAAAACTTACCTCACCCTCCGGGTACAAGGTGTAGTAAGTTAATTCGAAACGGATCTGGTCATTACCCTGTGTGAATTAAGAGGAGGCAGCTAATAAACCAACAATAACTATTATTATAACAAAAATTATTACACTTTATTGTGTTTCTAATAAGAAATTTTTTCATAATTATGATTTTCACATCCTACTCACATCCTACGTTTGCCAATGAAATGACCACTTGTCACAGACCTTTATTTCTCAAAAGCGATGGAATAAAATACCAGCATTAAATGCATAAGGGGGTAAGTGTCATATTACCAGACAGTGCAGGGGCAGTTCTCTAATTGACAAACGATAATCACTGATAGTTTCCATCATTAATAAAGACATAGCAATATTTTGCTTTAGAAATCTCAAAATTCAGAATAACAACCACAGTCCATTTGATGCTGCGTACCATAGTTCAACGCCCAGATCGGGGTTACCATAAGGGTTGCAATAAGTACATGGCCTAGCCATTACAGCAAAGATGAGGAACTCCAACTGAAGATACACGTATACCAAAATGAAATACTTGCTGTTTATTCATAATTAGCAAGCAACTTGAGATAACGGTATCAGATAAAGAAAGAAAATATTTTACCATCTGAGAAACAAGATACGGCGATCAAGCAAACTGAAAAGTTCTGCGATTTGGGTTCGGTTCGATACGAGTGGGAAGTTTGCGTTTTTTTGGTTTATTCTTTTACAGGTCCCAGAGGTAAGTAACTGTTAAGAATAGGTAGAAGAAAAAGGAAAAATGAAAAGAAAAATAAAGTTTAGGCCAAGAAATAAGAGTTGACCTCAGACTTGAAAAGATTCAAATCAGGTGACGGGTAAAGTACTCAGAAGCCCAAGAGTTCCAGAACCTAGCTGTTTGAGCAAGCAGCAACAACTGTATAAGAATAAAAACATTTAGAGAAACGAGTTACACGTTTCGTCGATTAGACAACGGTTGAAACGTAGCACCCAGATCCGGACCTTTCGAGCTACAAATACCATTTTGAACTAGATAACAAACATTAAAATGAGCGCACAGAGCACTTCCCTAGATGTGACAACAGTATTTCATGTAAGAACGGATACAAGATAGCCTAAGCCGTTAGATACTCTGTAAAGGGATGCAAAGAAGGAATCTTCTTGGAAGCGGACTTACCAAAAGATTGAATATAAGAACCCAAAAAACAACTGGAAAAAACGATAAATCAAGCAGCATCATTGATGAGCATTTTTCCAGTGGAGAAGCATCTTCATCTGATTTAACATTAGACTGATTGTCCATGTGTATTAGCCGAGTTCAAAATGACTTCCGCTTTCTATCAAATAACATCAAATCCGTTTTCCTTCATTGAAAAAAAGCAGCCATTCCTTCCCCATTCTCTTACAGCCTGAAGATCAGACTCCTAGTCTTCCACAGTTCTGACTTGTTTCTGCTCACCAGCTGTGTGGCCAAAGTGCAAAGTGGTGTTATCAGCATTGATGTAGATGAACTGAAGCAAGTGATCAGGAAGAGAATTGAATCAAGGAAAGAGCCTTAAGAGACGCCAGAATTAATAGAATACTCATCAGATACAGTTCCATCCAGTATCAAGTGTGACACACATTCTAAAATTTCAGAGGGAGGATTAACGATACCAAAGACCCTCCAACAACACCCATAGTTAGAACGGTCACCAATGGAGAGAGATCCTCTAAATGCGTTATACCATCAACAAAAGGAGCTAGGTTTTACACGAATTTCACCAGCCCATGATTGGTAAGTGGTTCAAAGACCTTACTAATTAGCGAAAGAAGAATTACAAGTCAACATTTGCTTTGATCCGACAGACCAACTGCATTCTTGAAGACAGAAAACACGGGAAACCTTTCAGGAAAAAGAAAAAAGACTCCGATCGAAAAAGACTGAAAAATTTGGACATTACAAAAGATGGACCAAAAGCGCACTCTTTCAAGACTACTACCGAGAACAAAAATATGGAACAGGACCTTCAGTTCGCTTAAACCTATAAATAACCTTGTAAAAATAGAAAACTATGTAAAAAACGTAAAGAAGTCAGCGGGATTATTCAGGATGCCAGTACCTCTAAAAATCAAATTATACACTATTGTTTTACGACGGAGGCTGATGTTTATATTTGAAATAAAGCAGACGAAAAAGATTAAATTGTAAAAGAATTGAAAATGCTGCGATTGACCTGTTAAATGTTGTTACAAGAACATCGCACAAATGAGGATATTCGGTGGTTGGCTGAAGTTGCCTTTTGCCATGTAATGCGATACGATGAAGTAAGCATGATTGAACAAGAGAATTATTCTTTATTACACTGAATAGTGTTTCCCTGCACGAAAAAAGGGTTGCATCCATCCTGGTCTTTTCTTAGTGATCATGAATCCATGAAATTTAATGTTACGTACGATAACCACAAGGTTGTTTTACAATTTTCTCGTGATTATCTGGCGAGGTTCAGTCAATTTGCAGTAGCCCTGGATTCTAACTGCAGATCGTGTGTGCATTTCTGGGTGCCAGATGCATTATGACACCAGAAGTGGCATTTCCTGGGGAAAAAACGGCAGAGAAGAAATCTGTTAAAGAAAATTCTCCCAAATGCGATGAGAAAAAACCCTGAGTAGCATGCCGCAACCCATGGCATTTAAATGTCCTAGAATAGCTGACCCCATTAAGATAAATCCCATCACAGATTAAGTGGCTACTAGTTTAAAACAAAGGTGCTAAACTTTAATACAGCAGTAATAGTAAACAGACTAGGTGTAAATAAAAAGCCAAATGCTTAACCTTTTCAAATGCTTAAAAAATTTCACACTACTCTAAGAATCGAACTATTTGATTCAAAAGTAAACACAGGATCACCATTATTATTACTGGGCTTACCAGGTTTGTAGGTCTGCCAAGGTAATTGGTACTGGGTTCTGGTTTAGGGTTCGGCGTTTGTGTTGGGGTTAGTAAGTAAAACGGGAAAAAATATGAAAAATTTCACTTTGTTTGACTACTTTTCTTTCCTTTTCCTTTGTACGATATTTAATGAATAATAAATATTAAATTAACAAAACAAATTTTCTTGTATTTTAGCCTCTTACGTTAGAAACACAACTGAGGAAGCCTCTTAATATTGGAACATGGAACGTCAGAAAGATGAAAGAACCTGGAAAGCTGAAGATAGTGTGCGATGAGATGGACCGATGCAACATTCAAATCTTGGGCATCTGTGAGACAAACTGGAGAGGGAAAGGAAGTTTTAGATCAGAAAGGAAAACTATTTGTTTTTCAGGTAAGGAGGAAGGCGAAGGATACAGTCACGGAGTGGGCGTCATTATATCAGAGGCAGTATCCAAGTCCATCATAGGATATAGCCCAATTAGTGACCGTGTTTTGCACCTAAGGATCAAAGGAAGCCCATTTAATCTCTCCATAGTCGTAGCATATGCCCCAACTAGTGCTGCAAGTGACGAGGAACT
>RDPX01000001.1:149688-160630 GCA_003991215.1 Morbakka virulenta | reverse complement strand
CAGATGCATTATGACACCAGAAGTGGCATTTCCTGGGGAAAAAACGGCAGAGAAGAAATCTGTTAAAGAAAATTCTCCCAAATGCGATGAGAAAAAACCCTGAGTAGCATGCCGCAGCCCATGGCATTTAAATGTCCTAGAATAGCTGACCCCATTAAGATAAATCCCATCACAGATTAAGTGGCTACTAGTTTAAAACAAAGGTGCTAAACTTTAATACAGCAGTAATAGTAAACAGACTAGGTGTAAATAAAAAGCCAAATGCTTAACCTTTTCAAATGCTTAAAAAATTTCACACTACTCTAAGAATCGAACTATTTGATTCAAAAGTAAACACAGGATCACCATTATTATTACTGGGCTTACCAGGTTTGTAGGTCTGCCAAGGTAATTGGTACTGGGTTCTGGTTTAGGGTTCGGCGTTTGTGTTGGGGTTAGTAAGTAAAACGGGAAAAAATATGAAAAATTTCACTTTGTTTGACTACTTTTCTTTCCTTTTCCTTTGTACGATATTTAATTAATAATAAATATTAAATTAACAAAACAAATTTTCTTGTATTTTAGCCTCTTACGTTAGAAATAAAGCACATTCTTTTAGGAGGTGCCAGTTTAACATAAATAAGACGCTACAAAGCAGGGCAAAACGTAAATATGAAGTATCGAAAAGGATTCAGCTGCTCTTCAACATACGTTTTACATTAAAAAATAGGCTTGGCAGGTAACAAGATGGGGTGAACTGCTGTAGCACATGGCAGATCTCACTAAAACGTTTCTGTCATGAGTCCAAAGGATCCATAATAAATATTCTAACTTATTCAAAATATTCTCTAGAATTTACTACTGGCACCACCCAAGTATCAGTTGTTGCCAAAAGTTCTGGAAAATGTAGGACTGAGCTTTGGACTCATAAATACAGTTGTAGGACTGAGCTTACAAAATCTAAGTATAAGAAAATAGCATGATGTAATAAAATTGTTTCTGGCATTTCAATTTTTTGTCAACAAATAAATTAGTGTTGCTATTTCACATTTTCCTTTCTCTCATTTGTATCCTCAGACTATCCTGGACCTTCAATTTCGAAATATAAAAAATTTTGGATGGAAACAAGCAAAATCCTGAACAGAACGATAACTTTTTTTTTCTTCTTCTTCTTCTTCTTGTCTTCGTGATATCAATGTTTAGTCCTTAGAATCTTTTACCTTCATTTTAACTGTGGTTTATTTTCTTGTTTTAACCTCGCATTTCTTTCATGTCCTGTGTCACGATATTTAACAACCTGAGTGACTGTTCCCCATCTGGTATTTTTCCTTTAGTTGGTTCCTGCCCAGATATAATGATTGAATGATTTTCTTCCTGTTTGAACACATAGTAAAGCTATCTTAACCTTGCCTACCATAATTGCATGGTAAATCAGATTCAGAGTACTAGCTTAAGGTGCTTTACGAAAAATTGCTGTAAAGAGTTACATCAAAGTTTTTTCTCTTACGGTTAACAACAATATTATCTGCAATAACAATAAAGTAGTCGGTAGTGCTTTACCTTGCCAGTTGCTCCATGTGAGAGGTATTTAGCTCCTTCCTTCTTTGCAATTTCTACTTGTCGTCTGGCAATACATGGTCTTGCAATAGCTATCGAAATTTAAAGGTAAGGGAACTGAGATAAATTAATCAGAACCAAACTAGGTAATGAAAACAACTTCCAATATATATATATATATATATATATATATATATATATATATATATTGGAAGTTATATATATATATATATATATATATATATATCATGAAACATGAAACGGGCCTCATATGATTTCCAAACATTGTTTGCCTTTCAGAACAAGAAATGGTTACAGTAGCACATTCTAGCTACTTCCAATACCAACGCCCAAAGACTCAACACAAAAACATTGTAGCAGACAGGACGCAACAAATATTTCAAATTGATTTTCAAGAAACTGAAATGGAAGCCATTGATTATGCCGTATAGTAAACTGCAGATAACGTAAAGGCCAATTACCTGGGCAAAGGAAAAAACCGCATAAACAAGCAAGCAAGCATCGAAAGGTAAAGAATATAACCTTTACCACCAGTCGACGCTTTCGTTCCAACTTCAATTCTCTTGCATATTTTTAATAGCTAACGCTCCTAGTATTGCTACTATTTATGAAACTAGCTTTAAAGATGATATTGCAAACTTTTTTGTTAATGGTTATCTTCATCTGATTTGTAAGACGCTGATTGTCATATTCATGGGCCGGATATCTTTGCACGCGATGCTCAGTTTAATAGGATTAAACATTGCATCGTATGCTTGTTTCTTGAATAGATTTTACTTCGTATATTTTCTTCCTCTGTCCATCTCTACGGTACGTAACTTAATGCTCGTTATACCCGATGGCTAAATTCTCATTCCAAAAATGAACCTGGCGTGGGCTCCTGTAACTCTTAAAATTGGCTTTGGCTCAAATAGTAAGGCTAAAGAGCAATCTTTATGAGATGCAAACCAGAATTAATCATACAGCCTCGTCTGTCGCGCGAGTCAACAAGGGATGCGTCTCTCAGGGCTAGGCCAGCCTGAGGTCGAAACGTCTGCTACTGAGCCTAACTCTTCCCCTACCGATGGCCAGCGCGGTCAACAGGAAGGGAGGAACCCTACCCCTGGACCTGCTGGATCACCACCTAAGAACACTCTAAAGGAAAAAAGGAAAAGATGGACAAGGGAAGAATACAAGAAAGTTATGTATTGCTTTTATTTTGCACTTCAAAACCCAGAGACAAATAACACAAGAGATACTTTTTTGGTCTTGGTACGCGTAAAAGTGATTAAAAATCTTAATGCTAATAAACTGGCAAATATCAGAAGGTATATTATGGACGAAAAGAAATTGACAGATGCTTAACTTTCTCAGATTAAAGAAAAGGTTTCGAATGATGTTAGAATAAATGTTAAAAGAGAAATTGAATATGATACACAGGATAATACAAAGAATACTGATATTGATGTTGATGTAATTGATAGAGGTGGTGGTGAAGTTGAAGGCCAGGATGTTGGCGATAGAAATCAGGAGGTGGAAAATGAAAGGTTGCAGAAACCGAATGATGAAGGATTGCAAGAAGTAAATCCAAAAGAACTGGAGGCAATGAGAACATACATCTTGGAAGAATTTTCTCTAGTACGGCACACTGATATTAACGAAACCCACTTCTTAAGATTCGTCACTCTTTCAAATATAAACATATCTTCAAGGTAGGAAATAATGCACCACATCAAATCTGTTGCGAGCTTAGCCCAGATCTGACTGCGAAAAACCAACTAAATTATAAAACGGGTAAAGTACTTCAACAAAGAGGTGGTGTTAAGACCAAAGAAAAAAGAACTAAGGCTTAGAAACCGAATAAATAAAAAGTGGCAGATGAACATTGATAAGGAAATCGAGCAGTACCGAAAATAAATCTCTAAATTAGAAGAAATACAAAAAGATTAAAAATTAAGATCTGGAAAGGCTAAAAAAGTAATAAGGAAATACAAGATTGAAACCGAAAACCATATTCCCGCCATTAAGAAAGAGCTAAAACAAAAATTCCAAGTTAAGGCCCAACGTCTATGCAGGTTCGTTGAACGCAATAAGGTCAATAAGCAAAACAAAATGTTTGAAACTGATACCAAAAAGTTTCTTCGTGAAATTGGTAAACCTTAGATCTGCGTGGATGAAATACCAAGGGAAGAAGAGGTTCGTAGTTTTTGGAATAACATCGGGGGAAATGACAAAGGGCTTAATGAAAATGACGTATGGTTACAACATCTACAAGATTCCACTAAAGATATTCCCGAACGAATATGCTGAACAAATTGTAAAGGTTCTCAAGAAATCTCACAAGTGGAAATCTCCGGGTATTGATCAAACCCCCAACGTTTGGCTTCACACTCTCCATGCAGCGCACTCGAAACTAGCTTACAACTTTAACCGAATATTACCTGAACCCGACTCCACACCTGAATGCTTCTGTCTTGGCACAACTTACCTGCTTGCCCAAAAAAATGATACTGGTAACCCTAGGAACTACAGACCCAAAACGTGCCTAACAACAACCTATAAATTGCTAACCTCAATTCTTACCGAGAGAACTTACACGAACATGGAGAACCATGAAATCTTTCCCGCTGAGCAGAGAGAGGAAGGGGGATGGGGGAGGTATGATACAATTAGAACTTTCCTACTATTGGTCTGTCACATTATCTAGGTAACGCAGTTGACTGGATGTTACAATTGGTTAACATACACGAAAATACTAAGAAATTACACTCTGTTGTCAAAGAAGCAAATAAGTTTTATTGTGAACTACAAGTCGATCTAGACATCGATAACACCTTATCACCAACGGCAATAGCACAAAAAACGAAAAAAAAGGCTAAAAATTCTGGTATGAAGCAGATTGAAAATCAATGATGTGAAAAACCTCACAACCCATCAGTAGTTACGTAGCTCCGAACTAAAAGGGGGAAACAGAGCGTTTTATTCTGGCTGCCCAAGACCAAAGGCTCTTCATATGCAACTATCAGGCTAATGTTTTACACAACGGAGCTGATCCTAATTGTCGGTTCTGCGAAGAAAAGGTCGAGACAATAGACCACCTTGTTTCCGGCTGCTCTGTCCTTACACCTAATAGGTACAAAAACCGGCATGATAGGGTTGGACAATACCTGTATTTTCTGTAGAAACCAAGAGCAGCTGGTACGAACACCATCCAGAGCCAGTTACAGAAGGGAAAGACTTCACAATTCTGTGGGACTTCTCTGTGCTGACTGATTGGACAATACAGGCTAATCGTCCAGACATAATTGTCAAGGTCAGGAAGAACAACACTGTGTGTTTTTTAGCATTTTTTTACTAAGAATGCTTAAAAACACTGTACTACAACCGCAGTTTGGGGTAACAGTAAGTTGTTTGCGTTTGACAACACAAAATTGAATTGGGATTCATATTGCGTTGTATTAGAGAATAGTAATAAAGTGGTACCTGCTAATCGGGAAACCTCTGTCGCCGGCAAAATCGTCCCGATTATCCGGGTTTCGCCATTGCAGAGGTCGGTAGGGATTTCGGCGTTGCACTTTAGATAAACAACAACAAAGATGGAAACATGTCAACGGCGTAAACAAAACAACCATTAACCATACATTGTTTTCCAAAGGGACTTAAGCTCCGCCCATTGAAATTTAACACATAACAAGGTAGATACGAGCCTCTCTTGCATTAAGCGCTGCACCTGTCGTGGCCAAACAATAGGCCGTTCATTGTGTCGCTAATGATCACAGCTCCACCACTTCACAGCTCATTCAACACAGGTGAGACTGGTTTCACACTTTCATGGGAGACCACAATGATGATGTCTGCCACGTTTGTAACGGCAAATGTGTTAATTGTATTGCTTATGACACGCTTTACTTGCATTGGAAATTTGAGAAAATTGCTTTTAAAATGTCAAAATAGATAGCAGCCTGGGACAAAATCGTCCCGATTATCCGGGTCGTTTGCAGCTGACGATCACAGCAAAATAAGCCAATGTCGGTAATTGCATAATAAAATAAAATTACATTATTTACAACATTTATTAACATTTATTTACATTTTCAAGATTGATATTCCTTCTTTTAAATGCTTCTTTTTGGCTTCTTTAATTTTTCTCTTTTTTAACTCATGCAGCCTTGCCAACAGTGAACAAATATAATAATTTGAAAAATAAATAAATAAGTAAATAATGTACAGGTATATTGTTTCATATAAAAAAGTACAATCGTCTAAGTATAACCTAAGTTGTAAATCAGTATTTACAGGAGTGATTCTAGGTCCAAACCATGAGAAGATCCTGGAAGTTATGTGTCTGTTTATGAATTATTGGTAGTAAGCTTATTAAAACTCAAAACGCTGTCAAAGGCTGCTGGGGGTGGAATAATATTTTAATATATACTAATAAATTAATTATTACACATCCTGGTATTAAAGTGGTTTCTTACTTTGTTAAGGGTAAATATAGATACAAATGGGGGTAAGAAGAATGAATAGTAACACCTCAATTATCGCCCATGATTGAGTGCTCATTTTTCTCAATATCTCAGCAATCAGGGTTGGGTTGTTACCTTGATCTTCGGCTTATTTATAAAGACAAATACAATACCTCTTGGGGTCTACCTTTCTATGCCACTTTAAAGAATTTCTTCACTTTAACTTTGCATGCAAAGTGAAAATAGTTGGATTTTCTCTTCATTGCCCCGAACACAGAATAATAGTTGTCTTCTTGGAAATAGATATTGGTATCAAAGTTGTACTGGGGAAGATCATGAAGTAAAAAGAGGTGTTCCAGGTGAAGAGCTGGACGAGAGGAAAGTTTCTACTATTTGGGTACATATTTCAGGGAACACAGAGAGCAAACATTGTGGTAATAATGCGAATAAGAGCAGCATGGAATAAGTGAATAAAAATTTCTAGTTTACTGGTAAATGGTGAGACACTGCTCAACGTTAGAGCAAGGGTCTTTAATTCCTGTATTAGACCGGTACTGCTCTTTTTGCAAGATTTCAACTTGGAGCAGAAGTTGAAATCTTGCAATGAAAGAATGCTAAGATATAGGGCAAAGATGAGACGGGAGGGCCAAATTCCCAGTCACAAGACACAGCAAAGATGTGTAGTGGAAGGTCTGCTTGGGATTGCGAGAAGAGGAGACTACACTGGTAAAGTCATATCATGAAAAGGGAGAATACCTTCATCCTAATAAGCGCAATGGAGCTGGAGATAGATAGCTGAAGGCCAAGAGAAAGGTCAATGAAGTCATAGCAAAACTGTGTGGAGGATGGCAAAAATTTGGGAGTTGAGGAGAAGGTGGTGTACAATAAAGTTAGGTGGTGGAGAATTATAGGATGTCCCACCATATGGGGAAAATGGATACAAAATGAAAATGATTATGATTATGATGATCATGATGATTATGATGATAATGATGAGTTGTCCTCTGAACACTTTCATATTTTCTCTCAGATTTGTATAGCTAGATCGCTATAACCATGCTTAGTCCTTTCTCCTTTGGAGCCATGGCTTAATGGTTGGTGCAACTGCATTGTAACCAAGAGTTCTGGGTTCGATTCCCCAAGAGGGGCCTTTGGAACTTCACAAAAGAAAAAGCCATTGGTTGGCATCAGGAAGGGCATCCAGCCAAGAAATTCCTCACTCCCAAATCCAAGTCCCCATGAAGGGCACTGCCTGAGCCCCTTACTGGGGAAAAATGATGCTAACCCCCCCCCCAAAAAAAGAAAAGGCCTTTCTCCTTCGTGTAAAATACCATACATTATATAACGTGTGTCCAAACAGACAAACCTGGAACACCTAAGCACTTGATTCTATAATTTTAGCGAGTACAGTTTTTTAACAATACCAAGCCACCTCATGGTAAGAGGGTACTTACAAAGTTCCTTCTGGACCATATCTTTTTTTCATATTTAAAAAGGTCATTCCTAACCTATTCCCATCAGCATCTATGTTTTAATATATTACTTACATTACATAATATATTTATATGATATATTTATATATTCAAATACATAATATATCTATACTATACATTTTTTCACATTCTATTCCAAGGATGTGTAATTTAACTGCTAATATTACTGCACATATATTTTATGGTTTCATTATGTAAGATATCTTACATATTCCAATGGCTATCTTGTTTAGGATAATTTTGTTTACAAATTGAAAAGCTAGTTGGGATAAATTTTGCACCAAGGTGCTTCAAAGTATATGTTGTATGGAAAGATCAGGAAAGTACATTTAAATTATCTCAATGCTTTTCTTAGTCTTTTCATAGCGCTGCAATAGACATTTAAAAAGATTTTTCATAAACATTATGAAGGTGGTGAATGATTACTGCTGTTTGGGAGCCATACCCATAAAACAATTGTGATCTTAAACCTCTAAGATAGTGGGTATGGTTTGCAACTGATGATCTGAAATATTTATGTGCATCATCCATCTGCAATTGTGTCTGTTGTTTAGATTTTCATAATTCATTCCATTCTCTTTACATTTTGTGTAAAGTTCCTGTTTTTTCCTGCCAAGTCTCTGTGTTCATCTGCCCATATCACCCTCAAAAGACTTAAATAACACCTAACAGCCTATGAGATTGTTAAACTCCCCTTACACTACACATATTAATACATTTAATATTCCTAACCTGTTCCCATCAAGTACCTATCTTCATAGATTGCATTGGCTTGTATTGAAGGATAAATAAACTCTTCCACAAACTGTGCTTTCAGGTCCTCAACATAGATCTGTAGGAAAATGGGAATATCAAATAAAAAAAAGTCCTTTAAATATTAATCTGAGTAGATAGATAGATATATAGATAGATAGACTGATAGATAGACTAATAGATAGATAGATAGATAGATAGGTAGGTAGGTAGATGGAGAGAGAGACAGAGAGAGACATATATATACATATATATATAATACCAATGGTAGTTTTGAATAAACTAGCCTTTATAATCTATTTGTTTTAATTGCCATTTATAGCTTTAGTCACCTCTATATCTTAAGGAATATTAAAGGGCATGCACTGTATGACATAGACTCTCTATAGAAAGAAGATTCATGATGATCTCATGAGCTGTGCACATTAAGTTTAGGATAAAATTTGTTTGTTTTAAATCATTTTACATTTCCTTCATCATTGTCTACCATATTGTACAGTCTTAAGCCTTCACTTAAAGCTATTTCTCAAACGTAAGAGAAANTAGGTAGGTAGGTAGATGGAGAGAGAGACAGAGAGAGACATATATATATACATATATATATATATATAATACCAATGGTAGTTTTGAATAAACTAGCCTTTATAATCTATTTGTTTTAATTGCCATTTATAGCTTTAGTCACCTCTATATCTTAAGGAATATTAAAGGGCATGCACTGTATGACATAGACTCTCTATAGAAAGAAGATTCATGATGATCTCATGAGCTGTGCACATTAAGTTTAGGATAAAATTTGTTTGTTTTAAATCATTTTACATTTCCTTCATCATTGTCTACCATATTGTACAGTCTTAAGCCTTCACTTAAAGCTATTTCTCAAACGTAAGAGAAACTAATAAAAAAGTATGATCTTCAAAAGAGAAAACTATTGGATTGGGCTAATATTTGTTGTGATCACAATTTATGAAATACAATGCTTAAATCGATCTGTTAGAAATTTTATTGTACTATATTGTGTACAATATACTCCTGTGCATTGTATCTTAGTTACTTTCAAGTATGCACTGAAATTATTCTAAACTTATATTTTTACAATGCTACCTGTGTTTAAGTTTTTTAAAGCTCTTCAAATCATTTTACATTGTCATATACAAAAACAAACCCATTTTCTTCTTTGAGTGAATGTTTCAATTTTTTAGCTTAGCTGTTAGCTCACTTAAGTTTTTAAGCACAAGCAAGTATTGCTGCACATCTTTGTATTTTCCTTGTTCTTGTTCTTGAATGATTTATCTTTTCATTATAGACAATTTACATAATAATAGACTAGTCTTTAGTGTGTGCCCTGTATGCATGCTCCATTGTGTAATAGAACAATAAGTTGGTCAATTCTGAAACTGAGTTGAAAGTAGACCTAATGGGTACCCATCCACATATTAAGTGAAGTTCAGAGGCGTTTTTATACACACTTCTTTGCTCAGTAATGTTCAGTTATTTCTATACACACTCCTTTGCTCAGTAATAAAATGAAATAAAAAATACTGGGCTCTTGCTTATTGACTTAATGTTTTTCAGTCTTGTTGTACTTAATTATCTAACTCATGCCAAATGAAAACACAGCCAAGTGAAAAATACATCCAGATTACTGAAGGGTTCATTGTTCAACAAATTTTCACAAGTGTGGTATTGTGACATTGTGCAATGCAATGTTGTGCTGATGATGTCAGGTATCACTTTTACATCTTGCAAATACTTCCTGTCTTTTGTCTTTACCTAAATGTAGTCCACTTGAGTCATAGCTGCCCCAGACTCATAGGTTACCAGATGGCTGTTCCTTTTCTTGAAAATAGTATTGCCACCAACATGCCCATGACAAGCCCAAACTCTAGAATTCTTTCACCCTCCTTATTTCGGTCACCATATCCATTTCCTCTATGGACTCCCTTAAATCCAGATGCTGTTCTTCCAACATAGCCATTAAGATCACCTGAAATAGCAACAACTTTTTTCTCTGCCAGCTTACCAGCGACTGCAATGAAACTGTCATAGAATTCATCCTTGACTTCTTCACTCAAGCCACATTATGGTGCATAGACTGATATTGCTGTGAAGATTGTCTCATCTATCATCAGTTTAATCAGCATAATTCAATCACTTATGCATTTGACATCAATCACCTTGTCTATCAATTTCTCTGCCACAAAGATACCTACTCCACCTGTGCCTTTTCCATTACCAATCCAAAACAGCTTGTATGTTGCCTTTTTCCCTTCTATCATTCTTACAGATTTCCCTCTCCATCGTGTTTCTTGGATGCAGCACAAATCAATGTGTCTTCACTCAAGAAACACTGCTACTTCACCAGATCTACCTCTCAAACTTCCCACATTCAGACTACAAAGTCTGAAGCTTGTCATCACTTCTTTTGGTTGATGTAGTAGCTCGACAACAGTCTGATTTGGCCTACAATGAACAAAAGTCTTCTCGTGCACGACACCTTCACTTAAATTAGTTCCAGTCTCGTTTATACAGTAATGCAGGATATCTTTGGATGTCATTTCATGGTGTGATGAGGCAGTGTTTTTATAGGCCAGATGCCCTTCCTGACACCAACCCATTAAGGTAATGGGGACCAATGTTTTTATTGAGACACCATCTCTAGGTGATTGCCATCCAAGGCTGAAGAGCGCTTCA
>RDPX01000001.1:90176-131648 GCA_003991215.1 Morbakka virulenta | reverse complement strand
AATACATGTGCCATCATTGAAGTATGTTCTAAAGTACCCGAGACCTTAGAAGTGAAGCCTCCTTGAATCTGATGTTCAACGAATTTATCATCCTTCAGGTATTCAAATACTAAGTCACGCAAACAGGATGTAAAAACTTTTAATCGAACGGTTTCAAGAGTAATTGGTCGAACGTTAGAAGGGTCATCGGTGTTACCCCTCTTGTGTAATCAAATCGTACAGGCCTTTTTCCATTCAGGAGGAACTTTGCCAGAAATCCATATTATTTTAATTATTTCTGTGAGGAAAGACCGTAGATAGGGACATCGTTTAAAGCAAATGATGGATATTTTATCTAGTGGGCATGTTGAGGCAGATGACTTCTTACGACGAATAACTGATGTGATTTTTTTATATGATGGGGGATTAATGTTGAAAGGGTGCTTGGGTTCGTTAAAAGGCGGTATCCATGATGGAATTTTAAAGTGTTTGTTAGGAATTGTCGATGAGAGTACTTTTGAAAAGTATTGGGTGGAACAGACTTTTAAGAAGGTAGGAAATATAGAAGAGCTCTTTTGCAGCACACGCTTTACGTAGCCCCAAACGTTTTTGGAGATGAAGCTATCGTGGCTGGATAGAGTATGAATGTCATGGGAAGAAGTCAGCTTTTGGCGAAGCAAATGGGAGACGTATTTGATTTCAATGACCGATGCTTTGCTTTTTTAAAGTGATTTTAAGTCCTTTTTAAAATTGTTTACTTTGCGGTCTTGATATTTCCTTTGGTACCTTTTGTCGAAGTTCTCATTTGTAGTGCCGCATGTACGTTTAAAGTGTTCATAAATCGAATCGTCAATCATCGAAGGTTTCAACTCAACAGATGCAAAAATCGATTGAAAATAGCTGTTGGCAATTTCCCATTGTTCACTTGACCTTGGGAGACGTATTCCCTCCTTAATTTCAGGCTGTTCTCCATTTGACAATACTGATGTTTGTTCACTGTTCACTGTTGTTTAAAATGTCTTCAGGTATTATTTGTTCAAACGTATTTTCCTCAAAGCCTCTATTTACTATACAGTTCCGTTAATAAATTTTTAAACCTTTCAATCCTTCACACTCTTTGCCGCATAAACATTTATCACCAGTCGCATTAGCGGTGTCACTCTCTTTCCATTGTTTTTCCTAATCAATGGCAAGTTAATTTCTCCATTGGTATTGCAAATCTTTTTCCTGTAACCGCCTTTTACATCTCCAGATATGGCGTCCAAGAGATTGAAAATCATTTGCACAGAAACTACAAACCCCAAATGTCAAAAGATATAAAAAACTCAACTCAAACATTTTTCCAATAAAATCCTTGTGCGACGACGAGTCGATTAATATAAAATTGTACTTGGTATATTTAAACTCTAGACAAAAATTTTGTGAATAAACGAGAGCAGTGACCAGACACGTCTGCACCCCATCGCTGAACAGCTGGACTCATAATAATAAACGTCCTGGATATGACAATGAACTGTATCCCGTTGTGGAGTTTCGACATGGGCGAATGAGGTTACCCTTTGCCACAACTACCTCCAGGTTATCCTTGCGAAAGGTGCAGAACCTGTTAGCCTACTCCGAGGCCTTGAAATACTGGGTTGACGTTCGGCGGAGTTAAGTCTGTCCACGATCTGCGATGTGTTCGAAGTAACAGATGGTAAATAGCGTGGAATACTCAGCCACTTGGCAATAAGGTTAAAATGCACCCCGAAATAATATGAAAACAATAAGTAAAACATAGCGCATCGTCCTTCGTGCGGGTCAACAAACGGCGTGTCCCTCTGGGCGAAAAGTCCGCAACTGAGTCTAATTTTTCTCAAATTCTTAACCCACGTGGTCATCAATACGGGGTTGTTCCCGACCCTGGCTCAGTGGGCTCACGCCCAAAAAGCAAAAGGTGATAAGATGGACCAGAGATTGATATAAAATTGTACTTGTAATATTTAAAAACTAGGCAAAAGTTTTGTGATTAAACTAGAGCCGTGTACAGAGACGTCTGCACGCCACCGATGAACAGCTATGTATACCTATAGCAGCTATAATAATAATAATAATAATATGCCCTTTTGAAAGCATAACAACATAGCTCTTTGTGCCTTTGTGTTGTTGTTTTTTTCAACAAACAGGGCAATAACAAATATCCAGTCTGAATTCAATGCACCAATACCAGACTTAGTGCTAGTACTAAAATATATTTCCATGTTTTGTCAGCTATCTGGCTGGGAGTGGGGAGTGCTATAGTCATGAATTATTGTCATACAACAGCAACCGCTTAAACAATGTGCCTTTCCTCACTGGTTGTGAGGTGCCACTTGCAAGGTTGAAGCGATGTTGCTACTTTTTATTTGGTTTTCTATTTTATCTCACTCTTGTGGCAACAGTACATGTGCCTGCATTCAACTTACCTGGCTTGCTGCTGGGCGCTGAATGTGGGTTTTTCACCCATCCATCACTAGATGGTGTGTAACCACTCGATAATAATAATAATAATAATAATAATAATAATAATAATAATAATATAATGATAGTAATAATAGTAAAAATAGTAAAGGTAGTGATTAAAACGTTAACCGTTTTTTAAATTCAGCGCCTTTGCTACAATGTCGCACTTTATCTTCTTTGGTACAGGAAAAGGCAATTAAATGAGAATACTTTTATAAAAGTAGTTGAGGTAATTTCTTTACATTACTAGATATTTAGTAGGTAGTAGTTAGTATATAGGAAATAGTTAGTAGATATTACGCTAGTAGATATTTCATTATATCTCCTGTATGCTTATCACAGAAATTCCTCCTTGCTCTTTTCTCTTGCACAACAGTAATAGCCAGCCTGGTTCTTTTTGGGTCTCTATTAAAAGTTGATACAATTTTTTTTATTTATCATGATAATGGTATCCACACTGGTTTTTAACCATATTGTGTTGGTCGTGGGGATCTGTTATATTTGTAATGTCTTAGTCATTCACGCAAGGCTTATTAAAAATTGGAAATTCTTCATCGGGTGAATTCCTTTTCAAAAACTGATGTCAATGATGCTTGCAGTGAAACCATCATTGTCAAAACAAGCGGCGGTGACATTGATCAAGAGTATATACAACTGACTAAATTTGTAAGAAGACAATAATTACAGTTGGAAATTTTTAATCCAGGAAAATAAAACTCTGCAGGAAATTATCTGCAGACAAAAAAACTTTAAAGAAAGGAATAAGGGCATTGAAGCTTTTCTGTGACTAAGCCAAAATAAAGTGTTGCGAAATAGGCGAGACCTAAAATTCAAGCCTTAAAAATTATGAATTCTGATTAGACGAGGGGCAAGCTAACTTTTTTGGAGTTATCCAAGGTGACCATGAGAATGGCTAAAGTAATCCACAACGACTATATTGGTGTCGGTTGTACAAAAAACTGACTTTTGTTGCAAAAAAAAAATCGCAATTGCTCAAAGACAACCCTCCCCAGATACCCACACACAATAGACATGGTATTGGTATCCATAATACAAATTCGAAGATTATCTCCTCAAATAATGTATCAGCTAAGTCCCATCGCACCAGTGGACGGAACTGCTGTTTCGACTAATATGGCGTCTCCAAGCACAGCAGATTCTACTGGAAAAGAAGTTATTTTATTAAGATCACATCGAACGACAAAATTTGACGTTGTTTTCTTTTCACAGCAAAAGCCTTTGGAACTGTAGCTTTTTGTAGTGTTTGATGGCACTAAATGGAAACAAAAAGTTATAATCGATGAATTAAAAGCTCGTTATTACCTTTTATCAGCGAAGAACGCATGGTCGAACAAAAAGTTATTTTTGCAAATTGCGAATTTGGTGATCGGCGAATCTGAATTTCTTCGTCACCTGC
Source organism: Morbakka virulenta (assembly GCA_003991215.1). NCBI lineage: Eukaryota > Metazoa > Cnidaria > Cubozoa > Carybdeida > Carukiidae > Morbakka > Morbakka virulenta. The sequence continues at coordinate 127,771 of RDPX01000001.1, read as the reverse complement.
TTTGCCGAAATTCAGTTTAATGTCATACAATAAATGCTGTGAGAAATGCATTTTTAAACATAGCATTGTGGATTGTGTTATCATTCCTTAGGGTTGCAAAAGATTATTCAGGCTCAAGATGTTTAATGGAACAGGACATTTAAAGAACAATTAACAGATCGTTATGATGAAAGCTTAAGCAAAAGTTAACGTCATTACATAAGCGCTAAGAACATGAAGACACAACCGACATACATAGTTGCAGAAAAAATTTAAATCAGGTGCAGTGAGTTTAAAGGCTAAGGAAAAAGTAAAAAAAAGAAAGAAAAGAGAAAATGTCCGAGTTAAGCAAAAAAAGGCGCCCACTACCTCCTTGCTAGAAAACAAGTGGCCATCTTGAAAACGAGGATAGACTTCAGCAGACTCAGGGATCGCATGAACAAAAACTCCTCCTTGGTGACCCTTGGCTGTGGCCCTGCAGCTGTTCTTTATTGAAGGAAGAACACTTTCTTTTAGTCTGTCACACCTACCAACACACCCGAGCAGAAACTGACCTGCCAACAGACCGTTGAGGGGAAAATTCTGTGGATGTATGGAGGGGTTTCATTAAACTGCTGAGTTCATTAGAGGCATCAGAATTTCTGACTGAGCGACCAACGACGGGGACAACGCCAACGACTAAGAAGGAAAAGAATTTTAGGATGCACTGTCCAAGGACAAAGTAAGAAATACCATTAAGGGTAGTGGCCTTAATCTTGATTGAATTAAGTATCAGATCATAGATTGATTTAAAGGTTGTTTTACTGTTTTAAAAGATCGATTTGCAGTTTTAAATAATAGATCCTTGGGAGAAAGTCTTTTCTAACTATGAATTTTTGGAGCTAAGGGATGTCGCCACTAATTTAAATTATTACACTTTGACAGACAGAAATGCTAACAGGGACACCATGATAAGGATATTGGCAGCTTGTTTTAAATCATCGACTAAATATTTGATTCTAGCGGAGAAGAATTAATATAGATGACGATTAAGACAAGCTTAGTTAGAGGGGTTATCTATGCACACCATCACAAATACTTCACACGTCTACTGTGCGAAAAACACGTTTACACGACGAAGGTATTCTTTACAAAAGCCCTAAGACAACACTATAGAGATCCTGGAATCAAGTGTACAGAGGTGAGTATGTTGATTGCCGAGGAAAAGGAGTGTACACAATAAGAAACAGGCTTAGCTAAATGTAATAACGAAATATAGTTGCCTCCTGAACTTTAACGAAAAGTATAAGATATCATATTTGGGCCTTTAAGGCCAATCTTTGTGTTCCCCAGTAACTTTCATTTGAAGACGTTTGCCTCATTTGGGCAAGAATAAGATTAATCTCGATAATCCATTTGAAANACCTGCTTTGCCGAAATTCAGTTTAATGTCATACAATAAATGCTGTGAGAAATGCATTTTTAAACATAGCATTGTGGATTGTGTTATCATTCCTTAGGGTTGCAAAAGATTATTCAGGCTCAAGATGTTTAATGGAACAGGACATTTAAAGAACAATTAACAGATCGTTATGATGAAAGCTTAAGCAAAAGTTAACGTCATTACATAAGCGCTAAGAACATGAAGACACCACCGACATACATAGTTGCAGAAAAAATTTAAATCAGGTGCAGTGAGTTTAAAGGCTAAGGAAAAAGTAAAAAAAAGAAAGAAAAGAGAAAATGTCCGAGTTAAGCAAAAAAAGGCGCCCACTACCTCCTTGCTAGAAAACAAGTGGCCATCTTGAAAACGAGGATAGACTTCAGCAGACTCAGGGATCGCATGAACAAAAACTCCTCCTTGGTGACCCTTGGCTGTGGCCCTGCAGCTGTTCTTTATTGAAGGAAGAACACTTTCTTTTAGTCTGTCACACCTACCAACACACCCGAGCAGAAACTGACCTGCCAACAGACCGTTGAGGGGAAAATTCTGTGGATGTATGGAGGGGTTTCATTAAACTGCTGAGTTCATTAGAGGCATCAGAATTTCTGACTGAGCGACCAACGACGGGGACAACGCCAACGACTAAGAAGGAAAAGAATTTTAGGATGCACTGTCCAAGGACAAAGTAAGAAATACCATTAAGGGTAGTGGCCTTAATCTTGATTGAATTAAGTATCAGATCATAGATTGATTTAAAGGTTGTTTTACTGTTTTAAAAGATCGATTTGCAGTTTTAAATAATAGATCCTTGGGAGAAAGTCTTTTCTAACTATGAATTTTTGGAGCTAAGGGATGTCGCCACTAATTTAAATTATTACACTTTGACAGACAGAAATGCTAACAGGGACACCATGATAAGGATATTGGCAGCTTGTTTTAAATCATCGACTAAATATTTGATTCTAGCGGAGAAGAATTAATATAGATGACGATTAAGACAAGCTTAGTTAGAGGGGTTATCTATGCACACCATCACAAATACTTCACACGTCTACTGTGCGAAAAACACGTTTACACGACGAAGGTATTCTTTACAAAAGCCCTAAGACAACACTATAGAGATCCTGGAATCAAGTGTACAGAGGTGAGCATGTTGATTGCCGAGGAAAAGGAGTGTACACAATAAGAAACAGGCTTAGCTAAATGTAATAACGAAATATAGTTGCCTCCTGAACTTTAACGAAAAGTATAAGATATCATATTTGGGCCTTTAAGGCCAATCTTTGTGTTCCCCAGTAACTTTCATTTGAAGACGTTTGCCTCATTTGGGCAAGAATAAGATTAATCTCGATAATCCATTTGAAACATTACCCACAAGGCGTTTATATCAGATAGATAACAGTGGTATATTGGTGAATTTCCACAGCTTCAATTTGATCATTAGATTTTGGAATAACTCATTACTCTTCGGTTGACTCCCAAGAGTCTTTGTAGATATGGTGTCCTGATACATTTGTTTAGAAATAGTTTTAATAGTACAGTTAAAATTGTGCAAAGTAAGTTGTTTTTGGTGCACTTAAAAAAACCCAATAAATCTATTCGATGTTCTATTTCTTAATTTGGTCGCTGACAAAGTTCAACTGGTTCTATTTTGAGACGTTATGTTGATACTAATCATGCCATTAGACATGTATAGTGCCAGACTACAAAGTAGCAAGAGTGATGAGTAGTCATACATTGCAATTGAAGGGTCTAAATTGAGGTACAGTTTTCCTCAACAAGTCAGAGAAGGCCGGAAGATTATTGAGAAAAGCTTGAAAGTTATTCCAAAAAACTTTACTCGTTTAGACTATTAAACATTTTTTCACCCTTATTATCTTGTTTTTGTTCTATAGTACATAAAAAAGAATCGAAATACCGTTTCTCTGTTAAAGTGATAAAATAAATTTCAAGCTCTAGAGAACATCAGCAAAGTAGAAAAATTATGAGAAAAGGTGAAGGATTCAATAATGAAGTAATGGCAAAAAACATCCCCCGACCACTTAAAAAAGCACATAAAAAGTGGATAAACCATGACACATTTGAGCTAACAAAAGAAAGAAGACAGTAAAAACCAAACATAGAAAGTAAAAAACTGTAAATAAATCAAGAAAAAATGTGATAAAGAAAAAGAAACGTGGGTAAATGAGCAATATAAAGAAATTAAAACGAAACAAAACAAAGACAGCAAATATATGCAATACAAAATAAAAGAAGTAAGTGGAAAGAAAGGACGCATAAATACGGGCCGTGTAGGATAAAAAACTGGCAAGAAAAAATGCACCAAAATGGCATTTTTTAAAAATGGTCAGAATACGCAGAAGAGTTTTTTCATGTTGATAAAAAAAACAATCTGAAATAAAGTAAGATATAGACTGATAACCAGTTTTAAAGGAAGAAGCAAGAGCTGCTTTAAAGGAAAGGAAACATGGAAAAGCTGATAATATTTGAAAATATTTCAGTATAACTTATTATCATTCTAGAAGAAAAAGGAATTGAAATGGCAACGAGACTCCTAAGCAACATGTATGACAGCGGCAAGACTCCAGAGGATTTAATAAAACAAATAATATCAAATTTTCCGATGACACATCGTATTGGCAGATTCAGGAAAAGAGCTTTAATTACTACTGGATAAGGGTGTGGCTGCAAGCGAACGTTAAATATTATCTTTAGATATTAAGAAAACAGAAAGAATGGTTATATCTAAAAATTGAATCATCCTTATTTTCAATCTTATGAGTATAGCTTGGAAAATTAAACAAGTACAAAATTTTAACTATTTAGGATATATAATTAGATCTGATGGCAAATGTATAACAGAAATAAAACGAAGAATTACAATGGCAAAAGGTAGTTTCAACAAAATCAGTCCAATTCTACCAAACAGAAACATCTCAATGTCAATAAAAATAAGCCATACAAAGCTGAGTCTGGTCAATACTTGTGTGTGGCTACGAATGCTGAACAATAACTGAAGATATGGAGAATAAACTAGAGGCAGCTGAAATAAGTTCTGTATGAAGACTTTTTGGAATCTCACGGAAGGAAAAGAAACGCAATATAACAGTAATGTAGGAAGCAAACATGAAACGGTCTTTGATAAAAGCAATTAGAAGACAAAAGCAGTTAGTGGGTAACTTGAATAGACGAGACAAGAATAACAACTTAAAAAGATTGGACAGACGGGGGAAAGGGAATAACCCTTCATTGCACTGTATTTTATGACCACCACCAATGCATAGCTTACCCGGTGTCTGGTAGCAACTTGAGATGCAAGTGAATATCAACAGAGTTGCATTTTTTGTTGACACCTTTAAAAGTAGATAACGCTCCCCAGTCTGTTGTACACATGTCGTACAGCACAAACTCATTATAATAACTCTGAAAATTGTGGGCAAAAAGAACTCTGGTTTTAACTTTTAAATGAAAAAAAAATTGTAGAAGATGTTTTCCTTTAATCCAACCCCAAATTATACTGAATTCAGTTTTCAATCGCAGGACTTTATCTTTAGGAAAAATCCACTTGCCCCTGTTTTCCAGCCCTTTTGGATACTTTGATATGTGAAATCGAAAAAACGCATAGCTTATATGCAACGCGAGAGTCCAAGCTACTCTGACACCACATTTGAGTTCTCTACATTACCTGATGCGCAGTACCATTCGAAACGTACACATACATACACACCTACATAGGCACACAGGCTTGGAACTTCATTTAAACTGTATACATTACGTTGCGCCAAATGTAGAAAATGATTTATCATCACAGTTCTTGTCTTCTCCTATTTCTTTCTTCTTTTACTTGTACCCCAATGTTTAAGGCAACAGCAATAGCTTTTAGATAAATACCGTTTTCATCGTCTCCTTTCCTTTTTTCTTCCTGTCTCCATGTAAAAATAATACGTAATCCGGTAATCCAACTACTGTTACAAATATGTGACAAACTGCGAGAAATTGTCATTAAATGGTCCTTTCTTTTAACCTTCCCACTTACATAATCACATCAGAACAAACAGAGGCTTATAAGCTCATATGTCATGTGTTGAGCTTTATTAGAATTCCTTTACGCTATTCTTTTCTACTCTTTTTCTTTTAGAAATTCAAGGAAATAAGTACTTTTTTGCTGAAGGGAAAACTGGTCATTAATGCCTGGAAATGGTTTATTGTGTGTTTCGTAACACTCGTGATGACTATTCCGTTACTCCTGAAAATTTTTCCTTTCTCCCTAATATACACCAGTATACACGCTTCTTTCGAAGAGTTTAGTTTTTCAACTGAAATAATAATGGTGTTTTTTAGCTTCGCATTATCTGAGAATGGGTAGTTTAAATGCTAACAAAACATTTTAAAAAATGGAAGGTTAGGAATTTGGAGCAAATGGAGCGAAAAATACTCTATATATTTTAAAGGGTTTTGCTTGGAATATAACCCAAAAGGTCATTTGAAGCCATTTTTGTGAGTGTCCAATGGATTGTAAAAGATCTGAAAGGGAATGCTTAGCGTTGCTGCCAAGCAGCAAATATTGAAAAATAAACTAAATTATCAGGCTTTAAATAAATCACCAAAATGAATCATCATTGTGTATGTCAAGATGTAGATAAATCCATTTCAAAAGCATTTATTACAATATTTTTTTCTTGTTGTTAAAATACAATCACAAATTGTACGAATATCTTCACTTGAACCTCGATTATCCGAGCACCGATTTTCCTAATTTAGGGTTATCCGAACAAAATCTTCCGGTCTGGGTAAATATTTACATATTTTGCGTAGCTCTACACTCGAGTACAATGGTTGTGCTACAGTACCTCTAAGGTTACGTCAATCGAAATACATGTAAAAACATTTGTAAACATGTGTCCTAACGTAAAAACATGTACATGTATATACAGTAAGGTGTCGTTTGTTTACGGGTTATCTGTTATCCGAACAAAGTGTTTCCCGCCTTTCTTGTTCGGATAATCGAGATTCAACTGTACTTTGACTTCAAAAGCTTTGATAGGTAAAATATTCTTTGGGTTCGGAGTGCTTTCCTGCATTGTGCGACTGAAATGCTTTCAAGTCTTAAGTTTCATTCTTATCACCTTACCTTCTTCTTTTTTCCTTTTTAATTTCTCTCTCATATCCTCATAGCTCCATACACCTACTGTAATGGGATTATGTCTTCTATGGTTCTTAACCATTAAAAGTTATGTAGGCCAAATAAAAGTAAGATTTAAACATTTATTTGATATTCAAGCTAAGATACACTTTTTTATATTTCGTTAACATTTTCAAATAGAGGTATTGCATCGGTTTGCAACCGTCTCTACATCATGTATGTGGTTGATAAGTATTACAACAGAAATACAGCCATTGGTACCATGACATTGTAGCTAGATTTTTTCAGACAGTTGCTTTTCTCGTAAAAAAACCCAGAGATCGGTACAAAAACCCAAAATTTTAATTTAAAAGACGTGACAATAACACACATGCGAATTAAAAGGTTAAGGCTAAATTATTCTTTTAATCTTCTTCTGCTTTATTTATTGAGTTAGAAACAGATGGTTTAAGAGTTTTCTATGTAACAGTCGGAAGAATTCAGTGTTTGTATATTCATAACTCTACTTTGTGGTCACAAAGAGAGTTTGATCATTTCCATCTTGTTCTTCAGCAGTAAAAATATTCTTTCTTCCATTGATTCTAATACTCGACTCCAAAGGAAGCCAATCACTTACAATTTGTACAATTTCGCCCTTTTTGAAAGTTTTATTGTGTTTTGTTTATCTGTTTGTACAATATAGCAACTAGAAGGTATATGTAGTATGTTTATGAGGCATAAAATGCAACAAATATATCTGAGGTTTTTGTGCTATTTAAAATTGAGTATTATGCTTTGCATGGTGGATTTATATCTTTTTTTCAAAAAAGCACAATTACAATATCAAAATTATGCAGTACAGAGGAAAGATATTATAAACACAATATGGATATGAAATGAAAAATATTTGCATGTAAACAAAGACGAGATGGTGGGGAGCGGGGTACTTTTTTGTCTCTTTTGTTCTATCCTGTTTTTCAAAAAACTCTGGTCATAAAATGTTACCCTGCATACATTCGATCGAAAGAAAGAGGGAGTGAACACAACATTTTTCATTAAAACCCAGTAGTTTTTAAATTATCCTTTGGTACATGTTGGCCGTACAGCTTAGCATGTGCCGTTCAACACGATCAAAGTATGCCTGCTAGTTGTTGTTTGAATGCATATATAAAACTTTTTTGTTTTCATCTAAAAATGGGTTCTTTATTCTTGATATTTTCGGGTAATATACTAAATAGAAATGATCCTTGAAAGTTGAAGTTACTTCCTCCTCCTTGGTTTTTCGATTTAGAGACTGTATTTTTGTTACAACGTCTTGATATCAACTCTTGGAAAAGGCCAAAATAGTTCATTTTTCTCCAAGTCTTTAAGTACAAATTGTGGAAGTTGCACCACTAATCTTTGTTTAATTTAGTTGATAGTAAGATTATTAGGAAGTGCTTTTCTTGTTTCATCTACTCTACTCTCTATTTTTGTCAGCATGTGGCACAAAAAGTTAAGTCATGGTAGACTGGTAAGCAGTAACAAACTGATGCGATCATTCAGTTCTAAATCACGTTTGCACTTGCAAACATATTTCCCCTCGTTCTTTTCTCAATGTTTATTTTTTATGATATTTTAATTGTTTTGGTAGACTAATTGGTTGACCAAAAAAAAGTCCGAGGCATGGTTGACATTGTTCGTCTTCTAAGAATTTGTTCTCTCCGTCCGTTTTGCAATGCCACAGAGACAATGGGCTTTAACCCAGATGTCACCTGAACATTGAAAACCATTGTTTCCAGATATAAACCTGCAGAGAGATTTTTTATCATTGCATTTGATGAGATGGTTGCAGAAAGCATTTGTAGAGAACATAACATTTGAAGCTTGGATTGACAACCCTGACCTCAGATATACTGATCAGCTATACCAATTGTTTAGCAAAGACAGCAACAACACAAGACAGCACAGCCACTGATGTCCTTATAAATATTGATTAGAGCATATCTGTTGAATCTCAGCTTACTTTTGTATACTCTTCAACTGCGAAAATATATGCCATCTGTTAACAATATTTTTGAGAGCGATTTTGATTTTAGAGATTTGTTGCAAGCTACTTGTGTGGCTTTGGAACTACTGATGGAGCACCAGTATAGACCAATTTAGTCATTCAAAAATAGAAACTGTTTCTCGAGATACAAAACATGTTTTCTGATTTTGGTATTTGTGGAAGGGGTCTTCCTGCCACGCAGCCCTTTTTAGTAGATCATGAAATGCGTGTTGCATTGAACAAATCTTATGAGTGTTCGGTTAATGTTGGCATTTCTTAAGGTTCTATTCGTGACTCAAATCTCTTTCTTCTTTACGTCAATGATCTTCCTGATAATTTACTCCAGTTATTCAAAATCTTTGTTGCTTACACTACCTTGTACATTGGCATTGGACACAAGACAATTCAGCTGGAACAAATTTGCGCAAGACTTGGGAGTTTGACCTTCAGACTGTCAAAGAACGGAAAAGAGAGGCAGGTGGTTTCTTACAAATGCTGGAAAAACACAGTTGATGTCATGCAAAAGAAACCAAGTCTTGATCTTCCCCCAAAGTATACCAAGCCCTCCCGGGTTACATTCTCATGGTAACTCTGGAGGACGTGCTCCTCTGCAAAACGCTCATCACTGAAGATGCTTGGTAGGTCATTTGCTCTAGATGTTTCCTAGGTTTCTTAAATTCCATCTATTACGTCTTCCTCTCTCCTCCCGAGTAGTACAGAGTTCCATTTCATGTTTTAAATTTTAACCACCCTACCTGATATAGTGATCAACATTCCAGGTGCCTGTTTGCATCCAGCTTTTTGTACTTGATAGCTTGGTGACGGTCCAAAGTGCCCTGAGTGATAAGAGTATCTCTACCGAGTGCATTTGTAGGTGCAATAATTTTTATTGTAATGATCTTGGACCGACTACGTAGTAGGCCCCCCGATTTCTTTTCACAGAGAACGCTGTTGTCACCTTGAGGTAATCCTCAGGGTTCTGTGGGATTTTTTATTTGCGTTTTCTTCTCCCAGACAGATGGCCATATACCGTAATCGTTTGAATAAGCCCCCCACCCCCCTTATTCGAATTTTCGGAGTTTACGGAGAAAATCGATTAAAAAATTCAATACCTTGCATGGAGGAAAGGGAACACTTGGAAAAGAAAGAAAAACACTTTTTCTTTGACAATTTTTATTTTTTTGTGTTTTTCTTATCAGGAAACATCTTCAATTCACCGTCCACTATATCAATACTAAGTATCTTCTTCGACATTCCACGTCTACATTCGAATTCTATAATATTTTGAACAGCACTGTTTTTCAATGAAGCGTGTTTCTATTCTTGCATTAACATGGCGAGTAAAAATCAAAGTGATAATTTGGCTGTTTGTCACAAAGGAGAAAGCTTAAGAAGTTATACAGCGGCGTTCAAACTGAAGGCAATTCAATACGCTGACAAGTTTAACATAAGTGCATTTGCCAGACATTTTGGTGTTGATCGAAGAATGGTCGCTCGTTGGGTTTCAAACCGTAATAAAATAGAGGCTCATACAACTGCAACGAATGGAAAGGAAAAGAAAAGACTGTCTGGTGGTGCAAGGAAACCTTTAAGTGAGGAACTAGAAGAGAAGGTATTGGAGTGGGCTTTCGAAAGAAAGTCTAAAGGATTGCGTGTTTCCCGTACCCTTATCACAAAAAAGCATCAGTTTTTTTCAAAGAAGTGGAAAATTCAAACGAAACGGATTTCTCTGCTAGTGAAGGTTGGTGTCGCAATTTCATGACACGAAATGACTTGTCTTTGCGCAAAAAGATGTCTATATGTCAGAAGGACCCGGATATGGTGATTTCTAAACTCGTTGCCTGCGTGTTACGAATTCGAAGGCTACGTTTGCAGCACAGGTATACGATGGATAATATCTATGCCATGGACGAAACCGCCGTTTGGACTGACATGGTCTCGTCTTCGACTGTTGAAAAAACTGGATCGAAAACTGTAACTTTAAAATCAACAGGCCATGAAAAGAGTAGGGTAACAGTTTGTTTAACTGCTCAAGCAAATGGGAAAAAACTTAAGCCATTTATCGTATTTAAGGGAGCAAAGCGAGATGTCGAAAAGCTTAACAAGGAATTCCAAGGAAAATGTACGATCGCCTCGTCGGCTACTGGTTGGATGAACTCTGAGCTGACGAGTCAGTGGATAGATCAGGTACTTGGCATGTTCTCATTCACAAGGCGTTTACTGGTATAGGGTACATATTCATGCCCTATCGAAGATTCCACGACCAAATTGTTAAAAAACAAGAAAATTGACGCAGTTTTGATTTCAGGTGGCTGTACACGTTACATCCAGGTACCTTACGTTTCGTGGAATAAGCCATTCAAACAACATTGTACTGAATTTTTTGACGAATGGCTCTCAAACAATGGTTTAAACAAAGAAAACGATTGCGGCAATATAAACGCAGCCCCTAGAAGAGAAGTTGTTTTGTGGATTCTCAAAGCCTGGGAGAAGCTGTCAAAGGAAATTGTAAAAAAAGTCTTTTGTTTCGTGTGCATTATCGCGTTCGACCGATGGAAGTCAGGATGAAATCACCTGCTTCAAAGGTCAGTCTTGTAGCGGAGGGTGCTCTATGTTGGAAAAGCAATTAGAGTGGATGAACACTCCTCAACTAAACCCGTTTGTTCATGATGAAATTGATATGGCAGATGCCTGTTCCTGAGGAACCACTAGTCGATGAAGACCATTAAAGTGACGGAGATATTGGTATTTTGTAGTGTATTGTTTATCGGGTATTTACGTGTTTGACATTTGTCCTCCTGAGAGATGTAAAATGTGAAAAAAAACGTCGATCTTTGAATTTTTTATCCATATTTTTTTAATATTTTACAAGAGTTCCTTTCGAATAAGCGTCAGTCTCGAATAAGCGCCCCCTGAAAAGCATAAAAATTTAAAAAGCGCCCGGGCGTTTATTTGAACGATTACGGTATATGCGTTTTATAGGGTTTTAAAAAAGCTTTGAAGTTCAACATGTTTTAAAGTTCAACATGTACCACTGCTTGGAATGCTTAAAGAACAGGGCTTCAACAGCAGATGCAGAACTAATCAAGAACCTTTACTAACAGTCAGGAGAGCTTATTAGACATGATGTGAGCAAATGGGTGAACAAAAAAAGGTGTACGACATGGGTGTGTTTTATCACCGAAGCTCTCCTCGTTGTATACAGTGACTGTAATGAGGAAAATCAGACAAATGGGTTGAGTTAAATAAGTTTAAATGTAAATAACATCAGATAAGCAAACGACACTGCTATACCTGCTGATTAAAAAGAACCGCTACAAACCTTCTTGGATGTATTAGAAAAAGTGGAAAATGTGGGTTAGAAAGGAACAAGACTTTCAGTACGATCATTTAAAAGAAAAATCCAAACCAAAATGCAAAACACAAATAAATCAAATTAAAATCAAACAAGTTGACAAATTTCAGTATCTATAGAGCTTAATAACATCAGCAGCAAAATACAGCAAAATCCAGCAAAATGGGATCAAGAAATAAACCGAAGAACTGGTATTTTAGAAACAACTTTTACAGCTATGTTGAATGTACTTGTTATTGAAGATATTAACAATCACATCGAACTTTCTAACACTTTTCAAGTGCTATATAGAAAGTAAAATGATGTACGAGTGCAAGACATGGACAAAGCGATGAAAAAGTAACTTGAGACGACAAAAATGTTTTTATGGAGAATGATGAATACCTTCTGGATAAAGAAGTCTAGGAATAAAGATACATTGACTAAAATCCAGACTGAAAGACAACTAATGAAACAAATAGTGGAGGGGAAATGCAGTTCCTTAGGACAGGTAAAAAAGTGGAATAGAATACGGAGCGGTAACTGGGAAAGTGGAGGGAAAAAGAGATAGAGAAAGACAAAGACAAACATCTATCAGATTGGTAAACAAATATTTGGTAGAAGAGGCCTGAACATTATTCGACTGTTGGAAAACAAAGCATTGTATCATGGTGTAACAGCCAATGTCAAAATCTGACAAGGTACAAATCACACTAAGATGTTTCTTACTTCCAAGGCAATTCTTAAAACATTCTTTGAAATCTATCATCTGGCCTTGCTTGTATCATCTTGACATGTGTTCCTCATCTTATCTCCAGGTTCCTGCTTAAGTATGGCGACTTCTTTGCGATTTAAGTCTTTCAAATTTTGCGGTATTTTTCAATCCTGGTCCCATGCGCCAAAAAAACGCCTTAGCTTATTCTTCCCTTTACGTACTTTCATGGTAAATGTTCTGACGAGCTTTCCTTGTTCGTCGTTTTTTGCTCCCCTTGTGACTAGTTCCTCTCAACACCCACCATCTTTATGCAGTTGTTGTTTTTCGTGATACTAAATATTCCTGATCTTTTTTTTCCTCAAGAAACTAGGTTGCGGAACTTTGGCTTTCAAGTGCTTCTTTTCACTATATGGCTTATCTACTTTTAGATATAAAGTCAATATTTTTTTGTCTCTCCCTCACAGCTTCATACACATTTGTTATGGTTAACTTCTCAACTCCGCTTTCGACAATACGAAAAGCCAAGATAGTTAATCAAATGCAATTAATTTCGTCAAGATTCGAGTAAAATTTCAATGAATAAAACAAAAACAGTTTGCTGGCGCCAAAACTCGAACAAGACATTTTTGGTAGACCAGCTGTCATTCGATGCTTTCATTCGTTTCTTTGTTTACCATTAAGATATTGTATTAAATTCTCTAAACAGAGGCTATCTGTTTTGGGGGGTTCGCTATGTCGGTGCAAAAACAAAAAGCAATGGTCGGATTTTTGTCTAAAAGCTTAAGATTGAACCTGAAAGCATGTATTTTTGCCTAGCGGGGGCACTTGCTTTGATCCTGGAGGGGTACCCTTCCCATAACTAGTTGGTTACACACAAATTACTTCATTAAAAAACACAGATGGAGTGCATTTTATTGTTTGCTACTACCTAGGTAGTGTAGTCAGTTCTACTAAAAACTGAGCCATTTATCTTGCAGTCAAGAGACCAGGAATACGGTCTCCTTACAGAAAAAATCATGACAATATTGATCGAGGTAAAAAGTCCTTTTTATTGTATATTCGAAAATGTTAAGGACGTATTTTTCAAATTCTCCCATATTATTCCAATCCAATTCCTGCTCAGATTGCAATCGCTACTTGCCTAGATTTTTGTATAGCTACAACAGAATAAATATGAAGGAGGCCATAGAAATTCTAACATCAACATCTAGAGGGGAAGCTTATCTTCTCACGGTGGAAGCACTCTGGAATAAAAATCTGAAGCCAGAGATTAACATCAAGGATGAATACCGGAGTAGGACGCTCACAATCAAGACCTAATTGTTGTTAGCTACTGTTGACCACGTAACATTCTTGATTATGGAATTTTTGTCATGTTTTTTTTCTCTCGCTGTAGTTAAATAACTGAGTTGTATTGTTTATATGTTTTCAGATTGGTCTTATGTGAAAGACAGGAAAATATTTACTGAATTGTTGGTCTCTTGACTTCAGATTAAATATGCATGGTTAATTTCTAGTCAGTGGCACGAAGGTAACTGCGAAAAAGTTGCCTTTTTTGGTACAACCTTAAAAACATCTAAAAAGATATCAATATAATTTCATTTCTTTCATCATTGAAGCCTTACCGATCCTTTTTACGGTTTAAAATGTATTCAACTCATCAAAGCTGGAGTTATCCGGGAAAAAAGCTTACATAAGCATAGAAAGAGCCCTCTCTTATTGCGAAAAACAGTTGTGTGTTCACAATCCCGTAGTACCCCAGCAATCCTAGCAAGAAAAATATAACCTGTTTAATAATAATTTAGTCAAGTATATCAGCTTATTTACGTAACACTGGATTTTTCCTCACTTCACCACATTTACCACGTCTTTCGTTGTGGTAAACACCAGATGTGATAAGAGAACCATCACTGACCTTTGTGAGAATGCTATCGTTCACATATGCTGCTTCGGCTCATTTAATCAACTACCGAATTATGGCTGTTACGTGATACTGGATAGCACTTAAGGCAGTACAGTACTCATGTAATTGTTTTTCTGTACATCATCGTTATTTTTTACAATTTATCATTATTTCATGGGGGATTTTAACAAATGTCTCACGATTTTAGACAGCAGCTGTTTAGAGAAAACCAAAATAACAGTATTCATATTGGCCTCGCAAGTATCTTCCCAAAACCTGGTTTATTGTACCTGAGTAGCAACGACCACCTAAGGAAGCAATAACTGCCTTTACTCTAGGCATGGCAGAACCTATGACCCCGGGGAAAGGCCCAGTTCTTCCATATTTTGCCCAATAAATCTTAAGACTCTACACCTGCTTTAGAACAGGCACTGGTACGAAAATCACACACGATTCTTTTAAACGTGGGTGGAAATTTTCACTTGAAATGTAGTCATTTCATTGATAATGTTGATGCAAATTACTCCCTGACGAAATAGTTCCTTTCAGCCATGGAAAATGATTCAGCTCGAAAGTTTGTCGATTATAATTTTTAAAATGGCTTGAACATGTCCCACTGTTTATTTATCTCGAGTACATTACTTACAACTAATAAAATACTGAATAATGAAAAATACGCGCGAAAAATGGAAACATTACAAATGACAGATATATGTAACAAAGACACTTGTTCTATTTTGGGTATGTCACTATTCAAACATAAAATTTCAATAAGTGATCTAAAAAACCACAATGTCAAACCACAATGCTATAAAACTGAAAAACAATCAGCAGAAATATTCTTTCTTCAACTTGCGAGACTTGTTTATCTTCAGTAAAATGAAGACAGTTGTATTCATTTCTTATTGGCATCAAGCATCAAACATATCACAATCAAATCCCTTACCAATACTATCTAATGTGTTCTTTAATTTGTCACTTTCCTTTTTATCTTTCGACCATGGGTATACAAGTGATTCACTGTTAATAACATATTTAAGTCCATCTTTAACCATGAACAAGTAGTCACCGTTTCGCTTGAGGTCTGGACATTCGCAAATCTTGAGATGAAAAAGCGACAGCTTACCACCTTTTCTATGGTTGCTTTTGCCGATTTTTCCTACCTGTTTAACTTTGACATCGATTCTGACCCAACTGTGCAGGGTTTCTATTTCAGTAACAACCCCTCGGAACACTGAAAGAGGTGAAAAAGAAAAAATAACATCAATAACCTCCTTAGAGTAGGAAATATCTGGAGATGGGGTAACATCACCAAATACAAATTGCAACGCAGGGTAAAGAACTTGAATGTTGAAATTATTATTAGATTTATCTTGGTCAAACGATTTTCGGGTGGCACTCTTGTAGGCGCAGATTCTGGAATTAAAAAAATTTTAATTCAAATTTTTCACAAATTTTAAATGTAAGTGGATCAAAGATAGCCCGCACATTTATAATTTCCCGTTTAAATAAGATGACGTCAATCTACAAATTTTTAGACATATACAGGTCAACGTTCCAAAGAGTAAAGCAAACCAGTCTTTACCAATTACATTAAACTATTTGATCATGAACTTTTCAACACACTGATGGCTTAACAATATAGGCTAACCTACAGTCAAATAACAAATAACATTTTCGTTAGTGTTGTTGCATTGTGATTTTGATTGTGTACACAATTTGTCTTTGTAAACAAGAAGCAAGCAGTCTTTTTCTATCGATCAATCTTAAGGTCGTACAGCTTACGTAATCTGATGTTGCAATGAAACGAAGTTGTCAAACAGCAAAAATTTCCTCTTTTATCAACAAAACATGTTATGTTTTAAGAAAAATTCAAATTTGACGCAAAAAAATTTCCAAAATGCTCTATGACAACAGAACTACCAGCAGTGAGGTAAACAAACAGTCAATAATAGCAATGAGTCGTTTTTGTTGTGTCTGGTGTTGAATTATACTTAGATAGATAGATAGATAGATAGATAGATAGATAGATAGATAGATAGATAGATAGATAGATAGATAGATAAATAGATAGATAGATAGATGGATAGATAGATAGATACATACATAGATACATACATACATACATACATACATACATACATACATACATACACACACACACACGCGAGCTAGTCGGAAGCTTCTTCCTTTCAAAAATAGAACACCTGAACCTTAACATACGAACTAACTGAGACGATGGGCTTGCCACGTCAAACACAACTTCGAGACAAACAGAAATTATCAAAAAAAGTTACGCCGTATTTTCAATGACCAGGGACTGTGCATTACAATAGAAACTAGAAAACAGATCATCGTCTTCGTGGACATCATCCTTTAACCTACAAAACGGCACCCTCAAACCCTTTACAAAACCTTAAACGACACTACAATACCTTCACTCAGAAAGCAATCACAAAAAACAAACCAGACGGCATCAACAAATATCTTTCTTTTCTCTCATCCAAAAAGTATCCTTCAGCCAAGCATCACCCCAATACCAGACAGAAACGTGATGACAGCGGATACTAATACACATCACACTACAAACCGATCACAACTGCCAGACGTAAAAACAGACAAGGGAACAATATACTATGGTACAACCAACACTATAGCAAAAATGTCAGCACCATTATCGGGCAGAGATTCATTATCCAACATGATAAGCACTTCCCTAGAGACCACATGCTACGAAAAATCTTCAACAGAAACAACATCAATATTAGTTGCAGCTGCATGAGCAACACAAAACAAACCATTGACACCCACAGCAAGCACATTTTTAACTCACAAAAACCTAACAACACTGCTATAATAAGTACTAAGGTCAACAAGACGTGTAGCTGTCGACGAAAAAAGAGATGCCCACATAACGGTAATTGTCTAATATCATTCTTTATCTACCAAGCCACTGTTACACACACACACATACACACATACACACACACACACACAAACAAACACAACTGGAACACACATAGGACTCACCGAAAACGAATCAAGATCATCTACAGAACTCACACCGTATCTTTTCGGCACACAATACAATAATTCGACGGAACTTAGAAATTACATCCAGACATTAAAAAACATTGAACACACAGTCACTTAGCGGATACTTTCATCAAGCAAACCTACAAGACAGCAAACAAAAAGTGCAACCTTTGTCTCAAAGAAAAATTTCTTATTACTTGCCGTCCACAACTGGCTATCTTAAACAAAAGAAAGGAACTTGTCTCTTCATGTCACCACCGAAAAAAGGCATTGTTAATGAGCACCCGAGTGTATCATCTTAATTTGTAAACAAAATATATGTTGTAACTTGTACAATTTTAACTGTACATCTCCTGACGAGTAATCAATATTATAAATGTTCTGAAAGCAAATAGATATGAATGATTTACTTTTAATGGCTTTTCTTACCAAAGTCTGCCTTTAGGCAGCCAAATCTTTTTAAAGCAAGCTCTGATTTATGTCCAGTGCATTGTGCACATCCACCTGTGAAAGTAAAGGTATATTTTGTAAATTTTTCTTTTTTTAATTTGTGGCCTTAAAATTATTTAATTGAAGTGTCAGTATGGTGTGTTGTCTCCTCATGAAGAGCAACCTACACAAACAAGCCAAATCTAAAACACAAAAGAAAGAACACACCAACAATGAAGACACCAAAAGTCCCCTCGGAGGAGAGATGTCCTTCTGTCATAGTATGTAAACAATTAGTAAGTATCAAATTTGTCACGAGCGTCGGATTAACCCAAGTGTAGCTCATGTGTTGTTAAAATGTCCTTTTAAAACTTTTTTATATTTTGGGGTAGCAGTCTTCCAAAAGAAATAGTTTTTTCGCATCTTCTACTATATTAAAAGCGCTGCACATTACCTTGACCACATTCGCACTCTCCATCATCCTCACAGATGGTATGCAAGAGACCACTGCCTTTCTTTGGTCCATAGAATGTCGTGCATGCGTGATCTAAAGCGAACAAGTAAAGTGAACAGAGACAAAATAATTACAGCCAACACCATTTAGTATTCTTTGTCGACACATTTTAATTAGGTTATAATTGATATATTAACTCATTAATAATTCATACACATCTATGCACCGACCAACAAGACTTACTATGGAAAGTCCCATACATAAAATACCTTTTTTTCACTTCATCAATCAAATAGCCTCCCATATTTAGTCTTATTGGTGAGTGAAAATTGGCCATTCACAATATTTACAAATTGAAGGATGTGAGAAAAATAACAATAAAACAAAGGAAATACTTGGAAATGGTAAATATTAAAAATCTTTAGAGGTCTGGTACTCGGCTTCTTTTGCAAAGACTGGTACAAAGTTAAAACGAGACAGTAGTAATTCTGGTAGGAAATATGAAGTCGTTGCATAAACCTAAACACTAATGTAACGAGCAGTAGACTATAAATGATGCTGTCTTTTTGCCCTGTAAAGAACAACAGGTCAATCTTGAAATGAAGCAGTTCGATTACGTTAATAGCATCTTTATAGTAGCCGAGGAATTCTTTCCTTCTGTTCGTCTTTATTAAAGACCGGCTTGAAATAACACCATGTAACATCATATAATTGCTTAACACTCTGGATACCAGATTATTCCAGCAAGACATTGACTTATGGCGTCAAAGAGCTGGCATTTGGTAGATATGGAAAAATACTAGTGTCGTGCTTATTGTCTGGGTAAATATTTCTTCTGGGGATGCAATTTTGACAAGACCACCAATACAATTACAAAGAGGTTGAGATTCCTTCACCACAATGTTAATAATGCTATGAGAGAACCAGGATAAAGTCCTTGATATGTTTCATCAACCGGAACTGAAAAATATGAAACAGACACCTGAGCATGTTCACATTTGTTAGTTATTGAACCATTTACAAAAATATCGACAAGAGAGGAGCAGTTAAAAAACTTAAAACAAACTGGTAAACTATGCATACAATTTTCTTTAACAGCTGGCTAACAGCCAAATTACTAACCCGGTTCATAATAGTCATACACCTTGACAGGCACCGGTTGTACTTCTCCGACTGTGAATATTCGTCTGGTTATCACTTCAACGCAAACTGTTTTTCTATTGGGAATCTAAATAAACATGGGATATTTTAAAAGAAGTTAGAAAAAAGTTATAAACCGTCGCCAAATATAGCTAAATTCACACTTGGAAATTATTGCTGGGGAATCAATTAAAAGACAGTGGAAAATCAGGCGGTCTGTAAACGTTTTAGTCCACGGCCCTGGCATGAAACCTCGGGGCCTAAATCGGACCCTTCGCAAAATTAGACCAGGGTTACAATAACACCATTAAAAGATCCCCCCTTTGTCTCACTGAAAAAATCCTCATTATTACATACAACTTTAAAAACCAACACACAAAATGCTGACATGAAAACAAATTCTTTCTCCGGAACTTTATACCAAACGAATAATCACATCTTCAAGTGGGACTGGCTACTTTGGATCCACTTGAAGAGAGGAACAACGTAGTTTTCATACTGCATTGTAAGGACTGTCCTGCCTCCTACATTGGAAAATCAAAGCGCTCCTTGGCGCAAAGGGAAAAAGAACACAAGAGAGCTGTTTAAAAAGGTGACACCAAGAATCATGAAATAGCTAAACACTGCGGGTCACAAGTTCACAATTATGACTGGAAAAATAAAAGGATTATAGGCAGGGAAATCAACATATCAAAAACTCCGGACTTGGGCAACTCCGTACCAGAAAACAGCTCCAGAGTCTAAGGGAAAAAGCAAGAGAAAAGAAGAACTGGAAACGTTTCAACAAAGGTCTATTTGCATCTATGGGGTGTCCTCGACTACCAAAGAAGCAGAACACAGAGGATAAGTAAATAAGTAATCAAGACAACAACAAGCAAAATAAAAGAAACAATCCATTCTTTTCAGCACAGCAATCACATCAATATTATACCCTACACTTTTCCAGAAATATGGCTTTCAGCACTAGAAACACAACAAACACTACAAAGGTATGGCGCCACTCCTCGCAACAACTCGACCCCTGTTTACAAGTAGGTCCGCACTTCCAAGTATACAGCAGTTATGCCTAGTCACTTAGTAACTTGACGATGAGAAAAGTATCTCTTGGAACGTATCTCGGAAAAAGGTTGTGACTCGTGACATTATAAAGCTCTTAAATCTATGGCTTCCTCTGTGTCCATGAAGTTCAGAATTTTCATGGAAAACAAACTATTCTTCTGTAATTTGAAAACAATATTTGGAATTTCCTTCTTTCTTTCTGCGAAATAAATCAAATGCATGCACTGTAATGTAATGCGACTTTTTTATCTTTTATAGTTTGTAAAGTTTTTGTAGCATTATTGTCTGATGACCAAAAAATGGTGAAAACTGCTAGTCGTAATTATGACCTTTTCGTGTTTCGGTTTATGTGTGTATATATACGCACGCAAGGTGAAATATGGGATTGAGGTTTGATTTCTAATTTCTTACTTCCCATTTGTAATGAAGATAGAAGGGGAAAGTTGTTAAAAAACAACATTGTGGCTTGTATATAAAATATTGAAATATTGAAAGTGAAGGGCTACTAAAATAACATTCATCCACGTAGCAATGAGATAATACGATGATGGTATTGCTATGAACGTGGCCTTTCACTTTCAATATTTTATATTTTCTAAAGATCTACGTATAAATGTATTGACCACTTTAAGTTTCTAGTGTATCGAGTAAATTTTTAAGCAAACATACATATATATCCATTCATCTATTGGTCAATCAATCTCCCTTTCTACGGACATCTACATTCCAAATACAGTACCAAATACATGTTTTTTTTCAAAATTCTAAGAGTTTTACTTTTAGGTGGACAAAGATTTTATAACAGTGGGGATGAAATCTTGGTCGCAGTATATCGTATGGGGTATATAGTGAGCAAAATATTATTCAGAAGCAGAAAACAAGCTTATTTAACATGGAGAAAAACATAGCATAAAACAAATATCATAGTATAACATAAGATAGCATAATTTAATATAACATGACATAACAAAACATAATAATATGTTATGAGTTATAATAATATGAATACATGTTAAAACAAGCTTATTTAACATGGAGAAAAACATAGCATAAAACAAATATCATAGTATAACATAAGATAGCATAATTTAATATAACATGACATAACAAAACATAATAATATGTTATGACATAACATGACATGACATGACATGGCATGACATGACATGGCATGACATAACATAACATGACATGACATGACATGACATGACATGACATGACATGACATGACATGACATGACATGACATAACATAACATAACATAACATAACATAACATAACATAACATAACANGGTGGACAAAGATTTTATAACAGTGGGGATGAAATCTTGGTCGCAGTATATCGTATGGGGTATATAGTGAGCAAAATATTATTCAGAAGCAGAAAACAAGCTTATTTAACATGGAGAAAAACATAGCATAAAACAAATATCATAGTATAACATAAGATAGCATAATTTAATATAACATGACATAACAAAACATAATAATATGTTATGACATAACATGACATGACATGACATGGCATGACATAACATAACATGACATGACATGACATGACATGGCATGGCATGGCATGGCATGACATGACATGACATGACATAACATAACATAACATAACATAACATAACATAACACAACATATAACCCAACCCAACCCAACCTAGCATAACAGGGCAAAGCATAAAACAAACCTTTTCAACATGAAGAATAACATGTCTGTCACTTAGCTCGTAATCGTTCACCTTGAATTTGCTATTGTTCTTCATGAGCTTCAAGGGGGAGAAAAGAACAAGGACGACAATATAACTGATCAAATAATTACATAAGTTTTCATTGCTGAATATTTCGCTAGATTAGTTATTATGATTACTTTTGGTATTGAGAGCGGATGGACACAAACAATAGTATATATTCATAAAAAACAGTAAGAAACAAGTCCTGTAGTTGATCTAAAGGAAGGCTAACTTCTCAAAAAGGAATGTTCAAATGACTTCCACAATTTAAAAGAAAACACATGAAATGTTACAGACTCCTTTATAACTACAGGTCCATGTTTCAGAGAAGTATTTCGAGACCAAAGAAACAGTTCGGCAAAAATTGCGATTAATATAGTAAGAGTGGACTACAGGTTGTAATACATCAACATTCTGGCTGTAGTTTATCATCGACTACTTTGTATTTTTTATGCTTCAGAAAATAAAAAACTCTACATACCATTGCTATCTAAAAATGACATACGTATTTGCATCTTAGATTTAGGGCAAGGATATAGGCAGATCCTGGTATACGGCAAGTCATAAAGAAAAGCAAAAAGAACGGAGGGTGACAGAATGAAAAGTAAGGACTATTAAAATAAATCAGCGCACTGTTACCAACAATGCATACCTATCTGGTCCAAGGCTGTGGACCGACCCTTTCAAATTACAATTGCCATTAAGAAAATCATAAACAATGCAGTTGATTTGAACAAAAATAAGGAAAGCTGAATTAAATCACCGTCTTGTAGTCTTAAACAAACACTACACACTGAGTTGTTGTTTTACACCAGTAAAAATGATTTTCATTGAATTTCAACTTTACTCAGTCATTCTTTTTTATGATGTACAGTCTTCGTTTAGGCAGCTTTTGATTATAAATTTCAAACATACTTTTTGCTTGACAGATGCTACTGCCATCTTTAAACATCGGGGTCACTTTAAATAAACATTCTATCCAATTCTGTTTTCCTTTTTTTCCCATTTACTTCTAAAATTGGTTGGGCTACAACCTCTATCCAGCTCTTTACACTCATTCTCTTTATTTCAAAACTTTCAAAAGTACTATCAACATCGGAGTAACTACCACTACCAAAGTGCTACTTTCACTGCTCTTAACAATTTAGCATTTTATCCTCTCTTCTTACGTTCTCAGACTGACAACCGGGGCCTACCCGCTTGGATACCGATAACAGCTTCGGCCTTCTACATAGCCTAGTTTAGTGGCTTTTCTGCTTACAATTTCACTCATGATAAGGTTTGTTCTGGTGAGGTGTATTAAACTCCAGTATTTTTATCGAGATACCAAAGCTTTCCTGCTTCAAGGGCAGTTGTTAAATAAACAGGACGAATTCATAGTACCCTATGGAAACATATCCTACGCCTTGCTTAAAGGTGACTTGTAGGTAGCTGTGGCAAAGAAAAACCACTTTTTCCACATCGAAACTCTACACGTAGCTGTAGCTTAACGTCCGACACGAGACTTTTTGTTACCATTATTATTATTGTTATTATTAGTATTGTTTCTATCATATTAACAACCACCATCATCATTACTACTGTTTTTATTATCATTATTATCATTATTATTATTATTATTATTATTATTATTATCCGGTAATGAAATGTCAAATGTGTGAATAGAGCGACGAAATCACAACATCATGTTGAAAATACAAATCATTACAAAAGCAAAGCTGTTTCTAGCTTTTTATTCAGTTGCAATTCAAAAACAATATTTGATGTCAAATTCTAAAACAGCAAAATTACAAGTAATTGCTTGTTCACTAACCAGTTTAACCGAATCAACATCTGCTTCAAATCCAGTCAACAATCCAACATCGATGATTGCCATTCCCGAGGAATCTCCTGTTTTGTCCCTGCAGGAGAAAAACTAAATGTAATAACCGTTCTTCATTCATTCACTCACTGTTTTTATTGCCTATCACCGATGCGGGGTAAATGATCTTTGTATACTGGACAAACACTTTTTTCAAATACAATTTTCATATACATACAGAACTGACATATCTTGAGTAAATATGACTATTTTCCTTAAAAACAACTTGTGGCCTTTAAGTAAGTACATTTCAATACTGCAAGACGCGGGTTTCTGTAGTCTATTAGAAAGAGATTATGATAGCTTTCCCTGTTTGTGTACTTTTTCTTCTTCGTTGTTTGTTTTGAAAGACAGGATCCATTTAAAATTCAGGCATCTTTCTATGTGCAATGCGGAAAGATCTCAGCTGTCTTGCGCCGCAACTCTGGTATCTCCTATGCCAATCTTTTTCCGTTCTTTCTCGCCCTGTTCTTTAAAAAATACTAGTTATGTCTTTTTTTTCTTTTTTCTCTGCTTTCCGGATCCCTTTGAAAAAACAGGGAGAAACCTGCTATCAAATTTGGAATGGGCTTGACCTGACAGCTGTTTTCCAAAGCTTATTTCCTCATGAAATCTTCCTCCAAATCACTCGTCGTCCATATGTCACGGGAACAAGTCAAGATAGGAATGAAAGAAATGCACTTTCACAGCCACTGTGATCCCCCAGTTTCTTCTACATCTATTCAATAACCTGTTTACTAGTTCAAATTATTTTTTGGCCTATAAACTGCAAGAAAATTGTAAGATTTTATTAGATATATGGGTCAAAAGGCTGCAAATTCAAAATTGCCAACCTTTTTTCAAACGGAATCACCATAATTACTTTCCGTATTTCTGGTCAAACAATTATATCTGTTTCAAAATTGTTTTACTCTTTCTTTTTAAAAATTTCCCTTCGACATTTTGAAACCAATCCCTTTTCCTAGGCATGGAATTGACAGTTTGTCATTAAAATATATTCAATGGAGTGTGTGAGGAGGGAAAAACGCCTTCAAGGATTTACTGGTGGCAATGCATGACATCTTATCTGACAGTTGTGAAAATATGCCTTTCACAACACGTCTTGGCATAGTACTGTTTTACATTACATTACATTACATAAGACTCGTCCAAAGTGACAGGAAGACTATTTGCTTTGAATATCCTATATGTAGTATCATCAAAAGATAATTTACTTCTGAAAGTCTTTAAAAACATACCCACTATAATCAGAGTATTTTTAAAATTTAAGCAGAAATCTCGTCTTAAACTCGTTTCTCACTATGTCTTTATGCATGTGCAGTTGTTGCTCCTCGTTATTAAAAATCTTTCTTGTAATAATTTTTTTCCCTCGGAGAGCTAGAATGTAAAACTTTTGGTTTTTAAATGCTTTCCTTCATCATGTGATATGAACGTTTGGCTGAAAATGCAATCAGCTAGGATTTAAGTACAAAGTCATCAAAATCTCTCCGAAGAATTCATCACTTTGTCAATTTCAGCTATTTGTTTGAATGGTGCATAATCCTGAGTTACTTGACATAACGTTCTTAAAAACAAATGCTTCAAAATATGTTTCTTGGAGATTTATGTTGTACTTGGTCTGCATGGCAATATCCAAAATAAAGTGTCAAGGATTTTTGTTGTAATTTTTGTTGTTGTTTTTTTTGGGGGGGGGCACCTCAGGATCATTGACGCCCAATAGTTTTACGTGGTTAACCACTTTTGTGAATGTTCATAGGTTTCATGGTCACCACCGCAGCATTAGCTATACTGCAATCATCTGTTGCAGAAAGATTTTGATCTGACAATGTGCTGATGACATTCTCACTTTCGCCTAAAATCAGTTACCCTAAACAGACACCGTACTTGTAACCAAAGATTTTCACGTAGACATCAACACCTCCACTTCGTAGTTTCATTCGAGTGTCTGAAAAGTATTCGCCTGACTATTCCCACAATTGTTCCAAACAGCCAAAATTATTTGATACTTTGCAGAGTGTTATGGCGCACAGCCTAACTCGATTAGCAAAGTACTGTTACTTATATGCATTTGTGTTATATTCCGAGCTGGTCGCTGTTTCCATTGGAGATTTGGTGTCCTTCAGTTTGGAGTATCTAAAATTTTAATCTATTAGGCTTTCCTTTCTGTTAATTTTAAGAAAATCAGACCTTGACCTAAAAATGGATTTTGCAGCTCCGATGGCTGAGGAACGACGGCTCCGCAGGCCCTGGAAATTAATTGGATAATTTACACAAACTCTGTTAGCTACTTTCTTTACTGCGAAGTTAATTGTGTAAATACGTTGCTGTTGGCATACAATTTGATTATACACACTACTGATACAAAACGCAAGTTGTCAGTGGCCTGACTGCGTGGAATCTGATGTTGTGGCTTTGCAAAGAGTCATCATTAAACCACGGCTTTCAGACAATTGAATATGAAAATACCCTAAATACACTTTAAATATCACTACTGTAATTAGAAATAAAATTGCTATAAGCCAAATGAATCGGTAGGTGTAACATTTTAGTAGCACAAACAAAGCAACATATGATTGACAGATCAAATGTACTCAGGAATATATTGAATATACTTTACATTTTTGCTAAAATCTAAAAAACTATACTTGATAAAGCAAAAAATAAATTTAAACCAATACCTCATTTTCCACACAACATGCAATTTCTAGGGGTAAAATAACGTTCTTCATTGTTAACAAGAACCTTTTCTACACAACGAATTTCGCTAATTTGGGAGAATAATGAAGGAAGAACAAATACAGGAAGAACAAGGAAACCAAGAAGAAACAAAATGTACATAATAACAACAACAACAACAACAACAACTGTGCAACATGAAAACAGAACGTAAAAAGGAAAAGGGAGAAACAAATAATTGATTTTGAAGATGTTCAAATCGAAATGTTAAACTCAAACAAAAACAAGCAAAAACCAACACTAACTTTACGCAAACTCGTATAGTAAGTTCATTGGGAAATGTAGCATCTTTTTGTCGTTTTCTTTTGTTTTTGGATTTATTCTTCTTACACTTTTTCCTATTGGATTTCTTTTTTCCTTTTCGTCTCCTTTTTTTACATTTCTTTTTCTTTCGCTTTTTTTTCTTGTGAACAGGTACAGAGTTCAGGACCCGGTTGACTTCTAATTCTACTGTTTCTGCCGTTAAGATATATGCACACAATTCATTTTTTGTATCTGGAATATTGTATTCAGTAACCACCTGTTGAAAAAAGCGAAAACAGTAATCAGCAAACAAAAAGTAATTTTTAAACTTCAATTTATTCACTTTGAAAATTTATACAGAATATATAAAAATCTTTAAAATGGGTAATCTACATTTCTACCTGATTTGTTCTTGTTTCATAAAGAACTGTACATCATTAGAATTATTTTGCAATCTAATAAACAAAGCTATATAAAATGTGTTGTTTTTACGAAGATAAACATTAAAAATCATATATTGGCATGCCTCACATTCCGACGTTATTTCAACAGTCAAGTATGTACAAAGGCATGAACGTATGAGTATATCAATGCATTTGTGTTTTTGTGTGTATGTGTGTATGTATGTATATGGTGATTGCTCCATCTTTACAAATGATTGTCGTCTGTGACTTCTGCTGTTGTCAGTAAAATTCTTGTAAGTGACCTCGTAAGTGACTTTGGAGAC
This sequence comes from Morbakka virulenta, assembly GCA_003991215.1. NCBI lineage: Eukaryota > Metazoa > Cnidaria > Cubozoa > Carybdeida > Carukiidae > Morbakka > Morbakka virulenta. Next base: position 99,844 of record RDPX01000001.1, on the reverse strand, counting down.
CAGCTTCTGATCTGCAATGCTTGAAGCATGATGGTATCACTTTGTGAAATTTGGTGTCTGTGTACAGCCATGTGTCTTTTGAGTCCTGGCGCTGATTTTTGCAAACCTTGTCACACATCACACATGACAGACTGTGTGGCCTTGGAGGGGGGTTAGAAAGTAGCACTGATCTTGCATGAAACTTCAAATGATTGACAAAGCCAGCTTTTGAAAGAAGAATACGGTCACATTTGTCACACTTTCAGCTTTTTGTGCCTTCATCGACGTTGTTCTCCCAGCCTTCACGCAATCTACGCTTTAACCGTTCATGTTCCACGCGACCATTTTCAAACAATGCACAACCTGTTTTCACGTGCCTTCTCCAAGTCGCTCTTTCCAAGGCAAGCCTCTCCCAGTTTTTAAGGTCTATTCCTAGTTTCTTTAGGTTTTCATTGATACAGTCTTTGAACCTTCTTCTGAGTTTGTGCTGTGGTCGCTTTCCAGTCTGGAGTTGCCCATAAAACAGTTGCTTGAGGAGTTTATCGTTCTCCATACGAACCATACGGCCTGCCCAGCGCATATGATTGGCGATGATCATTGGCTCGGTACTTTTGTATCCTGCTCTGACAAGAACTTCACTATCATGTGTTTGGCTTTGCCACTTGATATTGAGTTTGCGTCTCAAACATTTCTGATGAAAGTGTTCAAGTAGTTTAAGATGTCTTCAATGTACCCTCCATGTCTCACAAGAATACAAAAGAGCTGTCAAAACACAAGCCTTGTACACGCAAAACTTGGTTTTGAAGGTGATGCCGCGATCTGTCCAATCTCGTTTTTCAAGCATTCCAAAGGCAACAGAGGCTTTCTGTATCCTCTGGTGTAGTTCTGATTCAAGGAAACCATGTCTTTACAGGGTGCTACCAAGATACACAAAGGTGCCTACCACACCTCATGAGCTGCCATAGATACGGATATCTGGTACCATATATGGTTCACCAGGTGCTGGTAAGTACATGACTTTTGTCTTCTTCAGGAATGGTTGTCAGGCAGATAACTTCAATTGGCCTGTTTAACAGCAGTCTTGAGAAAACTTTTCCCACAGCTTCTAGGAGTGTAATACCCCGATAGTGATCACATACACTTTTCTCTCCTTTCCCTTTAAGCAGAGACACTAAGATACCATCTATCCAATTCCTTGGTACGTTAGTGCCATGGCAGGTCTTAGTAATAAGACTGAATACTGCATTGGTCACATTTTCACTTCCAATCTTTAGAAGTTTAACTGGCAGGCTATCTTGACCAAGTGCCTTGCCTGTATTGATTTGTTTTAGAGCGATTTTTACTGCTTCACTAGTTGGTAGTCGATCTATTCGAAACTTAACAGCAGATTGTGGGAGGTTCTGTATGAAACTCATATCCATTAATGAATCATTGTTAAACAAGTCAGAAAAGTGCTCATGCCAGCGCTGCAGAATCTTCTTTGTTTTTTTGATAATGTCTGTTGTCTTTTGACTTTAGAGGAACCATGCAAGATTTTGGAGCGCCAAATACATCGCGTAATAGACCATAAAACAGCTTCATGTTCTTAGCGTCATATGCTCTTTGAATTTCTAAAGAAATCTGCGACCACCATTCATTCTTGATTCTTCTAAGGTCGCGTTGTAAAACTGCTTTGTGTTCTTTGAAGGCTGTCTCTATTTCAGGATGAACTAAGTTGGTATCTTTAAGGACCGTTTCACACATCTTTCTTTCACTTTCTAGTAGCTGCTTGACTTTGTGGTCATTGTTACCAAACCAGTCCTTATGCTTTTTTTTCTCCATACCCAAGAAATTTTGTTGCCACTAAGTATACTTGGTTCTTAAATTTCTCACACATTCCATCAAATTCAGTCTTATCAAATTTGTCTTTCAATGTTTTGCACACATCCAGGTCTTTCAGTTTGGCAACGTCGACACGCTTTGTAAGTTTTGCTCCATTTATCCGAACTTTTTTACGGATATACAATTTAAACGTCCCGCGAACCATTTTATGATCAGTGTCACATTCCGCACTCCTCGTCACACGTACATTACACACATCACAACGGTCACGCCTCCTGGTGATAATCAAGTCGATCATATGGCCATATTTAGATCCTGGGTGAGTCCACGTAGCCTTGTGCCTAACTTTCTGGTGAAAAAGTGTATTGCGTATGACCAAATTGAGCTCGGAACAGAACTGAAGTAGCTTCAAGCCACTTGAATTCATTTTGCCAATGCCATGGCGACCAAAGGTATCCCAAGTTTTAAAATCACTACCTACTCGAGCATTGAAATCACCCAGAATAACAAGTTTCTCATCAACTGGAACAAAACTCACAGCATTACGCAGATCCTCATAAAAGGTCATAATGGCTTCTTCATTAACTTGCATTGTTGGATCATAAACTGAGAAAAAGGTTGCATATTTACCACAAGTGAGAGGAATTCGAAGTTTCATGCTTCAGGGGATCCTGTTAAATAGGTATAAGTTTGTTTAAGACTTGTATGTAATAACCCAGCTATTAAAACTTTCAGTTTTTACTACTGCAGCCCAGAGAGAGAGAGAGAGAGAGAGAGAGAAAGACAGACAGAGGCAAAGAAATGGCTAGAGTTTGTACCATTCAGCATGTCACATGGGCAACTAGAGGATCGAAATAGGGAATTTGTTTCTTGAATGTCTTCGGAAAATTCTTTTTTCCATTTTCTACAAGTCTTGTTCCGCGTGTTGTATTCCGTAATATTAATAATAACTTTCATCGATGCTTTCGTGACCCTAAGGGTTAAAATTTGAAAAAAACCTTTCCATTCTTTACAAACAGTTGAAAGATAACAGTTTTTGATGAAAACTTACCCAGGAAGCTTCAGTGACTTACAATCTGTATGTTGATCTATTCCCAACACCAATGTTTGGTGGATCATTAAAGACTACAGGAACAAGATAACCATGGTTTACTTAGGCAACTGCTGTACTTACTTTATTTACTTTACTTAGGCACCTACTCGATTTATTTTATTTACTTTACTTAGGCAACTACTATATTTACTTTTTTTACTTTACTTAGGCAACTATTGTATTTAATATATTTACTTTACTTAGGCAACTACTGGATTTATTTTAATTACTGTACTTGGGCAACTATTGTATATAATTTATTTACTTTACTTAGGCAACTATTGTATTTACATCACTTAGGCAACTACTGTATTTATTTTATTTACTTTACTTAGGCAACTATTGTATTTACTTTATTTACTCTACTTAGGTAACTACTGTTATTTACTTTAGTCGGGCAACTATTGTATTTACTTTACTTAGGCAACTACTGTATTTACTTTACTTAGGCAACTACTGTATTTACTTTACTTGCTGTACTTAGGCAACTACTGTGTTTACTTTATTTACTTTACTTAGGCAACTATTGTATTTACTTTACTTAGGCAACTACTGTATTTACTTTATTTACTTTACTTAGGCAACTACTGTATTTACTTTATTTACTGTACTTAGGCAACTACTGTGTTTACTTTATTTACTTTACTTAGGCAACTATTGTATTTATTTTACTCAGGCAACTATTGTATTTACTTTATTTCATTTTAGAGACATACTCATATATTGGTGCTAATCAGATGAGGCAACAGGATACTTCCATTTCATTATAACTGTTGTACAAGTTGATCACACTAATTAGCTAAGAGCAATAAGTGACAGTTCATCTAATCATGTAACATGATTCATCACTACATTGTCACAAATGGTAGACAATCTGGATACTTACGATCTACAATATTGCGGCTGTTTGTCAGAATAGGTTAGGTGTACAATTTAAAAGGCTTTTAAAGAATTAGTCATAAAGATCATCCAGCATTAATTAAGAGACGTTGTATTTCTAGAAACATAATTACCCATGGTTAAACTACGGAAGATGTAGTTTTATAGGCGCCTCTAATTTGTGTTTTTTCATGGACAGTATGGTTGCCACTAGAAATTGATCATCACTTGATTACAATAGGACCGTTTCGAGCATCTAAAAAAATTTACTCTGCAATGGCTCACAAAGAAGTACGATCATGCTCCCGATTCTTTAACTCATAAAGCTCGTATTCTCATCACACAATCTTTCGATGTTATGTTGCAGTATTTAAAGAATTAGATGTCTCAATATTTTCTTGTACGACTGTCTTATGATATTTCATAACAATATCCTTTCTTGATCATTCTTGATACCAGTGCCTACTTTGGTGAGAATGTCATTTAGCCATAGGGGCGCGACAGCTATATTTGTGTTTATGTTGTGTAATGAAACTGTATGATTTTGTTAAATGAGTAATCAACAACCTTTTCACTTCATTCAGGAGCAATTTGTTGGAGACAACAAAGATACTATTATTTNAGTACGATCATGCTCCCGATTCTTTAACTCATAAAGCTCGTATTCTCATCACACAATCTTTCGATGTTATGTTGCAGTATTTAAAGAATTAGATGTCTCAATATTTTCTTGTACGACTGTCTTATGATATTTCATAACAATATCCTTTCTTGATCATTCTTGATACCAGTGCCTACTTTGGTGAGAATGTCATTTAGCCATAGGGGCGCGACAGCTATATTTGTGTTTATGTTGTGTAATGAAACTGTATGATTTTGTTAAATGAGTAATCAACAACCTTTTCACTTCATTCAGGAGCAATTTGTTGGAGACAACAAAGATACTATTATTTCTGTTATAACGGAACAGTGTGGACGGTCCGCAGTTTTCACAATTGTGGGGAATAGCAAGCTATTACAAGTAATATTTTGTCTTTAATCTTTCTGTTTGGCTTTTATCTTAATTACAGGTACACGATATATTATGTACATGCATTACATCTCATGAAAGTAATTGATATATGGGATATCAACATTTTAGCTAAAGTGAAATACTGGGTCGTTTAGCACGCTTTCAATTACTACAGTTTGTGGTTTATTACTACTGAACAACTCCTAGTTATAACGATAATCCTTTTTTACATGAATCTACAGTTCAGTAAATTTTTTATTTGATTCCACGATGACTTTTGTTAACAATTATTAAAAATAGCATACCTGAAGCTGTGCTGTTCCTTTTCCTGTTGTGTCTACGAATACTTTCCCACCAATTGCACTGCTTATCTGAAAGAAAACAAAGGTGCAGTCATTCAGGCGTCTTATTTTTACTGACAAGTTTTATTTCTTGTTATTCAAGAAAGCGCATGGTCAGGAAAAGTGGGCAGACCAAGTTAATAAGTCTAAAAACCAAAAAAATTGAACAATGCAAAATACAAAGGAAAAAATACAAAAATATGAATATGAGAGTTGTTCTGGAGCTTCTACCATTCTTTTCCTTATCCTACTTTCTGCTACTACCTATTTTTTTCAGAATAAGAACTTCCTATGTCATTTGAATTTATTATCTACTTCAAACGATTGACTTCTATGTTTCGTCTTCAAAAAATGGTAATGGTATAAATGGAGGGCAAGCGTATGTTTTCCCGCACGTTGCTTACCAAATTATCGTTGACAAAACAATATTATAACAAACTAATAAGAAAAAATGTGTATATTTTCTCACCTCTACTTGTTGACGCACAAGTGCATTATCACGCATCACTTTAAATTTAGGTAATAAGTTGTTATTTTTCTCCAACTTTATTTTAAGCTGTAAATCTAGTAAGCCCCCGGCAGTTTTTATACTGTACTCTGAAAGTGCTTGAAGGGCAATACAGGTGTCCTATATAAATGCAAAATGGAAAAGCAATACTAGTACGTAACAAGGACAACGTAAAAATTAGGTCAAAAAGCACTTTCAGGTCTAAAAATTCAGTGAAAATCCCCCAGACCTCTCTGAATTGCAATATATATATAATATTTATACATACTGATATACTGAAAAATAATATATAATGGATATTTTATACAACTGTAATACAAAAAACTGCAATGCAAAAGAAATACTCAAATTTGGTATTTGACTGAATTAGACAGTCAACCCATAAACGTTCTGGGTTTTCTATGAATTAACCATTTCTCTATTTCAATATTGATAAAGTATTGTTCAAAGCCTATCTTCTCGAACTGGTCAAGAATGATTGCATTTTTCTGCAACACTACTGACACATAGAAAATCAACCAAATGAGTCTGTTCAAATTTGTAGCCATTACACTATATTCTGGTCGATTAAGGTAGTAACTGGTGTGATGGTTAAGTGGCGGTCCCAATACTTTGATTCATTGAATTCTCTGGAGGAGCTGCGCCCCATCACAACAAATCAAAAAGTTGGACTGCAAAAATCATCTACTTCATGGCGTGGAACATATGGCCTTCAATGTCATATACTGCTTTGTCTACGGTAGGATCCATCATTTACATTTTTCTCTGATGCTCATTAGAAATGTTAAAAACTGGCAGACGGTGGAGTACGTAGATATTTTTGGCAGAGATTTAGAACAGAGATAAAATAAATGAAGAAACCCATTGGAACTTTGAAATTTTTAGAATTCAAATAAAACGTGGAAACTACTGCAAAGTCACCAGCAAGCCTCGATAAAAATGGAAGGAATAAGCATAAATCTCGTAAATCACTTCAAATACTTAAAATCGATAGTATTAGTGAGAAAAGGAATGTTAAGGGAAGTCAATTTTCGTAACTTTTTTTTTCGCAACTTTTTTACTCTATGATAGAAAATTGTCTGTGAAATTTAAAGAAAAACTACACAGAAAGTAAAAGAGAAATAATGTAGCGGAGACGAGGGTGTTGCAATGGATGCTCAATGTCACGACGGAAAATGTGAAAAGGAATGAAATCGCTATTAAAACAACGTTTTTATGGTCGATAGCCATTTTGCAGGTACTCGCCTGGGCCAAAGATGACAGAATAAGACAGCTGGAAGCAAGTGAGTTTTCAAATTTAATACTAAAAAAAAGAAACGATCCAGAAATCCCGCCAATTTTTTGCAACAGGCTAAGGAAAGCCAGTCACTTTTGGTGACTGGCTGTCTAAAACAGTTGTAAACTACAAAAAAATCATTTTGTTTGCAAAGAGGAGGTGATAAAAATTGAATATCAACTGTCTCTAATGTTCCTAAATGGAAGGTAAACCTAGCAAATAATTTTGAGTCGATTTATTTTTAAATTTTCAATGCATTCACGGTCTAGCAACAAATGCTATGATATAGCAGATTTAGAATTCACAAGTTTGCTTATACCCTTTCAGTCCTTTTAGTTGAACTCGATAAACGTGGGATTTTTCTCTAAAACACTAGACACGTGCTGTTTTATTCTATCTATCAGCCTTAAGAATGAACAGCCTTCGCACCTGGAATCAGAACTGCACCTAAACTCATACAAAATCATACTGAAATTTTTGTTACCCAAGACATCCTACTTTGAAGAAGGCAGAAATTTTCGCGAGTTAAAAATATCTTTAGTTGCAGTAGCATGATTACATTCAGAAATTGCCCTAGTAATTTGAGCAAAGAATGGCAGCACGATGGACTAGAGTATTCATAAAATCAATGTTCAACTGCGTGGGACGGAAAGAGTCCCACAGTACGTACTGTCTACTGAAGGTCGGTGTTCGAAACCCACGTTTTCAATAAAGTCTGAGTTTTTTTCTACTAAAACATCTGCAAATGGTAAACATCCATCTTTCTTAAAAGTAAACACTAAAGATAGGTATAGCCAAATAAAGCGCCGTAAGTCAGTTCTCCCATGGTAACGAAAAGCTAAACCGTATCTGGTTTCAAGTTTCTGGGAGATAAAAAATGAAACACTGACAATTACATTCAAAACACGACAGCTTCATGGGAAAAATCCAACTTTTTTAACGATGTTCTTTACGTACTAGTTAGTAGAGATAAATACATAATTTAGTCGTGCGGCTCAAAATTCACTGACAATTTCAGCTGGATTGTTGAGCTTGATACTGCTAAAACTTTACATTTAGAATCCCACATTCTTATAAAAAATTCAGTGAAATGTTTTAGGCTTGTCTATAGAAGCTGCTCCTAAATGTAGAATGATGTATAGTTGGGATACCTCCAGGAAAATTCTCAAGAACTGGCAATTTTTAACTGCCAGTATAAACCACTGATAGGATATCTGCTACTCACTACTCTTCAATAGGACTGCCGATCAAAATACATGGGTATATATAGTGCGCCATGCAGAGACACCTCACATCTGTGAGTAACATCTGGATAGTATAACGTCTAACAAAACATAGGTTTTCCTATTTAACAAAGGAAATCTGACACATGACCAAACTGAAAATTGTGATAAAGATCGAGCCGAAGGTACATAAACTTTTACTTATTACCTAGGTATAACTTGAAAATTGATACGACAAATGTCTAAAGAGCTCTTACTAGGGCCACTACAATAAAACTAAAACGTATCCACGGAAACATAAAGCCTACTAAATTCTATACTTGGCACATGGTTCAGGTGAAATTGGACTGGTCTATTAAGTAGTTTTGGAGAAGTCATTTTACCTTAAGGGTAAAGCTCTGTTGCTGGTAACCAGGAATCATGAACACAAAAGAAGCTAACCCCACTGGTGGAAAACGTATAACGTTTTTGACCCCAAAATCAAAATGATCTGATCTCAACAATACAAAGCATGGTCTTGTTGAAAATAACATAAAAAGAAGTTGGATTGATAGCTCCTATTTTGCCAGTTGGAGCGTAGAAATTATCATAATGTTTATAGCACCATGACAGAAAACTTTATCCTTTGTTAAGACTTTTAGCAATAAATGATCGCCAATTTTATTGAGCATCAAAACTAAAAAATAAAACAAGTCTACTCATTTACCTAATAAGGTTATGGAAAATATACCAACACGCACTAAATAAGAACCTTAGTTAAAAGAAACGGTCAAACAGGAGCAAGAAGAACAGATCAGATCAAACCTAGGTTTAATATATGATGTGATCCAGCTTATGCAGAACTCTGTGCTCTTTGATGAGTGGGGAAAAAAATGGAAAAAAACCACAAACAGCTTCAATTTAATAGTAAAATGTGAATCGTTTCTGAGACTGACAAAAACATGCTTTTTCCTACTAGAACCGAAACAGTTGCATGAAAAAATATATACGTACTACGTCTTTTAACAACGTAGTCCTGCAATGTTTTATAACAGAAAAATAGAATTTACAAAACATAAGATATTGGCGAGCCGGTCAGAAAACACTTCACGGCTACTTACCGATGCAACTATTACTCTTTTGGAACGCTTTACACCTCTATACCTGGTTACTGTAGTATGATTGGTAATGTTGGTAATGTAAATTATACTTTTCAATAAGACTAAAAACCTCTTTATGGCTCTTAAACATAAAATGGTCACACAGGTTTTACAATATTCTGAATACCAAAATGTAAGGACCGTTAAGCAACGACTGTAGATGGCATAATTTTACCATGGCTAATAAACCTTGGTTTATGCAGGCTCACTTTATTATACTTTAAGAAGCCAAAGGATCTAAGGAATTTGGTATATAGTTTTCGCACATGTGATTTTCAGGCATGCATTTGTCTTCCTGCTCTCACTCTCACTCTGTCTGCCTCTGTCTCTCGGTCTCTCGGTCTCTCTCTCTCTCTCTCTCTCTCTCTCTCTCTCTATCTCTCTCTCTCTCTCTCTC
>RDPX01000001.1:80114-90170 GCA_003991215.1 Morbakka virulenta | reverse complement strand
CTGTCTCTCTCTCTCTCTCTCTCTCTCTCTCTCTCTCTCTCTCTCTCTCTCTCTCTCTCTCTCTCTCTCTCTCTCTCTCTCTCTCTCTCTCTCTCTCTCTCTCTCTCTCTCTCTCTCTCTCTCCGTATATATATATAATTTGTATATATATAATATATATATAATATTTATATATATATAATTTGTACTTCATCAATTACTAATATCATTTATTTCGGCGACGAAGAAAAGATTACTGTTTAATGGATGTAGCTTTCTACCATACTGTGTTGGAACACTTTTAAAAACCTTTTTCCTGCTGATAAAAAATAACACATAACGTACAATATAAAAACCCTCTCAGCCGTCAAGCCAGATTTATTATTTTCTTAAAGGCACGTAAATACTATTTCTTTAAGAAACGAACCTGGGTTGAAAAAAAGGACCCTCTTGCATTTCTTTGTTGCGTGATCCAAGTAACAATAGGTCCTGCTACATCAACATCATTCAACATAAGCTGCGATAGAAGAGCGTATGCATTAATTTCTATGTTAAGTGCAGTTCGCTCTTGCTCCCCCTGTTTCCAGAAATAAACTCTTTTTCCTACGAAAGCAAAAAAAAAAAAGAAGAAAAAAAAAGCAGGCCTTAAAAGATATCGAAATGGCTGCGTACAAAGTTGAATTACGATAATTAAAAGCTTTCCAAAAATTTCAGTTCAGATTCTTAGTTAGATTACTTTAATCAGTATAGCATAAAATAAGGTTACCCAACATGTAAAGCTAAATCTCTTGGATGCTACCTAATTTGAAATAAAAAGTTGTTCGAAATTGACCAACCCTAAAAGTAACATAGATTCTTCCTTAACATTAGGTAACAAAAATGTGCCTTTCAAAGAACAAAAACAGCTAACAAGAATGTACGAATCCTCAACCGTCTCTTCAATGTCTCGTTAGCCCAGATTAACATAATTTTTAAGTGTAAAACAAACAGCATGGTCAAAGTGAACAAGACAAGAATTTGTTCCCAGTTCGCATACAGTGCAATAAACAAGACTACGATTTGTATCCAGTTCCCACGATGCACAGTTGGGATACAATCAACCACTGTCAATTCTTAAACGCCTAAATCCAACCTCTTACTCAATCAAAAACTAACTTTTATTCTCCTTCTTATTCCCCAATACATCAATCTCATCAACATCATAACTTCTGTTAAACCATATTCTTCATTTCTGTCATGAGCCTAAATACACTCGTGAATTAAGGTAAAGGGAATTGTCAATAACAATATTAATTTCCATATTCAAAAAAGACAAGAAATTGGGCAACCCCATAGCAGAAACATATATTGATGGGATTCATGGAAAAAACAAGCCAATACACAGCTCAACAACCAGCTGCGAACACACGTTTGTGATTTATTAAGAATCATACTATAAGAAGGTTAGTGATAACAACTCAAATTTATTTGAAAGCTTCGTTTTGTGGTGTTTAGTTTGGACTTTAATCCCAATTTACTCTTAAATTAAATGAAATACACTGGTCGGTTGTGTTGTTTTAGTTAGTTTTAATTGTTAAAAACAATTAAAAAAAGAGAATTGACATTTAAATAAACAACATTTTACACCATCCTCAACTTCAAGAGACTCTTCATATTTCACAAGGTAACGAAATTATGAAAGGTGGAAGAAACCATGTCTTTTGAAGTCCTGAAGAAGACCCTGACGACATATGGTCACAATATCTTGAATTATTTCCTGGAATATCATACAAAATGATATACTTCTTTCAACATAACTAATTATCATTTAATCTGTTTAGCTGCAAGGTAGCGGCCACAAAGTGCTTTTTAAGTAAGACTATGTTTAAAAATACACTAATCTCGTTTGCATTCTTTCATCATATTCATTTTGTATTATCTCTGGGATTCCTGTATCACATTTTTGTCAATATTTAAAACTGCCCTCTTTCCATCATTCGAATGATACATACGGTAAAACAGAACTAAGCATTTCAGTCATATAGCTTTTTAACTGCGTGTATACACAGAGTTGGTCAAGTAGTTACATACACAATTTTGAGATTTTGACATTCATGTTTCTAAACAACCATTTGATAAGGTATTGGAAAAAGCCTGGGCTTTTTTCGTGCTTCCTGTTTTCCTATCCTGGTAGACACACAGCGTCAAAAACGATAACTTTCCCTTGATCTACCACGACTGATTTACATGGCGAATTATCTGTCATATTTTTCGTAAACGTAATTAACGAGCCGTGGTTTAATTGATAGTGCAGTTGCACAATAACCTGGAGGTTCCAGGTTCAATTCCCCGAGCGGGCGAGGAAAATTTAGAATTTTACAAAAGAAAAAGCCATTGGTTCGCGTCGGGAAGGACATTCAGCTATGAAATTCCTCACTATCAAAACAAAGTCGCTCTTAAGGGCACCGTCCGAGCCTCAATTGCTAGGGGAAACTGACGTTAAAACCAAAAAAAAATTTTTCCGTAAACAAAATAACATAGACAATTCTCGATTCTTGCTTAGCCAAACGAATTTCAGTGTCACTATATTGTATTTAACTTCTTCATCAACTCCATACACCCTATACGGTATTGAAATTTGTAAAATGTTCTTGCGTTATTATAGGTAGCACTTTTTATTGCATTATGTACATAAAATTAACCGGACATTTTATATATTTTGTAGTCTCTGACATCGTTTTACTAAAGTAGGTACTGACTTAGGCACGATGCGTGAGCAAAAATGAAATCGTTTATCAGGAATAGAAAACACCATTCAAAGGATACTTGGCTTTAAGACAAAAAAATATATTAGGAAATCACTGTATTTAACTTTCTTATCCTCAAACGCTTTTTATCAGTTCCTAAAATGACGTAAAATAACGAGAGAAAAAATGAATGGATATATCAGATACTAAATGGCAAAAAACAACTTAAAGGTAATGATTTTGACATAATAAACAATCATAAACAAACTTAACTAAAAACCACATCATAGCAAAAGCTAAACCTGCCAAAGGTGGGGAAGCAATGAGTAAATAAAAATGAATTTATTAGATGGATTAAAAGGTTTTAAAAACAAATTCCCTGACGATTAAAAACTAAACAGTTAAGAAAATTAAGACTTTAACCAACTACAGGTACTATACTAGTACTTACCTTTTACATTCTGCGAATGCATAAAAGTTTTTAATCTTTGGTTTGCAATTTTTTTTCGTTCACTGTTTGCCAAAACCAGTGCATATGTGACAAGGGACAAAACATAGGGCTTTTTAATTGCATCCAATCTGTCTTCAAGATATCTCACCGCCAATTCCACACTCCCTTTTTTCTACAAAAACCCCCAAAACAAAACATTATCATAGTTTCAAGTCCATACCTACACTTGTATATCTAAATATATATAAGTGAAAATATGTTTGCGGCGATCTAGATTCAGACCAGTGCATATGACTATCAAAGCCAAAAGTTCTAACAACGGAGCTATCGGCGCTCGCCCTTTATCAGATCATCTTTCGCGACCACATCTTTCACGTTGAAGAGATCAATTGATCTGAATTTGGTAGGAAAGTCGTCGTTCTGTGGAAGACTCAGCCGTATATGCGTTGTTGGGATTTTTTTTCCAACGATAGGGATTTGAGGAAAGAGGTGAGCCCTTAAGTTAAAGATATGGTTCCAAAAAATGAGCTGCTTAAGGACGATCGCCAATGGCACAGGTGATAGAACATGTTAATATGATAGCCATATGCGCTGGTTTGAATCCAGACTGCTGCAAATATCCTTTTTAGTTCCTAAAAATTCCGAATCCTCTCGGTCTACATTGTACACAATGTAATCTCCAATCACATAGCAATTTTTGAAGTAAGGTATATCTACTCAGAAAAGTGAACGAGTTTTTTTCTGAGTAGCTACTTAGACAAAGAGAAAAAATAACAACTCTTTTACCGTAATGATTCAATACGTCAAATAAAAGATTCTTAACTTAATCAGTTTTTAATACAACTTGCTTCAGTAGCTGGGTTGGGTGAGAACACGTCCTCTCGCTGTTGGTTTAAGATGTGAAACTAGTAGCAATAATAACTAACAAAAATAATAATATGTTATTGAATAAAATGATAAATAATAACACATAGAATGAAATTATATAAAAAATTATATAAGAATTATATAAGAAATTATATATATATATATATTTAACGCTACTGCGTCACTAGGTAACCTACAATAAGTATGTCTACGTCTCAGGTCCGGACCAGGACCTCCGAGGCGCAGAACACGGCGCAAGTTTGATGCGGTGCGCAAAAGTGCTGAAATCTGAGCACTTGCAGCAGTGTTAGGGATCTGCAATGTTCCGAATTCTTCGAATAGTCCAAATGGTAATGTTCCCATGGCTCCAACTATCACCGGCACAATTGTCACTTTGGCTCCCTACATGCGGTCAAGCTCCTCTTCCAGAGTTGAGTACCTCTCTCGCTTCTCCCCCTCTTTGATCACAACTCGAACATCCATTGGCACTGCAACATCAATGAGCGTCCAGGTTCTCTAACGCTTATCGTGGATGGAGATGTCTGGACTGTTATGCTTAATTTGGCGATCTGTTGACAATAACGTGTTCCAGTACAGTACAACATTGCCATCCACCACTGGCATCACATTCTCTGGGGTGTGCTCAAACCAGTTCTCTCCTACCTCCACTAAAAGCCTTCGGCACAACTCCCAATGCATTCTCTGTGCAATGTGATCGTGTCTGGCAATAAACTGGCCTTCAGCCAGTACTTTTCACCAAACTGCGATGTGCATGGCATCTTCATCTTTCAATCCACACAAGAGGCAAAGAGGAGAGATTTGTTCGTGGTACCTTTTGGCTCTTACTGGTCGTGTTGACAAAGCTTGTTCCTGTGCTGTAAAGATGAGGCCTTCTGTCCCCTTCTTTAGATACCCGCTTTTTATCCAATCGATCGACTTTGGATGGGCAATCCCCTCAACTCCTCTAAGGAAGTTTCCGTGGATGGGTGCATCATGGAACTGTTCGCGTCTCTCCTGCTCTATTCTTTGTTTGTACTCATCAGCCCCTTCTACCCCTTTTACAATACCCTGCCTTTTCACTTCCTTCAGCAACCACTCATCACTTCCTTCAAGATACTCAGCCAGGCTGTTCCGTTCACAAGTCACTACATCTTTCCCACTCAACATTCCTCTTTCACCTACAGCTGGCTTCAGGTACAACTTCTTGACACTGCTTCTGGGGTGCAAAGCCCCATTCATCGTTAGGGTCCTTGTGTCCATCTTCTCCAGTTCTTTCTTTCCCCATTTCAGAATACCTCCACTGTACCGAATGACTCCGACTGCCCATGCCTTAATGCCACAAATCAGGTTCCCTGCATACAGTTTGGATTTGGCCAGTAACTTCATCCTCCTGTAGTATTCTGTGCATATGAGGTCCTTCATCTTCTCATGCAGTGTTCCCAACAACTGATATACTCCCAGGTACTTGTACCCTTCCTCATCCACTACTTTCATAGTTTCCCCGTTTGGAAGTCCAATTCCGTCAGTCTTCTTCACATTGCCCCTTTCTAAAACCAACATACCACACTTGTCCAGACCAAATGTCATCAGAGAAAATTCGCACTGTGTGGACGAGGGTGTTCAGTTGATACTCAGACCTTGCATAAAGCTTCAGGTCATCCATGAACAACAAGTGGTTAATTCGCCGGTCACTCTCATTCTTCACTTCCTCATCGCCAATGCGATAGCCATATTCACTGTTTCTCAGTATGATGGACAAAGGGATCAGGATGATGACAAACAGGTGAGGCGAAAGCGAGTTACCCTGAAAAATTCCTCGCTTGATTGTCACCTTGCCTAGCTCCTGTCCATTTGAAGATAGTTTGGTGGACCAATGTTTTATAGTATTGCAGAGCATTTTCCAAATATTTTCAGCAACCCCTGTCATTTTCATAGTCTTAAGAAGCCAAGAATGAGAGACCATGTCATAGGCTTTCTTGTAGTCCACCCATGTCATGGCTAGGTTCCTCTGCTTCTTTCTACAGTGCTTTAAAATCATCTTATCTATCAACAGTTGATCTTTCATTCCCTGTGATTGTTTCCTGTATCCTTTCTGTTCATCTGGAAGAAAGCTTTGGTTTTTAAGGTGTTTATATATATATATTGTCAGCAAAAACGGACGTCATCAACTTTCACATGAGTGGAAGACAAGCTATTGGTCTACAGTAGCTCGCTATACTCCTTTTGCTGACATCTTTTTGAGCCAAAACAGTTCGACCCTCAGTCAACCACTGTGGTACATCTACTTTACGTATACACGATCCAAGATGGTCAGAAATTCGCTGATGCAGTCTGCAGAACTTCTTAAACCAGAAGCACTGGACACCATCGGGTCCTGGAGACTTCCAGTTAGCCATCTTCCTTATGGCATCTTTCACACCTTTCACTGTTATAAGGATGTTTTCCTGTTGTTGTACATCCTGCAGTTCTTCTTTGACCATATGAAACCAGGGGGCTTCTTTGTTGTGCGAAGCTTCATGCTCCCATATTCCTTTCCAGAACTCCGTTGTCTCTCCAGGATCGGGGGCTTCATTGTTTCTAATCTCTCCATTCAGTTCCCTATAGAGCTGCTTCTGGTTGTTCTTGAAGAGATTATTCTGACGATGTTGCAAGTTGTCCTCCTGGAACCTTTTGATTTTGAATGCACCTCCGTGGATTTTTTACTTTAGCATGTTAATGACAAATTGGTTGCCAGCATTATCAAGATCATATTTGTTGTTCACAGCATGATGTTCAGAGTGGCTTAGTTTGTAGTTTCCACTTCGCCATTCCTCTAGTTTGCTTAACTCCTTCCTCCATCTTTTGATGTTACCCTCTTTCCGTCTTTTCCACTAGGGTTCTTTCCTCCTTTCCACTTTTTATGATTTTTATTCATCCTACCCTGTCACTCGAATACGACAAATGTCCCTGCATAGAGAAGCTTATTTGTCTCAGTTATGTCATTAGTTATGACATAATCCAATACCCTGTGTACATTTGGAACCTGTTCAGTGACCCTCCGACGGAGGAGCATGACATTCTCATGACTTCTCTCATTCGATGTACAATAAGTGTATGTTCCTCATCTAGCTGGTCAGCTTCCTTAAGATAATGAACTTCAGGGAGATCATCTTCACCATTCAGGACTCCCCCCTTCCCCTAACTGCACTACTTCTCTCTTCTCCATTGTCGTAATCGTCAACTTGACCAATCTCTCCCAGAGCTCCTTCCTTCAGACTGACATCTATCTCATCGTGATCTCCATTCTGTGGTCTCCTACTTATTCCTCGTTCCCAGTCCCATACACCTATAAACCTCCTTTCGCTTCTATCCATTTCGCCCTGACTCTAGCCTCAATTTCACCTTTCTCTGGCTCAGAGAGCTTACCTGTGTTCACTATGGCTTGGACCTGTGACCTCAAGCGCTTATCAGTTACATTTCGGCCCCCAAGTTCCAACAAAAGGCTGTGTATTCTCTTCACGTACCCTCGTACAGAAGGATCATTCTCCACATAACACTCCCATAACATTTCGTTGTCCTCTGGAGTCCCCTCTACCCATGAGGCAGACTGGCCCCCGCCGTATGCCAACCCGGTATTTCGTGGTCACAGGGAGAGCTAACAGGTACTAAACCTTGCTCAAGGGTGACCAAAAGGTAGTTGTGGCAAAGGGTAATCTCATTCTCCCACGTCGAAACTCCACAACAGGATGCAGTTTAATGTCAATACCCAGGACATATATACATATATATACATATATATATACATATATATACATATATATATACATATATATACATATATATATACATATATATATACATATATATATACATACCCTAATGAAAATTTCCAATCCCAGTTCTTTGCTGTTTCTACCAAGTCGTTTACACAACATATAAATAAAACGTAACAGCGATGTTGCTTTTTTTCAACATAATAAAAGTTGTGAGAAATTCACTGCACTTGAGACATTTTGAGCAATGAAACACATTTCAAAAACAGAATGATTGCCAAATAGATTATATACTTACAATATCTTTGCAACTTCCTTTGCATTCCAATAATGCAATTACAACAAACGCTGTCATTGCAATGTCACCAGAAATACCACCCTAAAATTTAGTAAATGGATCAACCAATCAGACAAGAAACTAACAATTCACCACAACAGGGGTAATGTCAATACCGCGGCTACGATATTATACCTGTTCCTGCTTGACTGTTCCAATGCGCTCCAAACAGGGAGAACAATAGTCTGGCGATTAAAATACGTGTGTTTCTACTATTTCAGTATGCCACAGATTAATGCACCGTTAACGTGTCTGCACAGTATCCACAGTACACTGAACTGCTACAACCATACCAAAATTACTTCACGGTCCTTATCAATAATAAAATTGAAATACTGGTCCCTAATGTTTTAACGTTAACAAAGACAAGGTCATATTTATTTAAGGTTACGTAAAAGTTAACCTTGATCTCATTTGCAAGCATTTTACTTCGGTTTCAACCGTTCAAGCTCTTTGACTATTATTAACACTGACCCTATTTCGCTACATTTATTTTATATGATGTGCGGATGAACTATTGGAAAACACGTAACCGAATTTCAAACTCTCATTTTTCATGTTCAGTGAAAAATACAGAGAACATAAACATAAAGTAAAACTCAAATATGCCATGGTTTTTAACTTCATCAAACAAAAACTATGCCAACCACCTTAAATGTTATTAATCTCTATATCTACTAAAGGACCTGCTCCTAGCTTACTGCTTAACTTAGTTTTATCTAATCTCCTCAATCGTTTTCTCGTTTCAACAGTCCGGTAAACTTTTTAGAAAAGTTCCATGGTATGATCGTAATACTTTGAAACTTTAAATATCCCCAAGCACAGTTGTAACGTTTTCATAGTATCGCGACTTGTGACAGTCGTTCATTTTTCTGTGATCATTACAAAAATATCACCTTTCTCTTCCACGTTTCTCACCAGTACCCCTCTCCCTGTGATAGACTCTATTAGATCAATGAAGGATATTTCGAATGGCATTTTTCCGAAAATGATCGACAAAATTTTTGTTTTTTAAAATGTCTTTGTAATATAGCTTTCGGGGTTTTTTTTCAGTTCCACGCAGTAGAAATGTAAATACCCCAGTTCATCATGCTGCCGTTATTTGCTTTTCTTACGATCTGCCAGGAAAAATATACAAAATTGAGCAAATGTTTATGTAATGGTTGTCCTGATTACATATTAGAGAAAATTGTTCGTTATACTCCTGTTAAACATGCCCCCCTTCCCGCTCCATGTGCCTCTTTATCTCAAACTACCCTAGATAGGGCTGGTTTCCAATAAATTCACCATTCAACATCAAATTAGCAAACAATTTCCAAATGCTATTCTGCTAAGGCAACTGAAGTAAACTTTACTTCGAGAAAAACCCTTCCATCATCTAGCAAGGATCCTTTGTCTACCACAAGTATGGTTGCTTATGAGTTGAATGTTATGGCGAACTTACGTCAGATACTCAAGACATACGTCTTCAAAATTGATCGACAGGATAAAAGAACATGTGCCCAGAATATACAGAGAAAAATTCTTTCGCTAATCTAGATCAGCCAAAAAGACAGTGCAATGGCTGTAAACAAAATTCTTAACTATTATTATTATTATTATTATTATTATTATTATTATTATTATTATTATTATTTATTTTTTTTATTATTATTATTATTATTATTATTTGAGGAGCCGTGGCTTAATGGTTAGTCCAACTGCACCGTAACGAAGAGGTTCCATATTCAATTCCCCAAGCCGGGACTTTGGAATTTCACAAAAAAATGAAAGAAAAAGTCATTGATTGGCGTCAGGAAGGTTATTGGGCCAAGAAATTCCTCACTGCCAAATCCAAGTCCCTGTGAATGGCACCGTTTGAGCCCCAGTTACTAGGGAAAATGACATTTTAACACCCCCCCACCCCCCCACAACAAAATAAAAACACCCAGGAAGAACCCAACA
>RDPX01000001.1:56426-80089 GCA_003991215.1 Morbakka virulenta | reverse complement strand
ATTTTAAACCCCCCCCCCCCAAAAAAAAAGGCAATCCTGTGGAAGCCATGAATTGATGCCAACTGGATAGTGTGTGTGTGTGTGTGTGTGTGTGTGTGTGTGTGTGTGTTCGGCTATACTACAGTATCAATTAGTAAACCGCAAGTACAGTAAAAATTTCAATCTAAAATAGTTCAAAGAACTGGCAGCGCCGGTCTGCCTTTCATTTAGGAGCATTGGAGGCAATCTAAATACAACTTTCGAAGCTCTTCTTTGTAGACGAAAACTATTTGTGTAAAGTCTTCAATTGTTTTCAACAGCCAGTCACAAAAATTGGTAGGCTTCCATCAATTCCTTTTGCTTTCTTTAACCAATTACAAAAAACTGACGGGCTTTCTCGGTCCTCTCTTTGCTTTGCAAATTGGTAAGAATTATTTCTATTGTAAACTGTAAACTAAAAATGGGTGCGGGTTTCTTGCAGCATCACTTCATTAGAATGTATTTTTCCCGCTCTTTAGTTTTCCGGTTAATCGCACTGCCATACTTTTCCAATAGTACTGTCACCAGCAACAGTAATGCTATCTCCAAGCTTTAACAGTAAATTCACCGAGCTTTTCACATACAAAATATATTCACCTGACAAACAAAGTAAGGTGGGAGTATAGACACCAAAAAAGATAAATTATGTATTATACTTGAAAAGAAAATACACCTTCACTGTAATGCTGGATTTAAAAGACAGTACCTAAAACTGGTCTGTCTTCACCACACCTTTAGGAGATGTTTACTTTAGGACGCTACCTTTAGTCGGGGATCTAACTTTACTCAGTTAACAAATATCTATCCCCCCTTCCTCTCTTAAATTATCTGCAGAGTTTTCCCAAGGCACGTTCTGATTTGATGCTTTTGTCGCTATCATTAGTGGTGCAGACGTTCCACGCTGCAATATCAAATTGCTTTCCCTTCTTGATTAGTTACATTTTCTCCAAATTTCATAGCACTGCCGTACAGGTCCCATATGTACATTTTTAACCACTGTTAGACATTTGTGGGGCGTTGTTTTCCTAGGGTGCTGTACCAAGAAGAAAAGTCTCTGAAAACTGGTAAAGCTTAGGCATATTTTAAAGGAAATGATGACTTTGAATGACACGGGATAGTGTCTCTTGATAAGCAATACCTGTATTATGACTGGACTGTGTGCCGACATGGTTGCAGAATCTACTCGTTGCTCTTTTGATACGGCTGCTGGACTATTTTCAAAAGACACTGCCTGTATCAGATGAGGTGACTTGCAGGTCTGCTTGTTAGAGGATAAAACGCCAGATTAAGGAATCAGATCCGCCGATGGGCCATCAAAGCCGTATATGTAGCTAAAGGTTAACACTTAGGCTAAAGAAGAGAGAATGCTGCTTTACCTTGCCATTCTAGACTGGTTCCAAGCAAGCTCTAGACACATCCTAATCAAATAGAAAAAAATGAGTTGATACTTACAATCATTTCTTTGTGGATAACAGCAAATTTTTCTGGAAATGCTCCGTCCTCCCTTTGTCCTTCAACCAAAAACTGCATAGCTTCACATATAACATCTTCATCAATATCGTCTTTAATAAACTGACTGGCTTGGCACAGTACTTTTACTACAAATGCAGTGAGCCTACAAAGGACAAAAACCTGATCGCTTGCAACAAATTTCATAAATTCATCTATGGTGAACGCTGGATATTTTACAATGTGACTAAGATATGTAGCTCTTAGAGGGTTTTGCAGTCGTTAAGACGCAAACATCTGTCAATTAGGATCTATTTGCAGATTTGCATCATTTGCAAGTAAAAACCTTTCTTTACTTATCCACTCAATAATATAAATTTTATTGGTCTTCCAACTGCAAGTCTTCTGAGTGATTACAACCTAGACATTTTCTAAAGCCTTCTGGGATATGTTTATTTTATAACTGTAGTCTAGCTAAACAAATACATATTAAAGAAGTTGTTGAAGCAGGCGCTATTTGCAACATACAACAGTGTCAACGAGGAATATTTTACTGTGGGAAACAATTTAAGGATATTTGTATGTTGCATAAATTTCTTACCACGAAAATACTCAATTATCCATCGGCAAAAAATCATTCATCGCCTACATACTAAGTAAAGACTTAATCCATCAATCTAATCATTTACATCAACCTAACGTTACTTTCTGTTCTGAGCCAGATTATATAACAAGCCAGTTTTGAGTGACTTAGTTCCTAACCTTCAACCAGTACTAAGAAAGCAGAATGTATTCATAAACGGCAACATGGAAATAAGTATAACTTGTTTCAGAAATCTGCTTCAGTGTAAAAAAAGAGAAATATCTTGTACAATTATGAACTGAATCCATAATGTCTTGTTTACTCCATTTCACTGTCATGATGCTCTGGTTATCAATCATCATGCCAGGGGTGTTCCTTTAAATCAAATCAAATGTAGCTGCCTAAACAAAGGCCCAGCTAAACTAAGTCTTCTCGCAAAGATCTTTTGCGTGATTGTAGG
The DNA here is from genome assembly GCA_003991215.1 of Morbakka virulenta. NCBI lineage: Eukaryota > Metazoa > Cnidaria > Cubozoa > Carybdeida > Carukiidae > Morbakka > Morbakka virulenta. The sequence goes on along the minus strand of RDPX01000001.1, from coordinate 77,579 downwards.
CGTATATCCTTCAATAAATCGTCAACGATTTACTTATTCAAATTTATGTACAAAAGTTAGCTGACTACCGAACGTGCTTCTGTAGACACTTGTTAAATATTTACGGTTACAGCGCTTACAAAAGGGCCCGCGGTTATTAGAGACCTGCTCTTATTTCAAAAGTATGAAAAAGAAGTAAAAAAATTCAAATCTCGCATATGAACTGCATTATTGAGAAAATACTCTGTCGAGATCATTTAAGTGATTTTTATTTTTTGAGAGACGAGCTGCATCAATCTCTTTGGGTACAGCACGTATTAGATACAGGCGGGTATTTAATTAGTTACTATTGAAATCAGGCGTTTATCTGACGGGGGGCGCTTCTTAGGAGAAATACAGTGGTTTATGATTTAAAAGGCCATGCTTAACACCTCTATAACATCTCCAACAACTGCTTTGTTGCTTCTATTCGTATACACTTAGGTATAAACAAATTTTTTGGTAATCTTTTGCTATTGGTATCTGATCTTGTAAAGTAAATTAAATTCTTTTCTGATCGCTATAATGAAACCGATAAAAAGATTCAAAATCCACTAGATCTTTAAAAAATGGCTTTTGCAAACTTCAAATATTACAAACTTGATTTCAGTCAGAAGTATGTTTGCTTTGAGGAAAATGAAGTGAACAAAGGCACCAGGTCCCGTTGGATATTTTGAAAACTACTGGGGAAATAGTTTGGAAAACTTGACCGACCTTGCTAACAAAGTATGTAAGGGAAGTCTTTTAAAATTAATACTCACAGCAACGTTCTTGATCACGTTCAAAGAGGTGTTTGTAGCTTTATTATTCCACAACATTCTGCTACTTTTCTATCCTTGTCTTTGACAAGAATTATGGCTTATCTTAGTCTTTCCTATTGGTATTATATTAGTACTCCAATGAGCTGTCCTCGCTGGTACTAGCCCAGGTTGTCGCATTTCGTGCGCTTTGTTTAACTCAACGCCTTCATCGTTTTGCGCTGTTGATCTTCGTTGTACAAAATATTTCTCTCAGTGTAGTTTCTATCCTCAGACAGTTGGAACTCTTTTCCTTCTGTTCCTTCTTTTCCTTTTTCTTCATCCTATGACTTGGATGTGTTCAGGTCTCCTAGTTAAATCCCCCACCCCTTGCCCCAATTCTGTATTTTTTTACAGTTATTTACACGTTGTGGCTTCATACATTGTATAGTTCTTAACAATCAAAAATTATCAACAAAAGTTATCCATACAATTTTCTGAAAAAACAGCAAATCCTCAAAGTAAGCAAAAAAAATATGAAACCTTCAATACGGGTTTGTATAAGCGGGAAAATGACTCGAAATGTAACTTACATACAGAGAACACTGATTAGAGAAGCAAAACAGAATAGTGGCGTAGGTATGACCGGTTACTGGAAAGCACTCTGAGAAATACAACATGAACTATACATGGAAACTTTAAAAGATAACAACAAAAAGGAGAAAGCTAGAGGCTATGGAGAACAATCTGATGTGAACATGATTCAGAAACAAAAAAATGAAGGAAGAAACGGAGTTAAAGACTAGTATGCTCCTTCTTTCTTGTATTCTTATCCAAAATGAAAGGAGTTCGCTCAAAATACAATGTGCGCTTTGAAGGTGGCTTAATAAGCGCTAAAAAAGATATGACGCTGTCAGCAAATAAGATTAACGACAAAAACAAATTACACGTCCTATTGCTAACGGCGTAAATACTTGAGCACGAGAAAACTTTCAATTATTTGAGTAGTACACTTGCTTTCGATGATAAAGACAAAGTCTAAAATGACAGGAGAATAATCATACTAATCGTACTGTCAAGACAGATATTGCAATATAACACCATAAAAATTATAAATGCTGACCAAGTACTTCCGGCTCTCTTGTTACCCCATGCACTAAAGGATCCATCAAATTTCTTGAACTTCATAAGCTGATTGTATCCTTGAAAAGATGGGCGAAATAAACTGTGAAAAATACAGGATTACATATTATCGCACAAAAACAAACAGATAATCTCTCTCTCTCTCTCTCTCTCTCTCTCTCTCTCTCTCTCTCTCTCTCTCTCTCTCTCTCTCTCTCTCTCTCTCTCTCTCTCTCTCTCTTTCTTTCTCTCCTGACCATGGGTTGGCGCAAGGTTTTGCCCACTCAGTCCAAATGTACCCAATTCATTCCAGGTTTTATGCATTCGTTTATGGTAGTTCGTTTTTGGGAGCACTTCTCAAGTAGCAATTCATTACTCTTTTATTTAGTTCCTTCGCCCAGATTATTCTAACTCTGTTCTTCATTGGCAACCTAGATGCTCCAGTAGTAGAGGTGCTGCCTGTAACTTCTACACCGAGGGGCTCAGGCACCAACACACTTTCCATTGGCAGTTCAGGTCCCCCTTTGTCCATTAATGTATTTGTGTTTTGATTCATCACAAAAAAGAAGCGATTTGTTCAAGTTTTACTTTCCCTGGCATATTTTTAGTAAAACCATCAGCATGAGGATTGGGTTAAGATTCCCTCCTAGTTATAAGACAGGCCGGATACCAACGCGGTACTTCTTGGTCTCGGGGAGAGCTAACAGAAATTACACCTTACTAAAAGATGACCTGGAGATGGGTGAAGCAAAGGGTAACCTCATTTCCCCACGTCGAAACTCCACAACAGGATGTAGTTTTAAGTTAATTCTCAGGAATTCTATGATGATGTTCAAGATGCTTTGACTTTGCGCCAACCCATGGCAAGGAATCCAAGCAAAAATAAACTAGAGATTTATGTCTAGAAAAATGAAAAATATTCATAGTTATTTTTAGATGAGCTAAATAGAGGCAATGGTATTTACAGCATTCCTAAAAAAATTGATTAAAATACTAATTCAACAATGTACTATACGATGTAAAAATTCTTTTAAAAAAATACTCCAAAGTAAGTTCATATGGAGACACATTTTCGCAGTATATGGTTAGTACGTTAGGGTTATTTTTTGAATCTGAGGCAGTGTTGGAGCTCCAGAGTTCATGGAAATATAGTACGGTTGACTTCTAGCAACCATAGAATGAGCTCCTATTACAACTGGATATATTGCTGCTCTGAGTTTTCACATTTTAGTTGTCTTGATTTCAACATTTTGGTATTTACGTAGCTTTTCAAAGACTTGCAGAGACATCTTGCAATCACAACTGACAGTGATGTCGATAATAAAGCAGGACTTGTCTTTGTAATCTTTCATTACGATATATGGTCCCTTGGCCTTTATTGTTCGATCAATATAAAAGCCAAAGTGCTATAAAATAGTTAATAAGCCATTTTCTACAACTTTGGGTGGTTTATGTTCTCACCAGTTTCCATCATTTCAAAAGGCAAGCAAAAATCTCTATATATGCACCAGTGGATGTTCTGATCAAGTCTGTCTTGTCTTTCTAGGTACTTTGCTGGTGTATAACACCAGAACTACCACAAAATAAATGGTCTATTTGTTTATTTGTCTATAAGTCCCTTTATAACAAACCCTGCATGTAGAATTTGCACCATTCTATATTACTTTTGCTTGGTATTGTCTAGTAGGAAGGTTTCAGTCATGTGCAGCAACAATAAAGCTTTCAGTTTCCGATTTTATAAATAATACCATTAATATCAATATTAACACCTTCTCTGCAGCCTGACGGAACAATATGAGAATGTGAATTCCGTGCACTTCAGTATGGGCTCATAAGGAATCATCCGATAGGACACTTGTACCATGGAGAGGATGCTGCTTACGTCCGGGATAAAAAAGAGTAAACGTTCTATTTAATCCTAATGATCATTAGCATCACTATCAGAACACCACACTTAATCTTCGGTTGTTGGAAAAAATAAGGAAGCAACCTAGTCTAATCGCATGATAGAAATTTTATATATCCCTGTTACCATGCCATGTATATGCATGGTAACACAAAAGATCCTTGTAACTTATACACGGCAACTTGTTGATTAATTTCTCCAAATGGTACCTTGAAGCCCGGCAAGAAATTAAAATTAACATTCCCAAGTGGCAGTTAGTTAAAATACAAAGTGAAGCTAAAAGTTATTATTATTGTTATAATTGTTCTTTTCAACAGCTAATGCCCTGTACTTTTCAAGAGTAGTTCCTCTGCCTCATCGCTGTTCATAGCAAACAACGTCTTGATCAATCGAATTGTACACCTTTGACCATCCCGTTGTTTCTGGATACGAATTTACTTTTAGCTAGCTTCAGACATCCAGCTACTACGTATTCCACTATTTTACTATGTTGGAAACGTACTCCACCTTCCAGCCCTCCACTAGCCCTGCTATTTGTTTCCAAGATCTAGACACAGCCATCTGCTCCAACATCGTCATTATAGCCGCTGTCTTTCTCGGATTGAGGTTCTGGGAAATTCACCAATGGCATTCCTGTTCACTGGAATTCCTTTTGCATTAATTGCATGCACCGGATTGACATTATTAAATTCGGTGCTTATTAGGATACGGACTCTCTTTGTGACGTTGCCCTTAACCCGCTCAACCACCTTGTTGGTTTTTCTCCCATTTCCGTGCTCTGTTCCAAGGAACGTGTATATTTCGCTCTTCTTTTGATCTAATGAATTAATTTGCTCTTCCAGCGGCTGCAATCCCTCACCTCTTACCATTCTGCCTCATTCGACTACAATCTCAACAGACTTTGCTACTGAGTAGCCTGCACAGTAATGTGGTTCACGTGTTTAAGGGTTTCGTAATGTTCTTGATACTGTTTTCGGTCATCTAGAAACAGGCTATGTGTTCGGCTGATGTCCCTACTCCCAGGCGGACCTTTCCTGTAGCCTTTACGTTGTCGCAAAAGTAAATATGCTGGGATTTCCGTGATACAAAAGTTAACTGGAAAAAAGCTGTCCCATTCCAGGAACCTACACGAGATGCGAATCCATCTATTTGTTAGCTTAACGCCTTTACTCAATATCTTCAGTCTTGTTTCCCACATTCTTATTAACCACGATATCAATGTTATCATTTCTTTTGGTATGCCGATCCCGTAGTCAACTCTCAACATCCAGTCAAGGTGTGCTTCATCATAGGCCTTTTTGTTATTGTAAAATGCAACTGCAAGATGCCTATGATATCGCTTTACTTCTTCCATAAAACATTTATTAAAGATTAACTGATCCACCGTTCCCGGGACAATTTTTACCGCTCCTCGTTGACCTTTATCTCATATTTGATTTTTCATGGTGCGTTCTCACGAATACTTTGTTGCAGCTCCTATTATTTTCAATGAAGCATTGAAACATGTTAGTGGTCTATATTTCTCTTTATCTTCTAAGTTCTTGGTTTTAGAAAGTAATACTGTTCTTCTCGATAACCACCAAGTCGGTAGCAGAATTATTTCCTTCAGGGGGTAAATACTCTGCCGAGTGCTCTCTGAGCATACACTAAATCTTTGCATTAATAAATCTGTATACCGGTGAATTCTGGGGTTGTCCATCCTCTCTTTACGACTTTCTTTTCCTCTAAAAAGAAAGTCATTGACCCTGTTAACTTTTTGACTCACGTGTCTTCCTACCTTCTCCATCTACGGCATGTAAGATGTTTTTCCATTTCCATATATCTCGTTAAAACTCAACGAACCTATCCATATCTGGCATCTCTGTTTCACGTGCACTATCTTCTTCCAACGTCTTAATGAATCTTTTCAGATTACGCTGGATATTCTCCTGGTTTCGTCTCCTCTTCTCAACATATTCTTACAGCTTAACTTTTTTGTATCTCATTAGGTCTAGCCTGACTTCTTTCACACTTTTCAGGTGGGCATTTTTTGTACCTTTTTTACTTTTGGTCCATAATTTTTTGAGGATGGCTCTCTCTGTAGCTGTTGCCTTTGTCCACTTATTCCTTCTAAACAAATCATTCCTTATTGGCAATGTTCTAAGCTCCTTCCTCCCTTTCTTAATCTTACGTTCCCAAAGGTTTCCCTCTTCTACATTATTTTTCTTTTTACCAGATTTATCTTTGTCTACGAGTACTACTAACGTTGATGCAATAGATTTTCCCATTACATACATTTCATCAATTATTTCTGGTTTAGTATTCACTTCTCTCAAATACGATTCCAGTGTCTTATTTCGACTTCCACATATTTGATTATCAAGCTTAGTTTTCGGTAGTTTCATTAGGGATTCCATCCATCTGTATCATTGAAGAAGGCGTTAGATTCTTCGACTCTGTTACGAACAATACTTCTAATTCCCGATCCTCTTTTATCAATATGTCTCCGACGTGTTCATTATCTTCAGGTTTCCATTCATAATAGTGAGTTTTGCTATAACCTCCCTGGTGAAATTTATTGTTCTTCAACATTTTCATCTTGTACCTCCATCTGCTGTTGCTCTTTACTTTGTCGCACTAGAATCAAATTCATTATATCGGCTTCGGTATTGAATATAGCTGCATTATCTCTCAGGTTCTGCCAACTGTCCATGTTCTATTTAGGGTACCTCTGGTTCCACCTTTCCCTTACTCTCTTCGTAACCCCCCTCCCTTTTAATCTCTCTTAATCGTCCACAATAATCAAGCTCATTTCCATTTCTGTCTCCCACTCAATATGTTTCCTATTATCGCTAGCTTTAACTTCTTAATCTGCAACATATTCTTGCACGGCATGGTTGCCCTATCCTTCCCTTCGAATCTTTTGGCATTGTCAATCAGGCTTTCAACTGTTCTTTTTAACTCTGGATGTTCAATATCCCATCTAGCTTTTATTCGTTCTATAAAGCTCATTCCTTTTCTTCTTTCGATACCAATTATTCTACGTCTTTGACTCCGTTATTGTTGTCACGATTTGCTTCATCATCGTGATCAAACGGTACTACTGTATTATTCGCAATATCATGTAAAAGAGGTTGAAATTCGTCATTATTCAATTCTCCTATAAAACAATTTTAGTCTATGGACGGATCTGGTTCAGTCCCTCCGGGGTTTCCCTGCCTTCTGGATAAGGCATATCTTTTGATAATGTCACTACTTCTACCTGGTTCCACGAGTAGCAACCACAAAACGCATCAGCCATCTATCCATTCCGGCACGGTATCTTTGGATTGCGGTTATAGTTTTTGTGTAACCTCCACTAGATGAATGCTAACCAAAGATAAAGTATTCTATTACTATCTACCACTGTTCGTGTAGTTCCCACTAGATGGACTGCTTTTCGAGACTTAGCTCGGTCTGGTTTTTAAAAAAAAATCCTTTACCCAGAACAACTGCTGGCAGCACTAATAAGCTAGTTCTACCCGGAGCACTATTATCGTGAGCAGACTTAACTCCGCCGGACGTCAACCCAGTATTTCACGCCCTCGGAGTAGGCTAACAGGTGCTACACCTTGTCCAAAGGTGACAATACAATACATATGTGAAACATGTTTCACATATGTATTGCATTGTAAAAATTGTATAAAAATGTATATTATGCCACATTGTGAGAGATGACAATAATAAAAAACAAAACAAAAGTACTTTATATGATAAAAACATTGTGGCATATCAAAATTTGTTTCAAATAAATGAACCAACAATGAGCATATATTTCTCTGACAATATATTTCGGATTTTTTTAAAATCCATCTTCAGGTCTAAAAGCAATAAAAGAAAAAGTTTAAAAACAGTTAAAAAATATACATCTGTACAAAAATTCCATCATCTATATCGCACTACATACATAGATATAATAAAATTACATACGCAAAGTATCGCAGGTAATTAGATTTTAATGACCAACGATCTATTTCTGTATTCATCTTTTGTGTTTAGACACGGTTTGATGTTTTCAATATAAAGAGCCTCGAGAGTCATTAAATGATAAATTGATTTTGAAGACGCGCACAAAATCGTGACGTCATCCATTGAAAGTTCACAATTGCAACTTTTCCCGTGACCAGCTACTGGACCATTACGTTTATGTTCCTTAAAACGACTATGCAAATGTCGGCTCGTTTGACCGACATAGCACGCACTACAACGTGGACAGGTAATCTGATAAACAATGCTGCTTTTGAAACATTTCTCGACTGATGGTTTTAACGGTGGTAGCACAGATTTCAACTTCTTTAATGTAAACACGATTCTACAGGGTGCCTTAATATTGATTAAGGACCTTTCAAACTTTTCAGACAATTTCCCACGATATTGCAAGAAAATCAACTTTTCCTCGTCTTTTTCTTCTCCTTCGACATCATCATTACTAGAGCTCTCTGCCTGTTTACCATTTTCAACGATGTTACACAGTGTGTTCGCAATAATTGGTTCGAAGAACGCTGGTGGATACTGGTTGTTTCCTAATATCGACTTGTCCTTTTCAACACTTTCATGGAAATTTGACCAACTGCTGCAGGCACGATGAATTCGGTGAATCAACCCCGATACAACTGAGTGTTTGTACTTTTTGGGGGCAAGCGAATGAAAATTCATGGTAAGTCCCGTATCCGTAGATTTGGTGTACCAAGTTGATGATAGCTTTGTTCCACGGCGTACAATTTTCATGTCCAGAAATGGTAAACAATTATCACTTTCGCGTTCGATGGTAAATTTGAGAGAAGGGTGAAGATCATTAATTTCTCTAAATTTGGTGTCAACATCACTTACATGGATCTCCCTTAGAATATCATCCATGTACCTTGCATACAGTTTAGCTTCTCCTTTAACAATTCCATCGAACTTGCTCATCCATCCATTCGCAAGGAGAGGGGCCGGAGGGCTGGCCATAGCCAAACCATCCACCTGCCGGTAGTAGCCGTCACTTACAATGGATGACGTCACAATTTTGTGCGCGTCTACAAAATCAATTTATCATTTAATGACTCTCGAGGCTCTTTATATTGAAAACATCAAACCGTGTCTAAACACAAAAGATGAATACAGAAGTAGATCGTTGGTCATTAAAATCTAATTACCTGCGATACTTTGCGTATATAATTTTATTATATCTATGTATGTAGTGCGATATAGATGATGGAATTTTTGTACAGATGTATATTTTTTTAACTGTTTTTAAACTTTTTCTTTTATTGCTTTTAGACCTGAAGATGGATTTAAAAAAATCCGAAATATATTGTCAGAGAAATATATGCTCATTGTTGGTTCATTCATTTGAAACAAAAGTACTTTACTATAATTAACTAAAACGCTATACTTTACTCTGCTACCATGCTGATTTCCAAAATATGCTTTTTATTAACAGCAGGTGCAACACTTGTCTTTAATACGAATCTTGCTGCGGATAAGTGTCTAAAGCGCAGGACTAGAAAGCCAGGAGAATACTTTGATCAAGAGGTTTTTAAATTTTGAGGTAGAAGGAAACTGCAAAGGAAATTGCAAGGAAATTGCAACTTATTTCACCTCAGAAGCCTGTGAGGTGGAATAAGTTTGCAATTTCCTTTGCAACATTAGAATCTAGTTCTATCCTTACTCAATAATGTATTTTTTACGTGGCATATTTTTCTACTGTTATGTGATTTTCCACAAACGTCTAAGTCATGCGTCACTTTATTACCCAATTCTCCTAATTTTAAACCACATTTTCCTAAATCCTATTAAATTACATCAACCAAAGTTTTTAGAGTCAACTTCTGCTATACATCCTTCTATCTCAAAATTTAAAAATCTCTTGATCAAAGTATTCTCCTCTTTATGATCCACATGTCGAGCCTAATGCAAGCCTCTAGCTCGTATGTATTTCTTTAAAACACACAGACCAGTCATTCTAAAGATATGACTACCTGTGACAACACAATATCACGCCAAACTCCACCTCCCTATTCGTAATTCTGATTCTTTATTTTTTTTACATTTTTTGGACCTTTTTTAATAATTTGACTTTTAGAAGTTCGACTTTTTGAGTCATACAATATTGTTAATCTTATTTGTGTCCCAATTAAGTAAAATACTGCTATATTTTATGGTACAAAATATAATATAGTGTACAACAGACGATATCATACTTTGAGACACCCTCTATCTGACAAGCATTTGTGACACCCTCTATCTGACAAGAAACTGCCAATACTTAAGGTTAAAATAATCTTACCTGATCGCATGTATCTGTACGATTTTTGTTCTATTTCATCGTTCAACCCCTCTCTGACCTTTTCCAGGTAACGTAGAGTATACACCAATGGAGCAAGTTTAATAACTGTTTGCTCACCACATCCTGTTGGTAGCTGGATTTGCTTTTCAATACTTCCTTCAATAATATCACTGGCAACAGTGCCCATAACACTACCTACATTCATTGAGATCAAACAAATTAAAGATAAAATGTAGTTATCATCCTCAATATACTTCTACGTACTTGCAGAAAAAAAGTATCAAACCCGTGTCAATAAAGGCAAGTAACAAATAAAACAAGTTCCAGGTTAAACCGAATATTTTCACCATCTGCTTACTAGCAGATCAAGAAATTTGAGCCGAGACCACTGTAGCTTACCCTTCCATTTCAAGAAATCGGTTGACCTAGCCATGGACGTCAGGTCCTGGTTTTATTGGTGTTTTATTAGTATATGCATGATTGAAATAAAATGTCCGGCGTTAGAGACCTGGGTAAAGATACGGCTGCAAAACTGGCTAGGAACTCACACCAATACCTCAGTAGGTATACCGTATGGTCATAATAGCTACAATCACTGGTTCAAACTCAATTTGCTACACACGTCTCTTTCATATTTCTCCCTCTATATACTCCCTATCGATTTTATTTTAATAATTTTTCATTTTGCAACATATGTCCTGTAATGACCTGATTAAATTTTAACCATTCGAGAAATTAAAAGTCTCAAACATACTGATAGGTATGTCTGGTAGGTATGAATAAAGTTCATTGCAATGTAAACCAATATGCTAACACCAATACAAAAGAACTGATACTTTGACGATTTTTTATACAAAAGTTGCAATAACTTACATGTCGCTGTATATAAGGAACAATTTTTATGTAACTTTAAACTGCATACAAAAATGAAGGAAACATACCAGTGACATAAAGCATAGCCTTTTGTGAACCGTCAATAAAATCTTCTGGAATGTCAAGTTCAAATGTATTTGATTGTCTATCTGACCCTCTCCGATCTAAAGATAAGAAAACACAAGTTCTTATTTTGGTCCCTATGGCAACAACAGTAAAATTAAACAAAATATTCTAAAACAACAGTATAAAAAAGCCAAAACCACTGTTGTGTTCTCAAAGCAAAACTTTAGTTAAAAGAATTTGCTTCCACCTGCAGTCTGATATATTCTTATATAAAAACTACCTAAGGTAGACGTCGGACACAACGGATCTTTGGGTGTTCCAAGACACCCTCTTCCCTGCTCAACATAAATTTATCCAAATAATATTTTTGCCAAACATATAGTATGTATTTATTTATATATTGATTTTAATAATTTGCTCCTCTCCTACTAATTTGGTCATTTCGATATTTTAAAGACTTTCGTAAAAGTAAATTTTCATTTACAAAATTCTGATGTTAACCATGGTGAGGTCACTTCGTTTAGGGATTGTTTGTCAATGTGGATTCTGGATGTTATTTTCCAGCTCTTTCTAGGGGTTCTTATATTTAATGCTTTTACGTCAACTTCCAGGAAGATTGTTTTTAGCTATTGCAGTAGAGTACCTTACCTCTGACGTCACTTCCACCTCTGTAAATCTACTATACGTCTGAGGATTGAGTTAAACCTTCATATATGCTCCTTTATTCCACTCTAATGCCCTTTATCGAGTTCAAATGTATTTGTACCTTAATAGGTTTAAATCCTGCTGCTATTCTTCAGCCATTGTCTCTTCGACGAACGTGGATTCTCTTAGTCTCCTCGGAAGTGTTTTTATAAAGATAAATTCTCCTTCTGGTACCAACTCAGCTTTTTGCATCTCGTGTAACTCGTTTTTCTCAACATTTTCATCCGTATGCAGTTTGTTGTTTATCAATGTAGAACTCTTTGGCATCTGAACGCTTTCCTTTATTAGATGACCTAATTTTTTTTTGAATTCTAAGATCAAATAATCTCTTCGTTTAACTTTTCCAGTCATTTCGTTACAAGCCCATTCATTTAGTGGCTTTATGATTTATTTATAAGGTTTTCAACCAAATATACATATAAAAAACTGTTTGGCAAACTTGTGTTCAGGGTATTGTGAGGATCCTGTTGAAGGCCCTACCCGTATGTGGCTCAAATAAAATAATAATCATAACTAAAAATGACAACGTAGTTTTGATATATGAATAAATATGCATTTACGTTTTAGAGAAATATTAAGTAATTTAACTTTAGTATATCTGAAAGGAGGAACATAATTAGTAGGGACACTTCACCATACTTTTCTACATATTTCACAGTTTTCAAAAATCTGTACTAGTGATACAAGATGTTTGCCACCAGTGCTCAGGCATGTCAACTCTTTATCAGTTGAATTGTACAAGATGATGAAGTAAACTATTGCCAAAGTTTCCAAATTATCAAACAAATCTAATTCAAATTGGAGCATCATAAACAATACAAGGCAGTTTCAGCAATCTTCAAAATATTACAAATACAATAACATCCGTATTTGTTGGGAAACCACCTTGTGTTCCTGTGGCTACAGACTACATAGGGAAAGTACGTGGTCTAGTTTCCATACGTGCCACCATGTTAAGTCTTTTACTTAGGTATTTATCTTCGGGCTCAGTAATGTTTTACCAATCGTTCGTTTTTGTGGGTCTTGGTGGTTCGCGCGTGCTTGTCTTGCTTCCATTGTCATGTGAGTGAGTAGGGTGTGGTTTCCGTACTGTTGTTTGTTGGTTGTTTTTTGTTCCTCTATGGGCCGTGGACTTTAATGGACAGTCACGTTTAGTTTCTTCTTTATTGTTGTAAATTAGCTATAAATAAAATGCATTTGCAACTAAGACTGAGTAGGCTTACAGAACAGATCGGAATCACGAGCAGTCATTGAATGGTATAGGGATCGTCGAGATCGCCTTGAGCGTCCTATTAGATTGGTAATTCATCGTAACGAGTGAGTAGTTTCAGATTGTATGGATTCTATTGTAATTCACGTTAGACACTTGTATATTTTACTCTTGGATATATTATTGCATTTCATTTTCTGTGCATCGTAAAACATACAGTCTTCTAGAAAATTGGAGTCTTTTAATCTTTTCCAATCCATTTAAATCAGCTACCACCTCAAACAACACTATTAAAACCCCCTATATTTAGATCGTTCTCATGCAAGGAAAAAACCTTATTGTAAACTTGTAATAAAACAATATCGATGGTCTTATGCTATTAATCTCATCTGAAAAGGATTGTCAAGTTTTGAACAAGAAACGTTTATGCATAAACTAGATCACCGTGAAATGCAATCATACTACGGTCATACACAAAAAAATAAAAATAAATTAGGTGACTCCCGTTCAGTATCACACTCAAAAACGTCCACTATAGATAAAACAATTCAGTTTGGGCAATGCGTCACAAAAACAGAGATGTGTAACAAGAACTCTAGATATTTGTCCCAACAACAGTAGGCGTTTGTCACAAAAAAACCAACAGACTGTACAGTCTCAGCAACAATGTCCAACAGTAGATTCTTGTCACAACTATTCAGCACAACAGTAGATTCGCGTTAAAAAAAGCAATTACACAGTGTCAGCAAAAGAAAGTTACAAAGAGAGTAGGTATCAGTTTGTATATTTGGGCCAAATCATTGTTGTGGCTTTATTAAGACTTTTATGACGTTAATTGGTCAGTCTTCTTTTTATCCAACTGTCGGCATTTCATCAGTTTCTCTGCCCTTTCCGTGCCAAAGCTCTGTTGTTGGGGCAGGCCATGTCGAATATCAAGATTCGTTTTTTTCTTTGTCTGCAGGGATTTAATCTGGTTTCCTTGCCGTCATAGTTTTTGAGAGATGGAACTAAAAGTCCCAAAATATTTCACATACAAGATAGGCGTCGTTCTACTCCGTGTTCACCAGCATTTTAGCTCTTTCACTTACATTCTCCTTGATGTTCTCGAAAAATATCTTTGCCTTGATCCAGTCTGATTCTTCAACCCTAAGAAATTTGTAGTTTTCATTCTCCTCCAGATCTACCGTCTTCATTCTCTCTTCCAATACTTGTAATCCCTCACCTTTCATCATGTTCCCATCATCTAATACAATCTGGGTACATGTCGACACTCCATACCAAGCTCCCGTGCCATGAACAGCTTGTACTATTATTTTATTGACATCCTTTAAAACTTTATGACTTTCTTGGTAATGTTTCAAGTAATCCACAAACAAGCTATGTGTTCTACGCACTGTTCTATTTAGTGGTTTTCTAATTCTGTAGCATTTGCTCTGCTGCAGTAGTTAACACACATGTACTTCAGAAATGCAAAACCGTACTGATGAATAACACTCACTCTTAAGGAATCCGCACAAAATATTTATCTATTGGAAAGTCATCTTCTCCCCTTCATTCCATATCTCTAATCGTATAGACCATTTGCTCATAAGTTGTTCTATGAGTTAAATTACTCATTTGGAATACCTATCCATTAGTAAACATGTATTATCCAGTCGTGATGAACCTTGTCATACGCTTTCCTATAATCAAAGAAAGCAACAGCAAAACTTCTGTCGTGTTGTTTCACTTTTTCCATTATGAATTTATTAAATATGAGTTGACTGACTGTTCCCAATACATCTCAATGCTCCCAACTGGCCGTCGTCCCAAATGGTATTTACTACAGTGTGTTTTCTCGTATTCTTTGGAATGGTACCTGTTAGCAACCTGTAAGAGGTACGTGAGCAGGTGATTGGTCGACAGCTTTTTTATCACAGTGGTTTTGGTTTTGGATATTAGGACTGCTCTCCCTTTTGGCCACCACATTGGTATTAAGTTACTCTCCGATTTTATCACAACAAATGCGTTGATCAACGTTTTTTAAGCAGGCAATTTTTCCACCAGTAATTCTGTATATCGTCGGTTTCTAGGGCTGTCCATTTCAAGCTCTTCCTCGTTTCTTTCTGGAGGTTCTCATCCTTAATGTCCAAGTCTTCTACCACGCTTATTTTCTCGCTGAGTTCTCTTTTTACTTCTTCCATCAATGGCATGTTTGGCGTTCTCTTTTTACTTTCTCAGATGCGTCCCCAGAACCCCACAAACTTCTCTATATCAGGGAATTCACCGTCTCAGGTATCAGTTCCTTCTAGCTTCTTAAAGTAACTCTTCTGATCTCGCTGGTACATAATGTTAGGATGGACTCTCAATCTCCTTTCTAAGTATTTATTCATCTCGATCTTCTGGTATTGAAACTTATCAAGCAATTGGTACCTTTTCATCCCTTTTCATCCTCAGTTTAATTGAATCCTAACTAACATGACTCAGCTTCACTTCAAGGCTTTGGATGATAAACTTTTTCTCCTTTAAGCCTTTAAAGGAGAAAAAGCCCCATTGCATACACTTTATCTGGTATCTCAGGTGTGGTGTGTACATTTTGCAAGTATATTGTAAGCAATTTATTGGCAATGGTTTTCAGCTGGTCTGCGAGTACTGAAAGAAAATGTTGTTCAAACTCTAGCTTTTTCATCCTTACTATTTCCGACTCGTTTTTAACTACTTCCATCTCTTCACCGATTAAGGTTTCGTTGACAATGGTTTTGGTCCCCAAGACTTCTGCCAGGTCTACCCCCAGTCCTTCTTCATTCATATCTGGCTGGGCATACTCTCATTGTCGCACTAAGACCAGATTTGTCACATCTTTTTCTTTCCTTAAGCAAACTGCGTTATTCCTAATTTTTGCCAGCTGGAACCTTGATACTCTGGATATTCAACACCCCAATGTTCTTTCATACGTTTTATGAAACCTCTACGTTTTAAGCGCTCTTCTTCGTATATTATCAGGGGTTTTAAACCTTCATCTCAGTCGTCCATTCTAGTTGTTTAAGTTTTTGTGCTACTTGTGTTATTTACTGTTTAATGTTGATCTATTGGCTAATTTATTCCTCCCCAATGCTTTTTTCTTGAACATTTTGGCATTCTCAATTATGTTTTAGACTGTTCTCTTACTTTCCGGATATTCTGAGTTCCATCTGACCATAATTCTCTTCCTACGTTTCTTCATCTTTTTCTTTCTTCTTTGTCTATTTCCACAATCCTTCTATTTTGCTCATTTCTTCAATTTCGATTATCCATAGTATGTACATTGTTGTCATTGCCATGCTTTGCTCTATCATCATCATCTATTAGTGGCACTGTATTACTAGCAACATTTTTATCTAAGTCTCCCACAAAAGTTAATAAACTACGCATGGGATTGATTACCTCCATCCAGGGTTGTCCGGCACACTGAATAGGGCATATACTTTGATAGGGGTGCCAAATCTACCACTTTCAGCGATTGACGAACTCATAATCCTGCGGGCATCTATCCAAAATGGCATAGTACCTTCGGGTTGCAGTTATAATTGTTTGTGTAACTTCAAGTAGATGATCTGCTTTCCAAGACGTACGAGTAACATCAACCCATACAATTGGTCGTGTAGTTTCCACTAGACAGATTACTCTGCCAGGCTAAAGAGCCCCGTCTATCCTGGTTTTAAAATCAGCCTACAAAATCAATTTCTTGAATTCCTTACCCGATACGCATAGTCACATATGTTAAAAAAGCATGTTTTTTATTATCTTTAGTGATTATATCAGGTCATAATGCTTAAACATGCAATTGCTCTGCGATTATTTGGGTTTTTAGTATTTTTAGCTTTGGTAGAACGTAAGTGGTTCCTTCAATGAGTACATTTTCTTGGATACCTACGAATTCCGACTGATGTTTAGCCATTTGTTGATGACAAGACTCAAGAGAGTCCAAAGAGAACCAAAGAGAACCAAAAATTGATGAACATAACCACGTAAAGGATTTCACTTTACCCAACCCTTTATCCAACGCATTCTTGACTTCATCGATTATTCTACTATTTCAGTTCTGTTCAGAGATCTCTGCATTTATCAATTCAGTTTTCTTACTCCATTCAGAAATATTTCCAAAGTCTTTTAATACCTTCTACATCCGGTGTATCAAAAGCCCTAACTCCTTCTTTCCCTACGTCCCTAAAGAATTGCTTAAAGTTTGTTTTGAAAGTGTTATTTTGTCGGTAGAACTTTGCTCATTTCTCAGATTTGGGCATTCATTAAGTCTTAGCCTACATTTCAATGTTTTACTGCCTTTTTGACTTCACTAACGTTTACTCTATTTCACTTATATTATTTCCTTTCGAGTTTGCTGCAGATTCTGCTTTTGATGCATATGCCTTGCTGGAGTTCAGATAGTACAGACAGCTCTCCTCGCATGCTCCCTATTTCTTTTTCCACTTTGTATTTCTACTTTGGTCTTTTGTTTTTCTATGGTTTCCTTTTTCTTATCGTTATACCGCATTCATAAGTAACTGTTTCCGCAATCGAGTATTTTAGTTGTTCATTTCAGTTGCATCAGAATCATATTCTTACAATTCTAATATGATTCGCCATGCCTCATTCCCTGTTTTGCTGTTTTGAATTTTTGGAATGGATTTCCTGTCGCTTATGTCAGTAAACTTAACTTTAGCATATTCCTCAAGGATTTTAAAACGCGGTTTGTCATTCTGTGTCCGTTCCGTTTTAGAGAATAGGAGAAGTCTGTGTTTGTTAACATTATCATTTGTCACTAACTTATTGCTTTCTAATTTTAATTATGTCTTGATTAACGTCTAATACACCTCCAAAAATATTTTCAAGAATCCCTTCACATTGTTGTTCTTCAGTTACTCTTCCTGGGCTATTCAAAGTCTCTTCTACTGTTTCGGAGCGGACATTATTTTTACTCTGGTTTATTACTATTATTATTACTATTATTACTATTATTATTACTATTTGGCACGCCTGCAGGCAGCTTAAGCAAACAGCATACAAGCATTATACTCATGTGAACAATCTGCTCAGAGTTTGTTAGTTCACATCTCATGTTCATATATAATCATATATAATCATCAATTTTTAACAATTATGATTGACAGGCAAATGGAAAAAAGCTTCTTCTTCCCCCTAACTAGTTACACGGAGGAATAGAAACTACAAGTTACAATCAAGTTTATTTACAAGAGACTAAAATGAGGTACTCATTTAGAAATGCTCAGATTGGATAAATTTTCCTCTGACAAGACTGTCGTGGAGTAAAAACCTAGCGTTGCATAAAGAATGTAACTCAACCAATAGGTCAAAACATTTAAAAGATTCCAAAATAAACATTGTACTTTAACTTCAAGTATTAACAGGCGATTACAACTTGGGGAGTAAAAAACAAAACTTGGTCAACTGAACATTGCTGAGAAAAGACAATAAGCCATTAAAACAAAATTTTAAATATTCAGTTTTTACCTTCCCTAGCTTTTGATCCATTCCTGTCTTCCAGAATGCCTACAGGAAAAAAATAGTAAAAATTGTTCACCATTAGAAAACAATTTCAAAACAAATTGTTGAACAATCTTCCACTATTTACCGCCGGGGAAATCATGCACCTCTGGTATTAGTCTGCGTCCCTATTTCAGGCAGTAGTCTGGCTCGAACTACTGTTCCAGTCTACTTTAAAAGTTACGCAGACACACCTTTTTTGTCTTTAATACAAGCATTGGAATATGGCGCCTAAATTACGTAACTCATTTGTTAAGCTATTTGAAGTGGAAGACCAAGTGGTATGATCCGTAATCTATAATTGTTAGAAATTTTACGTTACATCAAAGTAAAATAGCAAAACGGCAGACTCATCTCCTGTTGGTGTACAGTGATTTATCTAGCAAATATATAACATTTGCTCTAAACATCCCTGGTTGGTTTCTCGAATACAGGAACCAAAAGTTTAAAATGTTTACTGGATAAATCACCAAAAACTGAAAAGAAATTGAGCAAGAAACAAAATCCGAATAGTAGCATCTTCTAGATTTCAAAATAAAAAATAAATAGAAAAGATTGATGTCATTTCAGAAAGAATATTTCGACAAATGTATTTGCCATTTTTAAATTTTACAAAGATACAAAAGTGATAGTGATATGTGCTTATACCTAACATAGTTGGCATGGTGATGGAAATAGAAGTATAGAAGTCTTTGAAGAACAATTATTACACAAACAATTGTAAGTCCTTGTTGGCTTTCAAACCTCTATTTATCACCGGAGAAACTCGTTTGACATACAAAGCTTTTAAAAGACAAAATTATAACCATGAATCATAACAGTCAACAATTATTCGAATTATCCTTTTTACTCAACTTCGTTAAACTCTCTGGTACAAAAGAATTTCAAAAGGAAATTATTCCTTCATTTTGATTTCAAAAACTGAATCAAAGGTTTTAATATAACCAAAGAAAACGTAGCCTCAAATCTGATTCGACATCAATTTGGGTATGCAAATGAGAAGAGTTCACGTAGCAGATGGAGCTGTCAGGAAAACCATACGAATTACTCCTTCCAATCAGTGCGAATTTCTCACAAAGACAAAATTTAACCGGTTCTAGAAGTTTATGACTTCTGGCCAAGGATCTAAATGCTATCAGAAAATCAAGGGACAACAAAGACCTTGTTTTCTCCAATCAAACTCAGCAAGCCTAATCTTTTAGCCAAGACGTATTTCTCGATACCACAAGAAAGCTCCTTGCTAGTTTAATCCAAGATACCATCGCACACATACACACAAAAACACACACAATCTCCCTCCCTCCCTTTCTTTCTCACTTGTAATGATAGGGACTTGTTCTTGACATTAAGAGTGACAAAATGCCTAGAAAGTGATGATGATGATTACTATTATTATTATTATTATTATTATTATTATTATTATTATTATTTACGAAATTCATACAGGATAACCAATTCAAAAATTTTAGAAATACATACATATTTACAAAAACTTCTGTTGTCAAATGGGTCCTGTAATGATGATGATGATGATGATTATGATGACGATGATGATGATGATAATGATGATGATGATACTATTTCCATGCAGCGTAATAGGAAGTGGTTTTCTCACAAAGGATAGAGATTTAATGTTTGGCAGAAATATATGATCTTTGTGATGAATAAGTGTGTCGAAAATGTAGTTCGTGAAATGTTGATCTTAATTTGGGTATTTTTTCTTTGCTACGTGTTGTGATTAAAACTGACAACTTTTACGCTACATTGACTTCTCCTGACGATCTAAGAAATAATGAATTCCAGCCATGAGGTTCACTTGTCTCCTTTCTTATTGTAGTTGGTCTTTCAATTTACTTTTGGCAACTCTCTGAAGACGGTCCAAAAAATTACAAATTTTTTTTTATTGCAAGCCTAGTTTAACAATAAATACTTGGAAAAGTACATATATGACTACATATCATATTTCACATTTCATGTCGTATCATATCATATCATATCATATCATATCATATCATATCATATCATATCATATCATATCATACCATACCACACCATATCATATCATACCATACATAATATCATATATCATATTTACTTCACACTAATAAAAAAATATTAAAAAACCCATATGGTCCCACCATACTTATGCTAAGGTAACCTTTAGCTTTCACTTTCACAAATAGGGTTTAAAAAGATATCAACACTATCACTGAAAGTACCAGATTTAACTCTGTAAAACTGAAGAGAAAATGCAGTAATCGGTAAACGGTAGAAAGTTCATTTGTTTGCTTTGCAACTACTGCCACGTATATAATTCTAGTTAAGTAGGTCACATTCACTGTTTTTAAAACACATTACGGAAGATGTACTAAGGCATTACCAACCTTGAGGATCAAGCACAACAGAAACTGTTTCTGTCTTTCTTAAACCTTCCGGCTAAAAATACAAAAAATACAAAGCAATTAAGCCAGCTACATGGAATGTGGTTCAGTAGAAAAGAAAGCTAGTATAAACAAGTATAGGTGATTGTGCACACCAATAAATGAATGAGTAAGAGAGCGAGTAAGAGAGCGAGTATGAAAGCGAGTAAGTGCCGGAGTGATATATATATAGGGGGGAGAGGGAGTGAAAGAGAGGGGGAGAAAGATGGGCGGGAAAGAGATAGGGTGGGAGAGGAGGGAGAAAAGGGGAGAGAGGGGAGAGAGAG
>RDPX01000001.1:34491-55907 GCA_003991215.1 Morbakka virulenta | reverse complement strand
GGGGGGGAGGGAGAGAGAGAGGGGGAGGGAGAGGGGGAGGGAGAGAGGGAGGGTGGGAGAGAGGGAGAGAGAGAGAAAGGGAGAGAGAGAGGAAGGAAGAGAGGGAGGGAGAGAGGGAGGAAGAGAGGGAGGGAGAGAGGGTGAGAGGGAGGGAGGGAGGGAGGAGAGAGGGAGAGAGAGAGAGAGAAGGAGAGACAGACAGACAGGCAGGGTTAGAAAAGTAACGAGTCGGGCATCAGTGTTTCGGGTATCAGTGTTTCAGATATCAGTGTGTCGGGAATTGACAGTGAGTAAGAAAGAGAGAGTAAGAAACGGAGTTTACACGCAGGGTTTTGAGGCAATAAGAATGGATAAAAACTACAGCATAAATTGTGAAAGGAAACTTTCGATTTACTTAACTTAATGTTTACAATTTTTTTCTTACTAGCTTAAGATTAGAAACTACCATTAGCTACATATAGCAACACTTTCTATAGTAATTAAATTCACAATATCACCTAAGAGGTAATATAGGTAATATGATGTATTTATTCTATCTAGAACCGTGATTCCTAGAAAACTGTTATCTTTATACCCTGCTCGAGGGATGTTATACTATACTCAAGAGCAAAACATTACTTTTGCTATAAATGCTTGAAATTCAACCTGTCCGTCAGCTTCTTTTGCAAACGTGAAATATAATGAGAACCTTGCAGTACATTTTTTTCTCAGACTGCGATGGGACTAGGGTTCAGAGCCAGAATATTAAGGTCAAAAATGCAATTCTGAGTATTGGAATTAAATTAAATTCATTTGGTTGAAAGCTTTTTCGCTGGCATTCAACTGGGCCATCACGCCGAAACAGTAGATCGAAGGCGCCAGTGAATGTGACGGATGAGCTGAAGAAAACAAAGAGAGTTTATTAGAGTCCGCTATTTTTTGCGGCTGACCATGTAAAACTATTGAAGATCAAAAAAATTATTTTCCTGCAAAGAGGAAGTGCACGCTGAAAAAGAATTGCCGTTTAATGCTCCAAAATGGAAGACAGAGGTAGTTTTTTCAATTTCTTTAAACTGTTGTATTTCGAAATATTTACAGCATTTGCAGTTCAGCAGCAGATGCACATTTCGAGATCTTCATGCCAAGGTATCAATGCCACTTGCACATGGCATTCTACTATGTCACGTTTAAAAAGTATAAGGAAAGTTGCATTTTCCACGTTAGATTTTTTTACTACTTGACCCTATTAACTCGCAAAAGTTTTCAATATATTTACAAAAATTAGTATAAATTTTTTGTGCGGGTTCCTTAAAATTGAGTAAGAAAGGAGAGAAATGTAAACCGTCACCACCAAATCAATTTTTAATCTGAATTTACATCAACCGTAAAATTTTCAGTAAAAAACCATTTATTTTTAGTTTTTACAATTACGAAATATAAATTCACAAAGAAAAGAACAGGTGGTGGCAACTGCATCAAAAATAAGAAAGGTGAAATGTTATTTGAAGCATTAAAGATAATGAAGAGAGGGAAGAATATGTGGAGGAACTTTAATATGAACAGAGAAACGATGTCCCCATTGGATCATTTTTTGCGGACCTGAAATTGCGGAAGAGGAGGTGAAAAAGTTTTAGAATGTATGAAATCTGGAAAAGCATAATGGCGTGCCATCAGGTATGTTAAAAGCCTTAGGTGAATTTAAAATTCTGATCGATACATCACCGATACATGTAACAAAATGTACAAAACAGCTTACATATCTGCAGAACTCAAAACATCAACTTTCGTATTGCTAGTCAAGAAATCAAAGGCAACAGATAGTTCAGATTTCAGAACGACAACTTTAATGTGTCATGTATTAGAACTTCCATTATCCATTATCTTAAAAGGCATGACGAATACAATAAACTTTGAAATAAGTGAAGAACAAGCTAGTTTTAAGAATTCGGGCACAATAGAAGCCATCTTTAACCTTAAAATAACGCATCCAGTTTGTTGGACGTGCCTTAGATGAGCTTGTGTTGTCGTACCTCTTATAACGGCACCCATCATCACTCAAGTGTTATCGGAAGGTCACCTTTCACCTGATCGATAGGGTATACTGGAAAGGTATAGTGAATTCAATCTCGGCTGAGGCCGCAAGATGATGATGATGATGATAATGAAAATGACCATAGAGAAATACCTGGAAAAACAAAAAGATCTCTACATCTTCTACCTTATACTGGAACATGCAAATATAATACGAACGTCTATAGAGATGTCAGACCCAGTAAAAATAAGGAGAGGTGTCAGGCAAACATGTGTATTATTCCCGTCGCTATTCAATATGTATACATATTGAATAGATATCCTGGCTGAAAACAAAGAAAGTCTCAAGACTCGGTAAATACTGTAAAAATTGAAAGTGAAAAACTTGGTTTGAAAATGAATATTAAGAGAACTAAAACAATGGTTATTACTCGGAACGAAACAACACCCAAAGCATAATTGATTATTGATGGTTGTGAGGTGGAGCAGGTAGAAACCTTTGTATACTTGGGGCAACTGATAACGGCAGATCGAAGGTCAGACTTGCAGGTAAATAGAAGAATTAGTCTGGCTAATAATACCTTTAACACCTGCTAACCAGCCAACACATTTCATGGAAAACCAGGATCCGTCCGTTAAAGTACTACATGTGGTCAATCCTCATTTATGGCTGTGAAACTTGGGCGATAAAGAAATAGGATAGTTAGAGTGTCTTGAAAAGAAAAAAAGACAAATGAAAGGGTCCTGAATGAATAAGCAACACAATCCTTCTAGACACAATAATAAGAAGAAAAATTACATTCTGTTGGCACATGAGGCGGCACAATTACCTTCAAAAAATGATAATGACAGGCATTGTTGAGGGTGAGAGAGGAAGAGGAAGAGGAAGAAAAAGGTCCACATGGACAGGCAATATTGCCGATATGATGAAGAAAAACGTCGAGTCTACTAAACTGGCATTAGACGGACGAATGTGGAGAACAATCACAGCCAACTTCTTTGAGATGGAACCAG
This sequence comes from Morbakka virulenta, assembly GCA_003991215.1. Lineage (NCBI taxonomy): Eukaryota > Metazoa > Cnidaria > Cubozoa > Carybdeida > Carukiidae > Morbakka > Morbakka virulenta. Next base: position 52,883 of record RDPX01000001.1, on the reverse strand, counting down.
GGTAAGGTAAGGTAAGATAAGTCAAAATAAAATTATTTGATTTTTAATTTATGCTACACTTATTTCAAAATACATCTCCCATGCTTTCCGTTTTGGCAAAAAATGACCGTAAAATCATAACAAACTTTCAGTTGTACAACATTATAGGATTTTGATGTGTTTCAAACAAATACTTCTTTTTGGGTACCCTTTTAACAAGCCACATGGCCCGATAATGCTAAATAAATAAATATTTTATGGATCAGTACTAATAATATCTTACGAGTGTCAGCAATAAACATCAACCCATTTGGCTATATACGCAGTCTTTTAATGATTGCGTATTCAGATAAACGATTTGTAGTACGAAATTTGAAAATCTACATCTTATTTCCACTGAAATACAAGGCGCTCAAAGCTTCACAGTTTATTTCTGTTATCCTTACCAGAACAAGCAAGCGTTTTTCGACGTAATCTGTTGACGACTGTGTAAACGCTACAAATTCAATTATGGATTCACCAATCTCCAAGGGAACTATGGTGTAAGGTACAGCCAAAGCATCATTTCCTTTGACAATAACACTTGTTCTTTCTGAAAGTTTACCAGGTTTTGCTGAAGAACAGAATGAGAAATGCCCTTTCAAATAAACATTGACCTAGAAAACAAAAGAATAACCATGAATACGTTAATACCAGCAGAACAAGCCAGATTAGACAATATTAATCATACTAGAATAAATTAGGGCAGAAAATGTAGATAAATACAGGGCAACCCCGCCTAAAACATCTTAGCACAAATATAATAAGCCACCTTTAACTCGGTTCATTCAAAAGAACACTCCACCAAATTATATGAGCATTGACAAAATAAAATATATTACAAAAGAGTGACATTAGTCTTTAACTGTGGATGCTGTGCCTTAATTATATAGATAACAGATTTTCAGTTCTCTCTTTTGTTACTCTATTTGAATTTACTGAGTCCATAAAATCAAGAATTTTTAAGATAAACATTGTTACGTTTCTCAATCGCTAAAGAAATAATTGAAATCAGCGTTTAATCTGTATCCATTTCCAGATAAAAATAATAATAATAATAATAATAATAATAATAAAAGTTGTAGCTTTCATTAACAGTATTTTAAGAAAAATTTCCATCGTCACATGAAAAGACCCATGTTGAGCGGTTGTTGATATTTTAAAGAAATATTCCGGCTTTACAACATTTATATCTCTTATTAATTACATGATATATATTCAATAATCAGAAATATACTATTTGGTCTCAGAGGATGCGTACCCATTGCAATAAAGTATGTTTACAGTCTACTTTGTACGGCTCTTCCCACAACTTCTATCTCATTTAATCTCCAATAAAATAATAGCATAATGGTAAAAGTAGAATAATGAAAATAGATGAAGGGGATATCGCTTCACGACCGAACTTTTGACTGTAATTACGGAACGTATCCAAACAGTTATGGTCAAGTCTGATAAAGACCTATTACACCTCTGGATATTTACAATGGCATTTTTTAGAGTGTGACACGCTGGCTTCCTTCGAATCTTTTCTTAATATCGTATTTGTGAAAGAGATTTTGTTATTGATATGTCCTTTTTCTCTGATCGTAAACTGCAACGAAAGTATATCTGAGTGTTTCTTTCCAGTGTGACACGAGTATTCCTTTAATCTTTCAAGGTTCCACGCTTTTGTCTCTTTTTCTTTACATCAATGATCTTCCCGATAGCTTGATAACTTGTTTCTATTCATCAACACCGATGCTAATGACAATACCCTGTACTCTAGCATTACTGACAAGGCAACTCAGCACGAAAAGTCCATTACATCGATAACACTGGTACACACATGAAAAGGTTTTCTTTGGCATGGAATTTAAGAACAGTTTTAGACTAATTTGTGTCATCCATGGCAACGATACTAGGTTTCTCACTGTCCAACAAAGTATAATTCAGGTTCCAAACAACAGCGGTTGCAAAAGTGGGGGTCTTATTAAAAGATGTCTATCAGACAGATTTGTACTTTGCGTATACCATTCATTGCTATACGTTGCAATAGAATAACTTACCCGCATTGCATTTCTGTTGTAATTAAACAATACTGCGTAAATTGTTACTTGTTCCAGTCTTTGCGCAGAATACGGCATTTTTATTTCCAGAAAAAAATCCTTGGCATTAAGAAGACGGATAGGTGGTGTTATGCTAAATCCAGTCTCGTTACTGACACTTAATGCTGACACTACCCAGGTTGTGATGGTATCTGGCATAGTCAATAAGACTTCCATTTCTTTTTTCCCGCTGCAGACAAAATATTCAAGTAATTAGATTGACACTAAAAAGTATGCGATAAGCTAGCTCCCGCATGGCATTTTTAGGTTACTTTTCAAGGCAAATTGAAGTCGGTATATTTGAAACGAAATATAGTTTGCTGAATATACAAATTCTATAAATTTTTCCAAAAAAACAGATATCGCATGTCTCACAAGACTCAATATAAAAATGTTAAATTGCGTGAATGGACCTCGAAAGTCCCGAACTTGTAACCGAAGAAATAAAAATGTTTTAATTACTCATATTCATTCGAAAACACGACGAAAACTAGCTTTCAAAATGCATAAGTGTTAGGAGACGACAGTAAAACAGCAGCATCAATCAGCTCAAAATGCTGTAAAGAATGACAAATATAGAATGAAGGGTAAAGAAGGCGCCCTAAAGAAAGAAGGGGAAATTAGCTTGAAAATGCTGCACAAGACAATGTCAATGGCCAATGTCAATATTCCAGCTTTCTCTGCGATTAAAAAAAGTAATGAAAAATTAGTGAACGGAACACAATGTGTACCAAAATACATTTATTTTCTCATACCAAGAACTCATCTCGCCTATAAAAAAAAATGACCTCAAAGTCTAAAAATGATCTTAGAGTTAAGTAAATATTTTTAATGCTCTACCACTGGATCTTTTGAGACGAAATGTATCATTCGGAACAATGTAGTTACGGACATCATTTCGGTGTTCTTATTGTCAGAATAGTTTTTGTATAAGAATTAGTTGATATTGTTCAAAAACGGCATTATTTCCGAATTCTTACGAGCTGATGGAGAAAAGTTTCTATAACCACGTACTTGAATTATGTAAAAATGGTACGTGTAAAATACATCCAGTAAACTGCTCCGGTGATATGGGGCTATAACTTCTTAACGTTTGGAAATGACTTGACAATTTACGAAATCTTGACGAAAAAACACAGACGTGTAGGGAGAAAAAAAAATTCAAACTGGCATTGTCCCTATTTTAGTATTCATTACTGTTAAAACATAAAATGGATGTAAAGGACGTCATACAGATGAGGGAAATGCAAGGAGAAATTATGACCTGTGATTACTATTCCAAAAACTAATAGAACACACAACCCTATAAAATCAAAGCAGCATACCACAGAAAAAACAACCTCATTTTACACTCTTCCTGGTCATCATTGTCCACCACCAACAGTTTCTTCCTTTCCTTTTTCTCTTCCTCTTTCTCCTACTCATCATAGTAAACCACTGAGAACAACATTGGTCATCGCACATCTTTCTTCACAGACTTTTGGGGGGTCTTCGTTTGAAGTATAACCTCGTTCGTTTTAATTGTTGAAAAAATAGGCGAGTAATATCAGAACTTAATTATTGAACAAAACACCCTTGTTTGAAAGAGCAAGAATTCTAGGAAAGATGCTAGAATGGTAAGGAGAACTAATTGCTACTGGATATAGTTATTTTCTGTGTATTAATTCCGGTTTAGAACCTGCCTAAGCCTAAAGCTTTCCATAGTATAATAATAGAAATGTTATAAGTGGCATCTAAGATAACACACCCTCGTTAATACCTGCGGATATTCACCAAACAACTCTTTTAATTGACTCTTTAACAGGATTAATAGATAGGTTAGGTTCAAATGTCCATTAAAAAAACTAACTGATGCTTTTTGATTTTGCTACGTCCTTCAAGAGTTTTGGCTCTTGATCTAACAAGGTTGGAGTAAGATCAGGTTTTATAAGAACAAATAAATTGGAAATGACAACTGGTTTGGTAACATGATGTCACATGCATACACCTCAATCACTTTACGTTTGATTGGCCTTTGTGATAATACCATAAATCTTATTTAAAAGAGTGTGATTATGGACAAAAAAATACCAAACCTGAAGGTAAAGAATGGTAGTTTTAACTAGTACAGCTAGTATCCTTCAGAACACTAAATCAGCGTAAAATGACTGCACTAATCCTTTTGCCTCCGATTCTCTCTCCTCTCACATAACAACATTCACCAGTCCTTGGTTTTCCGTCTTTCACAGTCTGAGGTTTGTAATTGAAACTCCCTTAACAATATGAACACTATCAAGAACTACGTCATATTAAACCCATAAGATTAATAATACAATCTCATAAACAACCTCGAAGATTCCATACTTCAATTGAAAAGCTTACTTCATGTTATGGTCCTCCCAAATCAAAACTTCGGGAAAGTGATTTCTCAAATGGAGTTCCTGGCTGTTCTCGTCGATTTCATCTGCTGTTCCAATTAAATCATTTTCAGATACTTGGAATAAAGATCGGCCACGATCTACAAGAAAGCAAAAATATGGTAAGTATTGCCTTAAAAGTTTAGCACATCGATAAAGTATGGTACCAGGGAAACCTATCATACAAAAAACATAACATAAAACGAACAATATATATGAAAAGTTCAGATCTCTTTGACGCCACTTATTTTCTCATCTTCCTCTGGTACTTAAACTCGTAATACAATCGTAACCTTATTATACTGAAATCAGATATGCTGTTCAACAATGTTGTTTTCTCGGGCACAAAGTTACTGGAGGTTAATTTACATTACAACTTGCAACCTTTATGTTCCAAAAATTATTTTAAGTATATTTATTGAGATCGGATGTGATATGGGGAGGCATTCTGCTGGGATACCAAGTGGCTTCGTGTATATTTCAAATCTATTTCATAAATCGCCTTTAAAAAGCTACCATTGATATAACTAATTAAAACTTTAAAACCTGAAATCTAATAGTTAATCTTGCTTTTGTTGACTATCTTGATTTAATGTTTTCATTTAATGTTGCGACTATTTTATAACCTCAACAAATTAAAACAATAAAAGATATCCAAATTCATCCCAACGAGACAAAGAAGGTTTATTTCTTATATCTTATTGCAAAAGTAAACGCCTGACCATTGCCAAAGAGCTAGTGTTACCATTGTCTAGCCAGGGACAGGCTTCATCACCCTCGTTTCTATCAATATAATCGGACTCTTGCAAAATCAATATCTCAGTAATCAAATGAAAAAAAGATTTGACTAACTGTCATTTTCTGAAAAATCCGTTTTGAAAAAAAATCCCAGCAGTAAAAGGTCAAAATGCTACTGCTAAAATATCTAAATACAAAATACAAAAAAAATGCTACAGTCATGCTCAAACTATTACCAATTCAAACTGATTAAAACCACTTTGTCCAACAATTACGGTACTTCTCCTAACCTTTCGGATTGGTGCAAGCATCTGTCAAAGGCATTAGGTCAAAAACAATTTGTAGAAATGCAATAACGTGGATGGAATCGATACAAAGTGTTGGGCTCCATCCGGTTCAGGCACAAAAAATACTGCTGATTTCCACTTACACTGGTCTTATTTGAAATTTGAAAATCAAACATTTTGATTAAATACCCAGTTTCCTTTAAATTATTGTTTAGGAAAAAAATACCCTTGCTCTTTTCATTTTGGTGTCGATGCTGAGTCCAACTAAAAGACAGTTTACAAGACGTATACTTGACAAAGGTTCACGTTTAGAATACTCTTAAACATATCAAAACAGCAAATTTGAGATTTTCTACGATTAGAGTAAAATTTGCTTAGCTCCTATTCGACCAGACACTGACCTCGGAATAGCCCTTCCAGTGGGAAGTTACCAGAAGCAGGGAAAAATAGATAGAGCCTGATATCCTGCTTTATAACTAAGTTGTTTTCAGAAATAAAATAGACATCTTCCTAATCGTTTGACAATTGTGTAAGTTGTAACATGTAGCTGCATTCACATCCATCAGTTGTTTGCGAAAAGCTAAGACATACGCAATTAGGTAAGTTAATATAAGTTTCGTTTAAAAATTAACATGTGATGGAAGAATCAGTAATTTACGAACATCTTGCTTGAAAACAAATCTATACGAAAAACATCAATTCCTGAGCACTCTTACCAAAAGCATTCATGTATTCACAAAGCAATAAATTCCTTTATTCCAGTGCTCTTCAAATTCACAGTTTATGATTCAATCATAGCTTTTTATAGGAACGTAATTCTCATCTTTGGGGGTCAAAATTCAGATTACAAAATAAAACCAACAAAAAGTGGTGTTGTATCCCAAATATGTTCTCCACGGTATCAATCGTGCTATGTCGGACAAACAGTCCGTCGTTTACAAACCAGGATTAAGGAGCATTCGCGACCAAATAGCAGTTTGAGAAGTCATTTTAAAGCTTGCGGTTGTATTTTGTTCATAGTTAGACGTCATGATTCTGGCATCAGCGAATTCTATCAATCACCCTCTCATATTAGAAGCGTTAAACATTAAAGACAAAAGACCAACACTGAATACAAAGGACGAGTTCAGAAACCACACATTAATGGCTGGAATTTAAATTGATTACTGTAATGACTTTTTTTAGTAGCTTTCTTTTGTTCCAATATTCTTATATATGAGCAAAAGATTGATAGAATTTTATCTTGTTTACGAAGTGTTACGAGAGAACAGATGTATATATTTTAGTTGTAACATTTTGTACTGTTTTTAAGCTGTTTTTCTATTCTTTTAGATCTGCTGATGAGAAAATCCTTCTCGAAATATTTTATCAATGAAAAGATAAACGCGTTGTTGGTTTTGATTTATTTGAATTTCAACAAAAAATATTGTATATTTCCGAACTCATTGTTTCTTACACAAAGCTATATCCGAAAGGACAGCATAGTAGCAGTGGTGGTAGTAGTAGTGGTAGTAGTGATAGTAGTGGTAGTAGTAGTTGTAGTTGTTGTTGTACTGGTAATGGTGGTACTTGCAGTAGCAGCAGTAATAGTGGTAAGAGTAGTGGTAGTAGTAGCAGAAGCAGCAGCAGCAGCAGCAGTAGTAGTAGTAGTAGTAGTAGTAGTAGTAGTAGTAGTAGTAGTAGTAGTAGTAGTAGTAGTAGCAGCAGCAGTAGTTGGTGGAGGAGAAGGAGAGTACCTGAAGTAGCAGCAGTAATAGTAGCAAAGGTAGTGGAAGTAGTAGCAGTAGTAGTAGTAGCTGGATTAGCAGTAGTAAAAGTAGTAGTAATATTAGCAGTAGTAAAAGTAGTAGTAATATTAGCAGTAGTAATAATAGTAATAGCAGTAGTAGCAAAGTAGTAGTAACAGAGTAGTAGCAATAGTAGTAGTAGTAGTACATTGTGCAATAAGGTACAAAATAGAAAACCATAATCTGTTGTTAAGTTTACAGTAATGTATATCATGTAAAATACACCATATCAAAAGATAGGTTTATGTGTCGTATTGATGTACGATCTCCTATAGGCTAAATTACCTGACCTATAGGATCGAGTGTAATACAGGGTAGTTTTCAGCGCTGCGATGTGCAGCAATGTATTGGATCTGGTTCTTTAGCGTAACTGACCACACTGTCACAGTCACTTTGAAATAAATCCATTACATAGATAAACAAAAGCCATTTAATAATTGTAATAATAATGATAACCAAACAGCCATGTAATAAGTCAAAACTCACGCCTTATCCTTTTACAACATTCGTAGAAGCGAGCAGTACATTCTAATGAGCCAGACACCAAATCTTTCCATTCTTCACAAGTTTTCCCAGCATCAATGCCTTCAACATTTTTGCAGCATTTTATTTGTTTGCAACACGATCTTAGGAAATGTCCTAAAAATTAGCAAAAATAATATGCGTTAGAAAACTCAAGCGTATCGATGATAAGATTTTAAAAATTTTGTTCTTTCATATTTTCGCTGTTGATATTTGTACCACAACCATACACCCATACACATACAGCATAAATTCAATTTTGTCATCCAAACTCTTCATCTTTCGGCTTCAAATTCTCTATTTAGTGTCATATTATAATTACATATTTAACCATTAAAGTATTTACATACCTGGGCAAACATGTTAAAATATATTTCTATATGTGTTTACTAGTAAAATAAGTATTGTATTTAGTTAATTGCAAGTGTCCAACAGAATGTAATTCATGGTCCAAGCTTATAAAAATATCTTTATGTCATGGGGAAAAACAATTCCGAAGACACAACAGTCTTTATATGCAAAAGCATTAGGAATAGTTCGCCTTTGTATTACTATTTCCTATTGCATAAAACAATAATTAGGAAGTTTTGTAAGCTCACGTTTGTTCGTGGGCATTTCTTTTAATTTGATCCTTGTATCAGACAAGTCTTCAAATCATCAGTGACATTCCTTTAACTTCGTAGTTTCTAAAATGCAGGAAGATCAATGGTACTCTCACCCCGCCATATTTTTTATGGATCGTTCATCACTTGGATGTAAGCTTCAGTGAAAGTCTCCACAACAATTTTGGAATGCGTTATACTGCTGGTCCCTACATGTGTCATATCCTACAATACGTACTTACCTTTACCTTTGTTGTCCAAAGATCTCCGTCGTCTTTTCTTTATTGGCTGAAGAGGACATTGTCTACCTAAAACAAAAAATGACCCATATCATAAGTGATAAACTTAAAACGACTGGCGTTTCAAAACCTGCACATTAATTTCTGGGATTACATAGTCCTACCATACAAATATCTTCAAATAATTTGACAATAACGCCTTCTCAAAGCTGGCTCCTTTTTTATAATAATTCACCCTCTGATAAAAATGAAAGTGGTGATGAAGTCAAGTTGTAATCCATTACCGTAAATTTGACCTCTACTTTTGACAATGTTATATATTTTGGATTTGCAGGAAATGACTATGACTAAATTTGGATTTGCAGGGAATGACTAAATTACGTGCTCGCGATGCCTGTCGTGTTATGTGGGGCAAACTACCCGACATCTGCTAACCTGTGTGAAGGAGCATAAGTATAAAACCGTGGGACAGCATTTTAAAACGTGTAACGTGGAGCTATCAATCAATCATGCAGAAATAATAGCAGTCGACTAAGTCGGGATACAAGTTAATGACATTGCTCATTCAGGAAATAAAACCAACATTACATACAAAGAATGCGTTTAAAAGCCGCGAATTAGTCATAAAAATTTACCTAGTCAATAAGGTCCCTCAAGGGAGGTTTCTCAATTATTACAGTTTGCTCAAAAAGATTGAAGATTTGAATTCAGTGTGTTACACTTCGCTATAGCTGTGTATACTGCAGAGAGATGTTGACATGAGATGGGAAATATTGTATTCAGCAGTTTTACTGTTTTTGTATTTTTACCTTGTAGCCTGAAGATGAAGTATTAACTTCGAAATATATTGCAAAATTAATAAAATAACATTGTTGGCTTGATTATATATCAATTGTACAAATTGCACAATGCTTTTACCGAACAAAATAAAAGGAATGGCAGTTCATTTACAGATACTGCATGTACGTCATGTGACATTAAATGGAGAGAATCGGTCGTAAGAGATTCCCTTACCAGTTGCAAATATTTTCCGAATGAGAAGTCCCCGGTGTAACAGCACAACAAGATCAACAGCNGAAATATTGTATTCAGCAGTTTTACTGTTTTTGTATTTTTACCTTGTAGCCTGAAGATGAAGTATTAACTTCGAAATATATTGCAAAATTAATAAAATAACATTGTTGGCTTGATTATATATCAATTGTACAAATTGCACAATGCTTTTACCGAACAAAATAAAAGGAATGGCAGTTCATTTACAGATACTGCATGTACGTCATGTGACATTAAATGGAGAGAATCGGTCGTAAGAGATTCCCTTACCAGTTGCAAATATTTTCCGAATGAGAAGTCCCCGGTGTAACAGCACAACAAGATCAACAGCAAGACATATTCTTTAAGAAATTTTTAACGCTTAAAACTCTAAACAATAGTTTTTCATCACAAGTCTGACTTTTGAATCTACTTGAACACTGCCATGATGAAGTCACATATTATCAAGGTAAAACCTGGCATCGGAGGATTCCTTAAAGGAAACCTTCAAAGAAGATTTCCCTAGGGTCCTTTGCTGAGCTTGGGCGGGGTTTGACATTGAAGGCATGGTTAGTGTTTGCTGGTTTCTTTTAGTGTCTTCATTCTATATGATTTACTTTTAATCCCCAAAAGGGTAAATATTGGCTGGAAAGGGCAACTAGTGCCTAGCCAACATTTGCTAAGGAGGTAATTTTACCATATTCATTTCTTATCTGGGAGGGCATATGTCTTGGGAAGGGGAAAGAATGTGCTGTTACACCGGGGACTTCTCTTTTCGGAAAACATTTGCAACTGGTAAGGGAATCTCTTACGACTGATTCTCTCCAAAGTTAAAAAATATATGAGTTTTGTTACTTTTTTACAGTTCAGTTAAATTTCAGTTTTCATCATAAACATAAACATAAATATGAACTTTAAAAACCATTTTTAGACAACATGTACAAGATATCTGGATTCTTTTCTTGATAAGTTAAAGGCTTTACCCAGTAAACAAAAATCCTACAAAAAGTCCATCTTTAGATAATTGGAGGCATGACTCGTTTCCCTTCAGGTCTACTGGTTATACTAACAGATATAGCAGTAATAGGGGAAGATTAGACAAAATGTCAATTCTGGAAACATTTGTGCTTCTAAAATAGGAGTTTTTAAAGGAAGATGGAACTTTGCACTTACTTGTGAAATTCAGTACTGAATTTTATCAGATATATCTTGTAAGAATAGTCTACATTGCACAAACCAGCACTCAGTTTAAAGATTAAAATCATCTGTTGAAAAATCATTAAATATCCACCTATCGTGTACTAGAGATAACTGTTTTAAAAGCCATAAACGTTGTAACGATGGAGTTACTGGAAAGTATGAGGATATACAATGAACATCAAGCGTTATTTCAAATATAATATTAACAACTTTGCACAATTATTTTTTTATGTCTGAAATATCTTTTCTATGTAACCTTTCATTTAGACGCTTTGCCTTTTTTGTGAAACAACAAATATGATTGAACTGGCTGCTAGTAGATCACTTCCTATATCTCAGCATTTTTTCATGTGCATGGGTTAGTAGTGAAACAGAACTCAATAAATTAGGTTACCTGGTCACGCCTAAGGCTTAATGAAATTCAGCGGGGTTTTTTATGAAATATAAACGCATGCTTAACTTACCAATAATCTCGGGTGTGCTTATTTCAATATCACTTTCCGAAAATTATACTTCCATTACATCCTCGATTTTAGCTTATAACGATACGTAATATACTTCAAATTAGAAATACTGTGGTTTAAGCAATTTTTCTTTATCTTGCCTAGAAAAAAGTTATTCTTTGTTGTCTATCCTTCTACGACGTGAATTGGTATTGTCTATCCTTCTACGACGTGAATTGGTAATTCATCAAACCCTGAAGTTGTAACTTAGCTAATAAGGAATCAACACGCGTTCGACGTCAGCAATTGATGTAAAAAAGCTCATATCAATTCTTAGTGGGATTTGAATTTCTGCACATTTTCAGGAAAATATAATTTTATAAATATTAACTCTTTTCTAATAAAATCAGTCACTTTAACGTCATTAGACCTGAACAGGTTTTATTTTAGTACTCAACTCTTGGTTTTTGAAAGGTAGAAACTGGAATGCATTAAAGTTTCCATTACGGCACGGAAACTTTCCGCTTTCTATAACAGGTTTGAACATTTCTCGAACTCGAGAAATATTATTTCAAGTTCTTGCAGACCGCAAAATAGAGAACTTATTTCAGCGTATCGAGTCAATTTGCTAAAACTTCATATGATCTATTCATAGAGATTGTATATCCAAATCATCAAGGTGTTGTCTACTGTGCATGTTTAGTATGTACAGGTTTCAAAAACCACTTTGGAAATAAGGACTTTTCTGCAATGACTCGGCACATATTAAACAAGCACCTAGTGAAACAAATGAATTACTCAGGATTGACATAGAGACTTAAAAAACAGTATCTAATCACGCTTTACTTTGTAAGCACCTTTGCATCCCTTCAACGTCAGACACCATAAACGGAAATGAAGTACTCACTTTCCCTTTTTTTGGTTTCCAAAGCTGCATCTGTTATGACCGCCAAACCAGCTCTCTAAAAGCATAATAGCAATCAATGTTAATAAAAAAGCACTATCTCGGGAAGCCATCTTCTCACTTGTGGGCGAACGCCCAACACTTAAAAATACCGGCAGCTGTTCTTCCGAGGCATCGGCAAGATTAGGCATGTTACATCAGCAGCATCACCGGACTGCGGCAGTTTTTAACAAAAGAAAAAGAAAGACGGCTTAACATCTACAATTTCGTAAGACTTGGTGCAAATAACATTCCCTAGCACATTAATAATGAAAATGGCTTCAAAGATGAAAATCTTAATTAAAACGAAATCAAGAAGTATAACAATATATCCCGGAGTCATCGTCACAGTAAGCTAATGTGCAGTAGTTACCTTATATAGCAGACACTTGTTTTTAGTTGTAAAATATAAACGCACGTCGAACTATTCACTGACTTGACAACTTTAACAAATGCCATTTCACTATATTCAATAAAGTTTTTGCAACAAAAAGTACTATTATGGCAGCGGTTTTGAGAATCGAAGCTAACTCTAAGTCAGATTTTATTGTAGAGTATAATACCTACCCTGTTATTTATTCTGTTAGAAGAAAATTGTGGTGGTTGAAAAGACCATTGGATAGGCGACTGCTAGTACTTTCATAATTAGGAGTAAATTCAGCATGTTAGTAGAATTAGCGATTATTGTGGTACTTAACTATCACTTTAAGGTACAAAACTATCATCTAACGACGAGATGCGGTTATGTTTTAACAGGCAGCTCTTTTTGACATTCTGCTTTCGCTAAGTCCAATTCTTTTTCTCAGATATCATATTAGATAGATAGATAGATAGACAGACAGACGGATGGATATAAATTAATGACTGATAGTCAAAACTATATATATATATATATATATATATATATATGTATATATATATTAACCACATGGTCCGGCTTTCCGAGCATTGTCTGGTATTCGAGAACAGCGACGGAACAGCAGACGTATCTTGCACTATCATAAATGCCTGAGTTCCACATGCAATATTTTGCCATACTTTGTGCAACAATCAACTGTTTCCATACATGTAAGATACGTTTAAGCGGAAGATTAAAATTTAGAGTCTATTAAGCGTATCTTGCACACTGTGACAATAGGACTTCATAAGGCTCTCTATTTAGTGCCACCCCATTTTGTAATGTAATAACAGATAAAAGATTTTAATAGGTGTATAAGACAATACCATTCGACGTTTGGCTAGTATGTATACTTTTTTTCTTATTATTATGGCTAATCTAGTTACTCACAGGCATCTAGATTTCAATTTGTGTGAATAATCTAGAACGTAGTCAGCAAGAAGTTGACAGGGGTCCCATCCTTCTTCATGTTCTACAGCTCTCTAATTTCCTCTTTTTATTGCTAATACTTCTCTATTTCTTTTGTTCTTTGTCTTCCAATACTCTCTTCATGAATGCCAATTTTAATAAACTTTACTTTCATCTTTTTCTTATCAACTACAACAATATCTTGCATTCTACTTCGAATATTCCTAACACACTGAAACAAAAAATCCCACAGTAGCTTTGAGACATGATTCCCTAAAACTTCTTTTCGATTATGTTTATATCATTTTGTGGATCTTTAAATCTGACTGTTCCTCCAACAAATAATGAATATATCTTATTACAAAGTCATACCGTCTTTTAAATGCTGCATGTCCCAGGTTGAAACTTTCGCTCATCAGGTAAGTAACTGTTTCTCATTTGTCACCACACACTATACATAAAAGTTTATCGCTTGTTTTATCAATATAGTAATAGATGGAATTGATAGATTGTATTTTTTTTTTTGCCACAATTATTATGCCTTATGAAACCCCTACCGGTTTATTATTTGTTTGTTTTTTGCTGTCATCCAAAATGACGTGGAGTTCTCCATTTCTTGTCATCATTTTCCTATTCTCTCAGTCCATACGTTCTATTTTGTCTTTCCTTTACTGTATAATACCTAGATTATAGGGCATGAGAGAGACTGCTCAGGTATCTGTTGCCTTGATCTTCTTTCTTTCATTGTGTCACGACTGCATGAAAAGTCTTCCACTCCTGAAATGTTGTTTGCGGAATGTATTCTTTATTTTCTCTTCTTTTATTCTATCTAGCTCTTTAGTATATTATAGCCTTGATACTTGTATTGGGATAAAAGTTTCATCAACCTCCTTAATTTCTTTACCATTAACAACTTCAAATCCTGTACATTTTGTTACTTTTTCCAGTTTCAAGAATACACCACTGCACTTTTTAACCCAAAAAGTCCGAACCGGTATCTTGGTTGATGAGGATCACAATAAGTGTTAAACGGTAAATTTTTGTTCTCACGGTTTAAGTACAGCTTTAATTCGTTCATAAACAACAAACAATTAACCGTAAAACATTTAATATTCATCTCACTTTACCTTTTCTTTGGAGTTCGGTAAGGAGGGTCATGCAAACAAAAAATAACAAAGCTAATACGTTGTCTCCTTGGAATATACCTCTGCATCGTATAACTACCGACCCTAAAATGTGTCTTCAAGGTGTCAGTTGTACTTTCCAGTAGGTCATCTTTCTTTAAAGTTAATAACACTGTCTGGTACTATGCAGAATTCCAGAGCTTCCGTGATACACCAGTAAGAGACTATATCGTAACCTTTCGTATAGTGAACCCACGCCATGATTGGGTCCTTAAGCGTCTTATTAGTCAAAATGGAATGCTTTATCCACTAAATTTGACATTTTGCAACCCTACAATTTGTTTTACATTTCGTTCCTCAGGTAATACTTTGTTCTCGTCCCAGAACGTGTGAACAGTTGGGGAGATGACCCCCGTCATCAGTTTCCGTATCAATTACAAAAAGAATATGGGTCTAAAGCTGAAACTGCATCCTCTTTTAACTTCTTTTGACATACCACAGCTCTACCAAAAATCATTTAAGAAGGGACTTCTTTTCCATAGTATTTCAAATCATTTAGCAAGGTAGCAATGCTCCAAACCTCCTGGGCTCCATTAGAGCCTGGAGATTTCAAATTAGGAAAAATCATTTTTAATATTATTTTGTGATACAGGTTTATGGACAACACGAAAGCTGTTACAGTAAAACCTTTATTATCTGGCACTTGAGTTGAAAGTTATGAATGATGAAAGATGCAACATTGTTTATCAATCGATGCCGCCATTTTGAAAATCGCGAACACTTATGTCCATTGACTGTAGTTAGTTTAACATCATTTAGTCTATGAACTCTGTAATCGTGAGGAATGGTGTGTAAATATAAATGGTGATAGGAAAAAGTATGAAAGTCCTACCTTTAATACATATTGAATAATTCGTTAAACCTTTTGATTCAAGTGTTATTGCGAAAGCTCATATATATATAAATGGCTTGTGGATTGGTTTGTCTCTTGCTAGCTTTTCGAGTATTTGCAGTGATTTGGGTATTTTTGTTTAATGGATTAGTTTACCATTGAATACACAGATCCCTTTGCAAACTTTAAACGCGGCCAATGACATCAATTTCATTAATCTATCGATTTGGCTAACAGGACGTACAATCTTATTTGTATATTAAACCACATTTTTGACCGGCCTTAATTGGAGACCAATGTTGCTGTTTTTGTCTCTTGTTTTTATTTGTCATAAGAAGCGAAAAATATAGTAGTAGTTACAGAAAATTTAGCCACTTCATTGACATGGCTGTTTGAGTCACGAAGATCGTCAGGATTCACACGCCTCTGGGGAGACTGGAACTGTCGAGAACTCGACCAGAATTTATTTCGCAAAACTAAAACACGTACAACATTCATGAACAATGGAGTGGTATGAAATTGACAACCTTTTTTATTTTTAGATACGATTATTTTACTTTCTAGAATATTCTTTAGTTTTTTGTATGTATAAATAGATCTATGTGACGTCTCAGAGTGTGAGAATTTCGGACAACACGAAATTGGATAGAGAATTTGGTTAGAATTTAGATAGAGCAAGAATTGAGAAGAACGTGAACGAACGACGAATTTAACTATATTGAAGATATTGTAACTTACTTTTTGCGAAGATACGAAGAAATATTTAACTACGAAATACGCTTCCTCGTACTTATCTACACGACTCCGCAACAGTTTGAGTCAACTGCATGGTCTTCTAGTTAGGGTTTCTAGGTTTTACACAAGAAAAATTGGTACAAGCTTTGTTCTAACAAACCTGAGTTATAACAAAGAGATAATATTGACTCTAAAACGTAATACAATGTACCTTAAACACATCCTGGTTGTTGAGTCCACCTCCGTTAGCACATCCCAAATCAAACCCTTCCATAACCGAAAATACCTAAAAACGAAATTTAAATTATTAACATGGCAACAGCGCTGGAATCTTATAGGTACTTACTATAAATATCCTGTCAATTAAATGTCTAAAATCTCTTATGAAATAAATTCATTGTTAGTTTAACTGCATTAAAGAGAGACTGGCAAGATCATAACTAATTGAACCTTACTGCAATTTTACTTGCATTTTACTGGCAAGATCATAACTAATTGAACCTTACTGCAATTTTACTTGTTTTACAAGCTACGATACTGATATTAGTTGCGGCGAATTAAAATGTTAACGAAATTATTGGTAAGATTGTCCTATTTTTCACATCAAACATACAGATTCAGACCGTACCAGGGTAAACCAGTGTTGTTTTATTAAGAATTACTAAACTTGTCAAAGGGAGCACTATGTACAACACCCCGTATCTGAGCAACTGTTTATCTTTCACATGTATAAGTAAAAGAAAACAGCCTACTCGTACTGTTTCTTTTTTTTGGACCACATACGCAACAAATCAAAAATACATTTTGAAGTTGATGTAAGAAAACTGAAGTGATATCAGGTCGTTGCAAAGTCTGTACAGGTTTTTCTTATGTACCAAAAGTTCGCTCTGACGCCGCCATCCACAACTAATGACGTTAAAAAAATACAACAGTTTAAGAGAGTGAAAAAACCTCCATTGCAACAAAACAATATTGGTGTTCTACATGAAGGTAGCGAAGCTTTTATGAGTGATTGTTTGAGTTTCTATAGGCAGGTATCCTTTGGGTAAACATCATGCTATTTAATGCATCCTCATAACTTTTGTCTTAACACAACAACAACCGTCACTTTTTCAAAATAAGGACTTAAAAAGGATGAAATCATGTGGTATTCAGCAATGCTTTGCACTCCTTAACATCAAGGTTCATATTTGGAGCAAAACGTTTTATCGCACCAGGCTGAAACTGCATCAAAATGAAACCAAATCACGTATTACATGTACAAGAAAATCTTTAAACACCAGCAGTCAGTACGGTCTTGACGGAAATAGTGTCACACTTTGCTACTTGTGTAAATTGGTTATAAACGCTGTTCTTAGCTATCAATAATCTATTTTACCTTTTCCCTAGTCAGTGAGGTTTCATTGCGAAGTAAATAAACACTTTGATCGACGCCAAAAAGAGCAATATGTGATGTTGGGTCCGTTTTTACCGTCAGCATTACATCATTCGCGGGATTATAGGACTCTTTATCGGAACGTAATGAAATCTAAATGAGAAGAAAGAAATCGCATATAGCTAAATGTAGTTGTATAAGTAGTTCAAGTCCGAAAAAATTCAACAAAAAGCAACGGGAAGAAAACCAAGCTTGAACATTGACTTTAAAGTATCTCCCAGTTGATCACTGAACACAAATTCGACCATCAAACTTTGTCAAGGCAATCACTGCGATGAAAGCAAATGATGCATTATACTTTTTAGAAACTTACTCATCTGAAAGAAAAATTCTGCAAAAGGCCACCCAACAAATTTCTTTGACAATGAAAGTAGTTGTGTCTGAAACTCATTAAACAAATTAAAACTAGTGTCCTAGTAACCACAACCTATTGTATACATTTTCTTCAAATTTTATTCTTTATTTCACGTCATCAGTAACATTATATATATATATATATATATATATATATATATATATATATATATATATATATATATATATATATGTGTATGAGTAATTACGCTTCCTTACGAAAGTTTGTTGAGCACTCTGAGATGAGAACCT
>RDPX01000001.1:0-22691 GCA_003991215.1 Morbakka virulenta | reverse complement strand
CACTGAGGTTGTTTCTAGTGAAAACGGCAGATCCATACTTTTATGTCGTATCTCAGCAATCAGCTTCATTCCGGGTAGGTCCGGTCTTCTGCTGGAGGTCTTCAGGTGTGTCGCCTGGAGGCACACAATGTCGTAATATTGTGTTGTCAGGGATAGTAGTTTTGCCTTCACATCTGTGTATCCTTCAATATTGAAGGAGGCAACAGCCAGAGCCGGTTCTGACAAGAACCCGTGTTGATGACTTTGGTGTGGAGGCATATGGAGGTTGGAAGGTAGTATTACAGAGGAATAAGATCTGTAAATGATGATACGTCGCCAGTGTTGCAGAAATTGGCCTACAGAGGTTGGTGCCCTCAGCGTTTCCCAGGATGCGTCACGAGGAGACTTTCTGCATGCATCCAGGTGGCTTGTGATAGTTTGTTATTGTAATTTCTCCATTGATCGAGATGGTTAGCCATTCAACTGCACTATCAGCATTACTTACTTACTTACTTACTTACTTACTTACTTACTTACTTACTTACTTACTTACTTACTTACTTACTTACTTACTTACTTACTTACTTACTTACTTACTTACTTACTTACTTACTTACTGAGGCCAATTCCGACAGAACATGCGTGAAGTGTTTGATTGAACCAATGAGAGAGAAGTCGTATATCTTGATTTTATAATCATTGGTGGCATGCGTCTCTGGTAGTAGAATAACGGAAATTGAATTGTCCATTGAGATTTTTTAAATGACTTCACATTTAGTTCGTGTAAGGCCTATATTTACTTGAAGGATAGCTGAACAAAATGGTTCTTATAGCTTTGACATGTCGTTAGATTGTCTAGTTTCTCTCTGTTGTTCAGGTATTGGCATGAGTTTTCCAAAGATAGATTGGTACTTGCAGGCTGGACCACAAGAAGATTGCCAATATCCACCCTGTTTTTAATTAATAAATTTCTAATAGAGACTCCAAAAATTTATCACAGTCTTTCAATTTCTTTTACCTTGAATAACATTACTAAGAGTCCATCAATCAAATACTCTCGAATTCAAACCTGAGGCCAACTATATGTAATAAGATTACGTATTGTTTGGGTATTATTCTTACTTCCAATTTTCAGCAATTCAATACGAATATAATCTGTCCTTTTTTGTAATCAAAGGACTCAAAGAGAAGGTAAGTTAGCAGGATGCTTGACACAGATGTCCGTAAACACGTTTTTTATCGTAAGCTCCTTAGATTTTCTTACTTAACAATTTATTTCCCATTTCTCATAGTTCATGCTACAACGTCTGCTTTTATCTACATGTAAATTCTAGGGTTGAACCAATTTCTATTATTGTGGCGGAGTAATACACCATAGAGAGCACGTTCAATCAACAGCAACGTTCTAAGAGCTTTGTTCTTCTTGTCAAACAAGTCACAACGTTTTGTACAACCGGAATTTTCACCCATTCAGTTAAGGTTTCGAGCATATCTGGTTTTTCTGTTACTGTAGCTGTAATTTGTAAATATTGATACTAGATACTTTTACCCCACCAACAACTTTTTTACGGATTCATAAACTGAATTTTCTTCCTACTATGTTGTGGCCAAGATCCTACAGGACACCATATCACATCCATTTTGCCTCAGTCATCAAGGTCATAAAATCAATCAGGTTACCAGGCCTGGAACAAGATTGGGTCTACGTAAACTTGGCTTCAAATCTCTACAGTAAAATGTGATGTAAATTGCAGTCAAAGCAAATCTTCAACAGCTTTACACCATAACCAACCTTTTTATCGACTGATACCACAGCAGTCAATCACATTTCAGGTTTCCCATTCTTTCGGAAACTCCACCGCTTTAACAGTAGACGAAACACGGAAGCAAATTCTTTCAAAAAACGAGGAAACAGTATTTTAGCTTGCCTGGGAAGTAGGGCTATATACTAAAAGAATTTAAATTACCTTTAACTTCATTATTTTATCTCCTTTGGGTTGAGGTGGTGTGTTTAATTTAAACTGGGCTTGGCCAAGCCTATTGGTCCTAACGATATTGGAATCCTCATCGGGAAAATCTACTTTATCAGGTCCAACTGTGCCTTTTACACTCATTCGTAAAAAAGGAACCGGCATTTTATTGGGAAATTGAACATCAAACTAAAATTGAATTCAAAAAAGAAAGAAAACATTAATACTATTATAGTAACAATGCTCTGTGGTAAACGACTTCGTCAAAGCTACAACGAATTTAATCAGCTGCTCAGATAGCAAACCACATTAAAAAAACTACTCAGAATCGAGAATACGTAATAAAATAATAATAATAATAATAATAATAATAATAATAATAATAATGATGATGATGATAATGATAATGATGATAATGATAATAATGATAATGATAATGATAATGAAAATGATACATTCATTGCTTCTCTTTTAATGTTTGTCTTTGGTTCTCTTTGTCCTAACTCCTTTTTCCGTTGGACCTTATTCCTTACATTCGTTTCACTTCTTCATACTGTTTTTCGTCTTCTATGGTAAAGTAGATGGGAATCATAATTTTCCTGATCAAAAATAAATATATCTGATGCTCTTTCATTCTTTGCTGTACTTAATCTCTGATTACTGGTCACAGACCTTACGAGAAAATGGTGTAGAATGCTTAACAAACCCTCTCTCTCTCTCTATATATATATATATGTGTGTGTGTGTGTGTGTGTATATATATATACATATATACTCAAGCTACAGACAGTACTGTTTCGCCCTTTGTGGGTTCATCAGTGCAGCACAGAGTTTCTGAGACATAACTCTCAGGCCATGTCGCCGGAGCAAGCACAGCTTAAGAAGTTATTGTGGGATCCTGTCAGAGTGCTCAAACCACGCATGCGCAGTGAGCTCCGCATTACGCAAACGACAGGTTCCCATCTCAGATAGAGTGCTCAACCAAACTTTCGTAAGGGAGCGTAATATATATATATATATATATATATATATATATATATATATATATATATATAGTAATATTAGTAAAGTATACCAATGTTCACTGAGAGTGCTCAATGTTTCCAGAGCGTTTATAAATCCAGTAAAGCATACAAAATAACTAGACAAATTTAGCAGTTACTACTAGTTTCATGTTTTCTTAACAATCTTCAAACTGCAATGAATTACTACAACATTTCGTGTATTATAAAGATGCATGGTAATTATGGAACACTCAATAGAACACTCGATAGAATTATGGAACACTCAGGCAAACAATGGCTATGCACGATGGTCAATTACATACCGCGCACTGACAAACAATGTCGCTTCCCCTCGCGTGGGAGTGTGTAAAAATGTTCATAGCATGATGCTTACGGGGTCTATTTGACATTTCCGATAATATATTTATTACGGTGGCGACATTTACTAATCAGTTCGTTGCGTTTATTCAAAAGCTGCTCAGAGTCTGATTTTATTATGCATATTTTTTCGCATAAGCACAAGTCACAACGTCTAGTACCACAAACATAGGGGAATGTTTTAACAGCTATTGACCAATTAATTTTAAACGGTGCTTTATCATCCTTTAGTTTCCATACTAACTTAAAAAGTTCGGTATCATTCTGGTAGGAGCGATTACGGAACGATTTAGTGTGGTTGTTGTATCGATATTTAAATTCGCTTTCGATGTGCCATAATACGTAAATAAATTATCTTGAGTAACTACTTCAGCTTTGTACACAATGTTTGTAGATAAACAACTACCATTGAGAGGACAGTTCTCCTTATTCCTGCAGTTGCAAGGTCTTGTTTCTTCTTTGAACTCATTATTAATAATTTTGTTGTTATGCTTTTTAATTATGCGTGACATGTTAGGTGTACAAGAATATATATATATATATAAGAATATATATATATATGTATTTATATATATATAAGTTTCAACAACAAAGACATTTTGTATGATAGGACAAGCTTCCGTATATTTACTTCGTCAGACCTGACGAAGTAAATATACGGAAGCTTGTCCTATCATACAAAATGTCTTTGTTGTTGAAACTTATATACTTTTAAAGACGACTACCTGCTTTGATTAAATTTATATATATGCTATACATGGACATAAATAGATGAATGGATGGATGGATCCATGGATCCATGGATCGATCGATCGATAGATAGATAGATAGATAGATAGATATAGATAGATTGATATATAAATATATATATAAATAGATAGATGGATGGATAGACAGGTAGAAAGATAGATAGACAAATAGATAGATATAGAAAGATTGATATATAAATATATATATAAATAGATAGATGGATGGATAGACAGGTAGAAAGATAGATAGACAGATGGATAGAAAGATAGACATACAGTAATGATTTATACTCAAAAACTATATATATATAAATATATATATGTATATATAGTTTATATATAATTATATACAAATATACACTGTGCACAACCAAAACAATAAACATAGAAAACAGTAAATAAGAGTCTGTCCAAGCTGAAAATACTATATCTATTTCATCCACAAAACTCCAAAGCGATTCATGTCGATTCATAAGTTTAATAAAGTTAATATTAGTCACCAGTTAATCAAAATGTTAGTCATAATTCAGGAGCCATAAAAAATATGACCGTCTCCGAGAAAAAATGGACTAAAAAGATATGACGAATACAAAGGAAGACAAAATTAAGAAGACAAAAGACTGGTACAGGACTAAATCTAAAGAAGAATTTTCTGATTGTGAGGAAGGCAAAAGAGGAGTTGTATTATCCTCTTGAACTAGAAAAAAACATAAGAGTAAAGAGCTTTGTGTATCTGGCGCAGAAAGTGACAGAAGATGGGTAAAAAAAGTCGTTACGAAGCATGTACTCAAAGCTCGACGTACTTTCAATAAGATGAGTCGAAGATTTCTCAAAAGAGAAATTAGTCGAACAACACAAAAAAATACTTAAACACTACCGAGTGGTCAGCAATATTGTACGGTGCAGAAACAAGAACCTCCATGGACAGTTTACCAAATGAGTTAAGGCTATTGAGACATTAGTCCTGCGAAGAATGTTTATGAATTTCATAGGTTGATAAAATTACACCTTAAGAAGTATAAAGCAGACTGGTAAGAGGATCATCACTAGAACGAATACTTAAAAAAGTAGAATTAAAATACAATGTTCACGTCAAGCGGCACAACAGTTTACAAAAACAACTTGTGAAAGGATATCTACAACAAAAAGGGAATGGCGCATCAGTACTTCACACATTAAGGGTGGAGGTGATTTTCTACCTAGAATTCTTAACACAGCAAAATCATCTTATCATCTCATTATCCTGAGTATAAACAATGGGAATATTGTTCAAGTAAAGCGCAATTGCTCCTGTTCCACTCGAAAAACTGAACAGGAACAAAAACAAAAATGGGAGAATATTCTGTTGAGTTCAAATTAAGAAACATAACACATTTTTCTGGAGACCTTACACACGTCTTAAGACCATTAGTCAGGCCCTGCAAGGACTACTGCACTTACCTGGGCTTATGATTCTGTCTGGTTTCTAGGCCTCTTTCTTTTTCTTTCTTTCTTTTCCTTTCTCTTTTCTTACCTTCTCTCTTTCTCTTTCTCCCTCTTGTAGTGGAAAGCTTATAGTCCAGGAGATATATACATTTCCTAATGAGTGGGTAATTTCTCGAAGCAGGCTTGCCGTGATATAAAATGTAGTCTTTTCACTCTTCCCTCCTTATAATATATATATATATATATATATAAATATATATATATATAAATATATATATATATATATATATTACTTAATGGGGCATATTCTTATAGACTATTTTTTAGAATAAAGCCAAATAACTGTGTTTGTCAGTGGATATGGCTTCATTCAACATTTCTCATATACTTCTCTGTCCATGGTACTTTACGTCTGTACAGAAAACACATATTGTGCCCAATTCCACTTAAAACAATATATCAATGCATTATAGAAACATGTTGGTACGGATAAGTTGATATGGACCACATCTCTTCCATAAGTCCTATTTCCTATAAGCATTTTCTATTTCAAATCAAGTTTATCAAAATGGTAGACACTTTAATGCATGACCACATATAAACACACAAAAACAAACATAAACACAAACATACATAGAAAAAACGTAACAAAATAACAGTTGAACTAAATTCAGAGCAAACAACTTACCAACAGCTCAAACGGGAGAGAGGGTTTATAGTACAAGGAACTTCTCTGAAAATTGAACTTAAATGGGCATTCAACAACGTGAATAGACATGTCTTGTCCCTTCTCCATCGTCCCTGTAGCACGCTCAGTAACATTGGCATCAATGTTAAGACGAGCTCCAAATGGAAAGGATGGAATCTCTTTAATTCCTCTAATCAGGTCACTGTCCACTGCAAAATATTCCTTCCCATCAATCTAACAGATCAAAGTATGTCAATTATATATTGAATAATTTTAAACAAGTTCAATCTACAATTTTTTATAAATTCCCTTTTTTCCGAAAATAAAGTATTTAGTAAAATAAATCCAAGTTGAGATGAATCTAGTTGCCCTTAACTTAGTAGCCGTTTGATGTAATATAAGGTCCTGCCGAATTTGGTTTATCCATGGTGTGCCACTGACTTATAGAAGAAAAACTATACACCAATCACATTGCTTCACTTAAAATCTATTTAATGCAGTAAACTTAAGAGTCGCAAAAGTTAACAAAATCAGTAAAATATCCTGAACATTTTTACCATAACTAAAATGGTATAGGGGATGCTTTTTTTCAATAACTTAAAATTTTCTTGTTTGCTTGTTTTCCTTATTGAGCTTAAAATCTTTGTTGTCCAGTTCCTGGGATCAGACTGTGCCCTTTAGATGGATTTTGTGGTGGAAATGAGAAAAGTCTTTCCTAAATGCTCTTCCTGGCGCCCAGAAATATTTTCCTTTAGATCCTCAAAGCTTTCGTCAACTCAGGGAATCGAACCCAGAACCTCTTGCTTACAGTCCAATCACTAAGCGACGGAACCTTTAATAAAACTAAAAGATCATAGAAAATTTGGAACCAGTAATATTCATATGGCTCAGAATATTTAGTAAGTGAACTCATTCAAGTTCCTTTTGCAATTTCTAAAAAGTATTACAAAAACATGTTTAATGTACCCGAAGGCACAAAAATAACAATTTTTACTGTTCAAATCCTTTTTAGCAGAACATTAACATTTTTCTCATAAAAAAAGCAAAATAGTTAATATTTTGATAATAGCCCATCTTATAAGTACCAAAATATCATTATCTATGGAAACTAAATATACACGTATGTAACAAAAAATACGCATGGCCAACAAAATGCACCGACGCATTTATTAGAAAATTGAATCTTGTGCAATATAAGAGAGTAAAAATTGCGAACACTCACTCCATTTCTGGAATTATAGAAAGAATAGTACTTTTTCTGCCACAAAACACCAACTCGAATAAACAAGGTTCCTTTAACATTTTTTCCATACGTGTATCTGTGGAGGAAATGAACAGCTCAGGAAAAACTGGCTACCAAATTCAATATGTTACACTTTAGTAAACTAGAGAAAACAGTACCAATAAACCCAAATGTCCATCATTTTACTTTCTCTTTCTGTGAGAAGAGAGCTAAAATGGTGTAAATGGCGTAAAGAGTGACACTGAGCTAAACGAAACATTTAACTCTTCTCCCTCACACACACACACACGCACATACATACACATACACACACGCACTCTCTCTTACAATGGTTGGTAAAGAAGTAAATAATGTCAATATCATAAATAATGTATTGATGTATTGATGTATTAATGAATTGATCTATTGACGTATTGACGTATTGACGTATTTATGTATTGATGTATTGATGTATTGATGTATTGATGTATTGACGTATTAATGAATTGATCTATTGACGTATTAATGTATTGACGTATTGACGTATTGATGTATTGATGTATTGATGTATTGATGTATTAATGAATTGATCTATTGATGTATTAATGAATTGATCTATTGATCTACTGATGTTTTGACGTATTGATGTATTGATGTATTGGTGTATTAATGAATTGATCTATTGATCTATTGATCTATTGACCTATTGACCTATTGACCTATTGACCTATTGACCTATTTATGTATTTATGTATTTATGTATTTATGTAATTATGTAATTATGTAATTATGTAATTATGTAATTATGTATTTATGTATTTATGTATTTATGTATTTATGTATTTATGTATTTATGTATTTATGTATTTATGTATTTATGTATTTATGTATTTATGTATTTATGTATTTATGTATTTATGTATTTATGTATTTATGTATTTATGTATTNTTTTTTATGTATTTTTGTATTTATGTATTTATGTATTTATGTATTTATGTATTTATGTATTTATGTATTTATGTATTTATGTATTTATGTATTTATGTATTTATGTATTTATGTATTTATGTATTTATGTATTTATGTATTTATGTATTTATGTATTTATGTATTTATGTATTTATGTATTTATGTATTTATGTATTTATGTATTTATGTATTTATGTATTTATGTATTTATGTATTTATGTATTCATGTATTTATGTATTTATCCACTTTTCCACTTTTCCACTTTTCCACTTATCCACCTATCCACTTATCCACTTATCCATTTATCCATTTATCCATTTATCTATTTATCTATTCATCTACTTATCTACTTATCTATTTATCTATTTATCTATTTATCTATTTATCTATTTATCTATTTATCTATTTATCTATTTATCTATTTATCTATTTATCTATTTATCTATTTATCTATTTATCTATTTATCTATTTATCTATTTATCTATTTATCTATTTATCTATTTATCTATTTATTTATTTATCTATTTATCTATTTATCTATTCATCTATCTAGTTCTATTAATATTGATATTGATATTGATATCTATATTTATTTTTATATATCCTTTAATGAAAAATTGTAGTCACAGTTTTCAAAGCAAGAGTGGTTTGATACTGGCCTAACTACAGAAAATTTTATTTTAGGTCTGAAAAATGAAAGACCATGCGAAAAAGACTTAAAATAATGTTAAAAAATAGTAAACACATGCATACGGCTTGTTGAATACCATTACTTTTCAGAAGTCACAAATATCGAGAAATACAAAACTGATTACCTAGCAACCACTTCAAAATTAATACTCGAATTTCTTTCTGATAAGTATGGTGGTGACAAGATCTTCACTGAGAATTTGGGCAAAACTGAAAAAAACAACAACGAAATTGTGTTATGAAGCACCTCAAATGTTCAAAATGGAAACAAAACACAAGGTTTCCTGTTATATGTTTTCTGAAGATAAGCTGAGTTTTTACTAACGTGACCTACGCAACTCTAAAGAGATTTTCAATTTGACCTTTCTCTTGGGTCCATTTCTTTTTCGGCCTTCGTTTTACGGTCCTGTGCAAAACTTCGCTTTTCCGAGCAACACGAGGCTTTTCTAAGAAAGTTATTGTGGGCAAGGGCTCAAAAGGATGAATCCATATAAAACTAAACATTATTGGCATTATGAAGAAAAAAATAATAGCAGTATGTAAGGCATTTTGATGATATTTGATCAAATTGAACCTTGAAAACGTCAAAAGGAATTTTTTTCAAAATGTAAATGGGTAGAATGGTCTACTTTTTTATTGCTATTTTGTATTCTTGCATCTAAATTGTGTATAAAATCAATCACCACGAACATTATTGCTGTCTTATTTCTTCTGGAATTCATCATCATCATCATCAAACGGAAGGATCATTATCATGATCCACCGTGCCACGCCCAACAATTCTCTTCAAATATTCAGCATCTGAGCCATCGTCATTTCAGTCATCTCTTTGATGTTATCCTCTGCGATTACGTTCTACTAATATTCTCATTGCCCTAATGACGTAATCAATATGTGGTAAAATAAAAAAAATCGGCACTGATCATTTTCCACTCTTGATGCTCCTTGTATCTTTAACTTTACAAAAACAAAGTTTTTTACTCAGGACTTATTTCCCAAACACAAGCCTTACCCTCTATTCAGTTTCTGCCGTTTCTGTAAAAAAAACCCATTCATTGCTTCTATTATTGAAATCATAACCATATATTTCAGTAGTACTAATTAAACTAACGCTGAACGCCTTTGTCCTTTAGAGACAGGTCCATTTTGCCAAATCAGCAAAAGAAGAAAAAAAAAGAAGAGAAAAAATTAAAAGAATATACTAACCATACTCCTTTACAACAAATGTAACTGTTGTATTGAGTACACCCTAAAATAGAAATTGATAAAAATATTTCAATGTTTGATATTTGCATATCACTGATGACACTGATCGTGAAAGCGACAAAGCAGAAAACACAGGAACTAAAAGCGGAAGGGTACATGCTTTAAAAGCAGGGCTTTGGGGGGTGTTAACGTCATTTTCCCCCAGGAATTGGGGCTCAGACGTTGCCCTTCTGAGGAAATTTGTTTTGGCAGGATGATATAATATATATATTATATTCCACACTATACTACTATTAAGTACAAATACTCATAATTATTTCTGTGTATACTCTGGATTCCATGAAAGATACAAGAACACGTTCCCCCTAAAAGACAGCAATGTCCAATGTCACCTAAACGTTGGCATGTTGAATAACACTTTGAACTTTAGGGTTCAATTTTGTTCAGTACTCTCTATGTATCCAAAAGTTGATTGAATTGCCTTTAGTCCAACAATTAATAAAATTCTCGAGTAGCATAATACCCAGTTTTTAGCACTCGTTGGACAACCTTGGGTATTTTTTGCGACATGCTTGTATAAAAACATTAAGCTGTCGTATCAAGTAAATCGAGTTAGTATTGATATTTTATTTCAATCGAATGAAACTGAGAAATATTGGGTTTCTTCAGAGGCGCAACAATTGCTTGTAAAACAGTGATTTATGATACTGTATTTCATTATACCAAGTACCTTTGTGAATTTATTTTTTCCTTAGGATTTGGAAGTAGAGTTCGCTGTAGGATCTATAATAGTGTTTTGTATTCTGACAAGTCGGTGTTTCTTCACTTTTTGATGGTGTTCCGTTGACCTCTAATGAAAAGAATGTGCTCTTTGCTAAATTCTTTTACGCCAAAACCATCTCTAGATGACAATAGTGTTTCTTTGCCGTTGTTCCCCTTGCAAACCTATCAAATTTTGGAATCTGTCATTACAAATCCAGTCTGTTCCAAAATTATTGGCTTCGTCTGTCTAAAGCTTCTTGCTCTAGTTTTGTTTCCAAGGGTATCCATCCAATCTATCTTTCTTTCTGGCTGTCTAAAACTTTCAATTTTCAAGTCATATGTTCTGTCTTCACAAAAAGCTATCGATGCTTTCTTTCTCTTAAAAAATACAGGTCATCCATCTGCTCCTGGCTAATATCCACCTGCACATCACTCTTTCTGTCGTATATATGTTCTTTGAACAATTTATCAGCAATGAAATGGTAAAACTCTAGCAGAACCAAGGTCTTACGTCAACATTTAGTACAGATTTGAGGGTTTTCGTCCCACTCATTATATTCAAAATGTAATCACAGAACGTATCTATAGGTTAAGTTGCTATAGCTCTGGCTTTTTTCCAAGGCATTTGGCAAGGTGTCAGAGGCAGACGAAGGTGCAAGTGTCTATGGTATTATTCAATTTATTCTCTCAGATAGTAAATTCGTGTCCCACTGATAAATAATACATTAACGCCAACGTTCCTCAAGCTCAAGCTCCCTTCTTTACATCAATGATCGCCCTCGTAACTAACTTCAGTTCATCGCCATCTGTGCTGATAACACTATCTTGTTCTCTTGTATTGGCTTCAAGGCAGCTAAGAAGGGGCAAGTCAAACTTAAAAGTTTCTGAAATCTGGCCTTCGAGCTGTTAAAGAACGGATAAGCATCATATAGTTTCTTTTAATATGACAAAAACATAAATGATGTTTCTCAGTTAAAACTCGAGTCCTTAGCTCCCTTCAACATTTACGCTTTTCATTCTGTTGGGTTTTTTTCCTCTTTTTTCCCTTTACATTCGTTTATCATTTTTCCCGATGTTTCTTAGGGTTAAAATATTTAATTCAATCTATTTACAGGTTTGTTTTTAGAATTGTAGATTCTTTGTATTGCACTCGAAAGCATTATACGCTTGAGGCTATTTGGTATCTCTGTAAATCTAACATTCTATTATACGGAATGTGACTTGACACATTCTTTTCTTTAGGTAGTATAAAAGAATGTGCTCTCATGAGCTTTCCTCAATGATATCAGCTTGGCTTCTCACGTCTCGTTTCACTTACCACCTTCAGCCTTGTGCAGTTCTTGCTTTTTGTTGTAATAAGTCTTTCAATGTACGAAGTTATTTTCCTAGACTCGATTGTGGAACTGTTTGGCTTCTGAGTTTGGCCTCGGAGTTCTTTCTCCATAATATGGCTTGAATGTTATTTAGTCTTAATTATTATTGTTACTAAGTTTACTCTTATCTCTTGACCTAAACACTTTCTTTTTTGCCTTTCCTCACCAGTTCCATCCACTTAATGGCTTTTTATCTTGAATATTCTAAACCATTAAGAAAAATCATGATTATGATATATATGTATGTATGTGTACATGAGTGTAAAGTAAAATTCATGTTATGTTAATTTTTTGTTACTTTGGAAAATATATTTTTTCACAGCTGAATGTAAAAAGCAAGTTGGAATTTTCACGTTTATATCAAAATTCTTCAAGATTTTGAATGACTTCAAAAATATCGTCGAAGGGGAGGTAGGAGGTATGCAGTTCCTTTTTCTTATAAATTTCAGAAATTTTCTGCAGCAAAAATTAAACTGAACGATTACATTTAATTCTTCCAGCTTTTCAAAATTAGCAAAACTCCCTAAACCACGGGATGCCTTTCCACCTTTGGGTTTTAATACTTGTAACAAAGTGTTTGTTTGTTTTCCTCGCAAAAACACATTTTACTTTTTTCTATTCTGCTTTCACTTTAACGTGGTATCTGTATACTCAAATTGTAATGTCATCAATGAGTATAATCCTGGCACTGAGCTACGCTATTGCCTAAACTGCATAAGACGGATAAGAATCGAAGTGATGTAAATTGCGTCCTGAATGGGCTTCATCCTACGTAGGCTTCGGATCAGATAATACAGAAAATGTAGTTCCTTCTCCAGTCACTATTTGGCCAACAAACACCTAGACCTGATCTAGTTAAAACACCACATTTAAAAGGTTCCTTAGTACTGGTGTACTGACCTGGTGTCCGTAAGAAGCTGTTATTGACCATGTTCCCAACATAGAGTACTCACCAAGCCTTAAAATTTCAGACGTAAATCCTACAATTACAATTTTTTTTAAATGCCATGAAAAAATGAGAAAAAAATGATATAAACTACATGGTCAATTATGCGAAATAACAAGAGTTCATTAACTAACACGTTCTTCTCGATTCTTAAATACATAAAATGAAGGCTGGCCCTCATGAAAACTATAAAACTAAATAATGACGAAGAGCTCACTTTAAGTAATAAAATGGAAGGTCAAATGAACAAAAACAAAATAAATAATGAAAATACAATATATATTTTTAGTAATAATGTCTAAATTTGAATAAAAGTAACAAAGAAACTCTAGAAAGTATGTACCGTAACTATTCTAATTTAACGCGGTGGTAAAAATAATTATTTTGACCAACCAGCGATAATAATTGGAGGCGTTTAAATACCAACTTTGGAATACCAGAAATCTGAGTTAATAATTAGAGGCAAAAAAATTCATCTGCACAAAATAAGAAACATTTTTGACTTTCCAAAAAAACCCAACTTTTTCAAATGAATTTTTCCTTTAATAAATTTTACACGCTCTTTAGTTCTTTTTCTTCTTATTAATTCGTACCTTTTTGCACTCGTAATTCTTTAGCGCATTGGAAAACGAGATATGGTAGCTTTGCATGAACTTCCACATTTGTTGACTTGAAAGTATACAAGGTCGGAAGTTCCATCCCTCCTTGAGGTATATCTTTAAAAAATAGTCTCTTGTCAGTTATTCTCACAAAAAGTTCACCACCATTCTTTACGTAAAAATACACTATTTTTAACAAGAACTTTGGTACATGTCCAATAGTTGCATCATCGTATTTAAGCGCCATTGCGTCCTTATTCTCGAAAAGCGCACCAAGTCGTGTTTCTTTGCAGACGGTTAGCTCACTACCAACGTTTGCTTCCCATTCACTCTGGTATACATGATGGCCTCTAACACAACACTCAGTGGAAAATTTCTTTTCTATCATGATTGGTATTTCATTCCTTGAAACAAATTTTCAACAAGCTTTCCATGTTGTTAAAGGCAAAACCAAGTCACAAAGGCCTTTCATTTTTTAAAATGTCGTGTTTTTTCTAAATTTATGATTTTCAAACGTTTTTGATTTTCGAATGTTAGGACTTTCGAATGTTTTATGAATGGCATGATTTGTGTTACGAGGACGATACGTCAGCCAACGGTAAAAAATGGCAACACAAACCAAGATGCTAAACTTTTTAAAGAAGCGACCAGTTTTAACAGTTCCACTCAAACATGCGAAAATCTCCAGCTTTCTAAAGCCAGTGGATGAAAGTGAAAAAGATTATGTTATTTATGTCGGATGTAAAAAAAAAGAAACTCGTACAATTCTTTATACCTTTTTTACTTTTCGTCGTTTTTCGTATAGAGTTTTATAACGACCTAGTTCACTATTTTTTGTCTTTAAGGACGTCAACACTTCCACCTCCTCCAAAGAAATGTGCCATAGGTAGACCGATAAAGCTTTACACGTCAGAACAGCTTGAACAAATCATGATAAAGAATCATGACTTTTATGATATGGTGGATTTCTCAAAGCATTATGAGCAATTATTACAAATTCACTTCACGTCACCTACTACACTGGTTCCAGACCCACCTTCCAAAACACGGAAACGTTTTACTCAAAAGAATAAAGTAGAAATTCGTTTGCATTATTCTGTTAGTGGAAACTTTGCCGAAACTGCACGAGCTTTCGAAATCGATAAGTTAACAGTCTGAGGAATGGTCAACAATATCCGCCCATTACCTGAAAATATCAAGTTATCCAGTAAATGTAATCTTCCAGGAGCTAGAAGACCACTATCCTATTCTTCTGAATTAGAAGATGAACTGCTAAAGTGGATTTTGGTTTTAAGTTATTTGCATTTTCCAGTCTCAGTAATGAGCTTTCGAAAAAAAGCAAAGCATGTGATTCAACCTCACAACCCACCATTCGTTGCCAGCAGGGGATGGGCTTAAAAGTTTTTTTCTCGACACAAAACGTCGCTTCGTGCTCGTACTTCGATCAGTCAGAAACTCCCTAAGCAGTTGGAAAACGTTCTAAGCAAATTTTACGAGAATGTTGAACGTTTCATGGGTATTGGAAAGTACCCTTTGTCCCTGATTGGTAACATGGATGAGACACCGGCGTTCTTTGACATGGTTCCAAGAAAGTGCATTACACAAAAAGGCGAGAAAGAGTGTGTAGTTCGCTCTTCAAAAAGCGAGAAGAAACATCTGACGATCGTTCTGTCAGCTACAGGAGACAGGGAAATGCTTCTTTAAAGGGAAGACTGATAAAACTATTCGCGATTTAAAAATTCCTCCTGGTTTTGTTATTAAGACGCAGAGCAACCCATGGATGGATAATGAATTGATGAAGGTCTGGGTGGAAGAAATTTGGTTAAAACATGTTCGCGCTTAGTGTAAAAAACTTGGTTTTCAAAATTCCTTGTTATCATTTGATACTTTCTCCGCCCATTTGACTGATGGAGTCAAAGATCAATTATTGGAAAGTAATCCTGATATTCTGCAGGTACCAGCCGGGTGTACTTCAAAGTGCCAGCCGATGGATGTATGCCTAAACCAGCCTTTCAAAGCCATTTTGAGAAAATGTTGGGTCCAGTACGTTTCAAGTGTTTTTGAAAGCTTCCCAAATGGAAATAGAAGTAACAACAAAAGTCCGGTGCCAACTCGCCAGCAGATGGTTGACTGGGTCAAATAAGGATACGACCATTTTGCTCAGGACAACGAAATGGTGAAAAAATCCTGCGATGTTTGTTGAATAACTTCTTCGGACCCTGAAAGGATTCGTAACGGATAATTTTTCCAAAAATGTATGAAAAAGGCTCAGAAAAGCCTCAATGCTGAGAATGATGAAGAAGATGATGATCCTTTTTCGTAAATGAATACTTCAATTTACATCGAAATATATATTTTCGCAGATAGAAACCAGTGTCCATTCTCTTAAAATTTTCATATCCGCGTTAAATTAGAGGCAAATAAAATGCTTGAAATTTGTGATTCACGTTAATAATCAGAGGCGATTAATTACAAGCATTTGGCAATTTTTGCCAATCCGTGTTGATTAGAATCCGCGATAAATTAGAATAATTACGGTATTATTCTCAAATCTTGAATTTTTTCTTAACCATGCTTATTGCGTGGTTTTTAAAAAATACATAGAAAATGCACAATACGAAGGGCTTTGGACCTCCAGGCATCAAGCGTGTATGATTTGGGGAAGACATTTTCAGGCAGGCCTTGAGGTAATATAACTGCACCATTCGTCATGTAGCTTGTATGTCTATTTTACTGTCATAGTAACAAAAACTAAAAGCATAGAAGAAAAAAAAGGTTTTCGTGATATCCTGGAAACGGGATGGAGGATCCATGTCTGTTGGTATTTAAATCTTTAATTTTTGTGGCTATGCAAGTAATATCCCACAGGAAACCCTGGTAAAAATAGATGTACAAAAGGAAGCCAACAATTATAATTGATTATAAGACGACGGTTTTCTCCCAACGAATGCAAAAATAGTGCTACTTTTAACAGTACCCGAATGTACCTGGAAGCGCCTGGAAAATCGTTTATGAAAAGACGTAATAACTTTGTGAAAAACAAAAATTCATTAATCGTAGAAGAAGATTTGTTACCAATGGCTAATAACCCTTGACATGTCTTAAAACAGTCGTGCGGACAATAAAATCACTTAGTGATGCCAGTGAAGGAGTCTGCTGCAGATTGAGGCCAAATTGCATATTGGAGAAATGAAATAGGCCTTAAAGTGATAAATAAAGTTATCCTTTAGGAAACAACTACCATAGTCGAATTTTGAATAGTAAAGAAAGATCAGGAGCACATTTCTGAAAACAAAATACAGGAATGTTATCGGGGCCAAATGCAGTGAATGAATCCAAAAACGGCATGACTGGAAAGTTTGGAAGAACCAGATCAACGTCATCATGAGAATAGTTTTTTGCAAAAAATCAAGTCTGAGGTAAGGGATCACTTTGGGTAATGTTTTAAAAAGTGCTATGGGACGGCTATTTCCATGAACAAGATGTTTGACATGAGATAGGAAAAGAGACCATTGTGTTGTTAGAGTTGACGAAAGAGAGCCAAAAGGACACATAATAGATTAAGATTGGAAACATGACAATACTTAAGCACAGAAGGATGATGGTTAGGGGTATAAGCATTACGAGAGGTAAAATAAACAACATCAATCAAGGATTGAGCTAATGTAAAGCTAAAAAAATTCACTCAGGTTTAGTAGTGGATTCAGAATTCAATCATTGAGTATGATCAGCATTAACGCCACCACAAACTACTATATTAGCAGAAAAGTGGAATGAGGAATGGGGGAGTTAAGAATACAATTAAAAATAGCATTAGGAACAGAGCTGTAAGAGACGATGGAGGTCGATGGACGAAGAAAACAAACGTAGAAAAAAAAATGCAAAACACAAGCAGATGGAGTAATGACGAACGCTTCGGAACTAAACTTTGCGTATTTTTATGGTTGAAAACCATAAAAATTATTAAGGCAATAGCTGTATGGAACTGTGAAGGAATGGCAGAAAAAGTTTCAAGCCAAGAAATGAAAATTTAGATTAGATTTCAAAATACATTCATTTGTTATGCACTCAGAGGTCAAAGATTCCACAATCTGGTAAAACGTGGGGTAAATAAGTTCATAGAGAGATAATTTGGAACGACTGCATGATGATGAAAATGGTAGACAATGGAAACAATGATAACTGAATCCGTGTTTCGCAATTGGAGGAGCTTGGCTTCTCGGGGAGGAATTAGAAATGCCAGGATAGCAACTCAGAATGCCAGGGTAGGAATTAAAAATACCAAGGTAGATATTTGGAATGTCAGGGTAGGAGTTTGAAATGCCAGGGAAGGAATTTGCAATACCAGGGAAGGAATTTGCATCAAAAGGGAGATTTTCAATACCAGGGAATGCATTTAGTTCTTGGGTGGAAATAGGCAATAATCGAGGTTCCATAAATCCGTTTACGGGTTTTTATGAATTTCATTATCAGCTAAACCCGTCTACACTCAACGTCTTGTGATCCAATCGATTTTTGTGCCCATTGACTGGTTCCAATTAGGAGTATAGGATTAGTATAATTTTCACACCTACCCTGCAATCTAACCTTCGACAAAAGCTGGCCAGATGAGTCCTGAGATTAGCACCACAAATAATGGTTAGCAGCTCAAGTCAAAGGGTTAATGCATGTGTAAAACAGTCAAAAGCCATGTACAAAAAACTAATCAGTGAGTTTAACTGTCACGTGTTGACAACTGGACTAATAACGTAACATAAAGCCGCTTAGCAATTTCAGTGTTTAAGTTCTTACGCTTTCTTTTTCAAGGCATTTGCGCTGTTTGCTTTTTTTACACTATTTCATTTTCAATTTGTGAATACTTTTTATATGCCTTTTTATTAATTGATGGATTCCAAATCCTGAAACGACAGGTTAGCAGCCATTAAATTCAGCTAATAAAAAAAACTTTGTCCTTATTCATTAGATTATCTGAAATACGGATTTTATTCCCGATGCTGATCGAATAAAACGTCGCTACTTACTCTACGATAGGACCCTGTGCAATGACATAATGCAACCTAGAAACGTAAGAAACACATGAAGACACCGGAAAGCCAATTGACTTTTGGACGACTCCGGAAAAAGACATTGTAAAGAAAAAAAGATGCCAACAGAATCTCTGCTCAAGGAAGATGTGACACAAATACAACGTGGTCTAATGGCCAATTATAAATTGAGTCTCCTCATTGCAAAGAATGTTCGGCCAAATACTGACAGGGAAGAGCTGTTGAAACCAGCGTTGGAGATCTATTTGAATACCATGTAGGATAACAAACGACTTAAGCAAGAACTTGCAAAATTGCCCCTGAACAATGAAACAGTTCGCTGAGATATCCCATGACATCGAATCCCAGTTGGTGTAAATTCTCGGGGAAGAGTTTATCCTAGCTCTTGATGGTAAAGCTCTATCGCTTGCCTACTTTGAATTTCCTACCTTAAATTTTACTCCCAGTCACAATTTGTTGAAGAAATGTTATCCTACAAATCCTTGTTAACGTCTTCTACAACTCATGCAATTTACAACGAGGTTAATTATTATCTGACTCGGAATAATATATCGGTTTCAAATATCGTTTCTACCGCTGACGATAGAACCCAAAATATGACGGGAAGCTGAAATGGTGTTTTAAAGCTTTCGGAATGCGACAATCCTGACAATCCAGACATTCTGACCATTCACCGTGAGAACCTGCCCCCAAATGCCATCAGTGTTAAGTTTGACCAAACTTTGAAAAATGTCAACAATATTATAAAAATATTTAGGCCCCATCCCAGAATTGAAATTTTCAAAGTATTCTGCCAAAATCTAGAAGCGGGTCATGTCAAAAAAATGAAAAACTGTATGCCTTGCATGAAGATCTACAAGAAAAACACAGGTCTCTTTTCTACCGTAGGACGAAGATATGTAATTTCATATCAAAATAATCTCTTTTTCTCGGCTTACAGCCCAACTCTGTGATAAAACTCTAAAAATAATTGCTTATCACCTCGAAAAACTTTCATTTGACATGAGAAACCGGCTCTATGGTACAGTTTCAACTAAGTTTCTTGCGTGGTTAACGGAGCTCGTTTGGTTTGATTATAAGACCGAGGCTGCACTAGAACTAGACTTTGGTGTCATTAATGTACTCATCGAGCTTCAGAATGCTCACAATTCAAAATCAATTCATGCAGCAAAAAAAGAACTCATGTGAATAGATAGGTACATTGCAGCCACGTTTAAGAGATGGGCATACCTTTCAGACATAGCTTCTGCCCTTCCGAACTACCAAATTGGTGGAACACGCCTTAAGCGAAGTCACGGACATCCTTTGTGAAAAATGATATTCTTTAAATTCTTGGAGGAGACTTGAGACTTAAACTGGCGAATTTCGTGCCGGACATTCGATGCCTATTAAAAAATCAAGGTTCACAATAGGATGATTTCTTATTACATTTCCGTTCTTTTAGGGATATCACTGCTATTACTGTAAAATTTTCATCCATTTAATACTCAGCCGAGTAATGTAAGTACAGTAGTTATGAAATTATTTGACCTTTGGAGTATATGTATATTTTTACTTTGTCACTTATATTCATTAATTTTGAGTGCCGAAATAAAAGGTTAATGACACAATAACCACCTTTTATTTTATTCATGTTTTACTATTGTTGGTCTATTAATCTTAGAGAATTCCTAAGGTTGGGAGGAATTATGGCCTCCAAAATTTGCTGGGGACGGAATGACGTAAGGAAGGTTGATAATAATTAATGTTGACTCTTATGCTCGATTTTCACTGTATATAAGTATGCGCAGGCATACATTTCATTATGTATTTAGGTAGCTGACAAGATGGTGATGACGACGATGATAATGACGATGATGATGATATGATATGATGATGATGATGATGATGATGATGATGATGATGATGATGATGATGATGATGATGATGATGATGATGATAAAGAGGAAAGGAAGAAGGTGAAGGGTTGTGGCTTTGAAAAGACTTTCTACCCTGCAGCTCTTACTGTTTAACACCAGTAAAGAAAGTTGTAGCAAGTCGCATAAATAGCGTTTTTCTTGGGTGTTTCAGTGACGTTGAACAAAAGTTTTATTCCAAGATAACATTTTTTTCTGGTTAATTAGTAATTTGGTTGTGATAAACTATAGCGTAAAAGTAGCTAGCAGCTACTTTTACGCTAAATTCATTTTTGTCGCTACGCTATTATTCAGCTGGTGTCATGCCATTGTTCTTCACCCACGCTTTAGCGTAGCGTGGTAGAGTAGTAAGGAGTACTATTCTCAAAGGGAGTCAATCTAAACCAAGTGGCCTGTTAGGTTGAGCCCAATTTTTATATGGAACCGACTTCCAGTTATATTTGCAATAGTGTACTTGATCTCTGTTAACCGCTGTAATATCTGAATGTTGGATCCTAGTTTGAATTAAAAACATTTCAAATAGTATACTGATGATTTACCACTCAGCTATTGATAAACTATATCGCTATTTTTTGTCTCTATCTCTCATCAATCAAGCAATATGTGAACCTGTAAGTCCTTCATAAAACTGAATGAAACTTTTACTAGTTACAGTAGTCATAGATCATTGAGAATGAGAAGTCATCACATTTTCAGTAATCAGAACTTCTCATATTCGCTGTACACCTTACTTCTCATAACGAGAATAATATAACATTTTTTGGACCAGGAATCTATAATATGGTTGGTCAGAGTTTGTTTTAACAAAATACTTTACATTTTGAGTAAAAGCAACGCTCGAGATAAAATGAAGCTAAGCTAATTGAGAATATATGCAAAACATAGCTTACCTTTAGACTTAGTATCTCTATACCTTATTCTTCTAACTCGTATTCCGGCGGGATTCTGCAGTCAAAATATGGGAAAAGACATGTTTGGGATTCTGCAGTCAAGAACTGGGAAAAGACATGTTTGGGATTCTGCAGTCAAGAAATGGGAGACGCATGTTTGGGATTCTGCAGTTAAAATATGGGAAAAGACATGTTTGGACTTCACAGTAGAAGCATCATTACACCTAAAATGTCACTTTGTTATCGCGGTGTTCCAGGATAAC
Source organism: Morbakka virulenta (assembly GCA_003991215.1). Classification (NCBI taxonomy): domain Eukaryota; kingdom Metazoa; phylum Cnidaria; class Cubozoa; order Carybdeida; family Carukiidae; genus Morbakka; species Morbakka virulenta. The sequence goes on along the minus strand of RDPX01000001.1, from coordinate 614 downwards.
ACAGAAGTTGACTACCTTGACGACATTGGGGGGGATTCTTCTGAATGGCAAATCGCAAAGAAAATAAAGAAAACATGTTTAGTAAAATTGTTTATGTTTTTGTCTCTGTTGGGTATTTAATTTGTGTAGGTTAACTTTGTCAGTTGGTATTTACTATATATTCACAAACGTGAATAATAAGGCATCTGTAGAAAACAAAAATAACCTAAAATTCATTTAACAGAAAACCAAAAAATTAATGTGGTCTGTGAGGGGTAAAGACTGCAACTGTAAATGACTGTAATGGACTCAAATCGAAAGGTTTAAAGATTTTATCAAACTCAACAGGAATAATCACAAAAAATGATAAAAATAGTAAACAACAATAATAAATAATAATAATAATAATAAATAATAATAAATAATAATAAATAATAATAAATAATAATAAATAATAATAAATAATAATAAATAATAATAAATAATAATAAATAATAATAAATAATAATAAATAATAATAAATAATAATAAATAATAATAAATAATAATAAATAATAATAAATAATAATAATAATAATAAATAATAATAAATAATAATAAATAATAATAAATAATAATAAATAATAATAAATAAT